>JAQQAC010013450.1:125509-276833 GCA_029783875.1 Phataginus tricuspis
TCCCCCGGGGTCTCCCACGTCTTAAGAGGTCCTCGCTGGCGAGGACATTAAGCTACCGTCTTCCCTCTCACCTTCATTTCAATACCAAACACTTTGAAAACATACATGAAAACAGTTTGCATCCACACATGCATTTCCTCCCCTCTCTCACCTGCTGGCTCTGCCCCCACTTCGCTGAAACAGACGGCTACAAATCATCAAGCTGTTTCCTCCCAAATGCTGCTCCAGGGGTCATACTTTCTCTCTGCACATCCTCGGTTCACGGACACCTTCTCGCCCCTGAAAGGTCTCTGAGCTCACTGATGCTGCTCTTACGTTCCCGGTTCTTCTTCCTCCTTTTCCTTCACATCCCTTTCCTGCCACACACAGACGCAAACTTATCCCGAAGCTCAAGGAACGTCTCTCTTCTGAATTCTTTTTCTTTCTGCCTTTAAAATTCCTATTCATGTTGATAGCTTTCTTTAGTACTGCACTTTCTCTCCTTACAAGTGTTATTTATGGTTATAGCTTTCCTTAATACTGACTTTCTCCTAAGCTTCTGCTTTCCTTCTTTATCTTAGGTACGTTCACTAAGCCCCTGAAATTAACTTGTTTAGTACAAATTGATCATGTTTCTTCTGAAACTAATTTCCTACTTTAGATGTCTTTATTTCTACAAATGGTGAAACAGTTCTCCTCCTCACCTTCACCAGCTATTCCACCTCCCTGCCCAGCCTATAGGTGGTGACTGTCAGGGGATCCCATGATTGTCTACTGTGAGACCCCAAGAACACTCACACAGCACAGGGCGGCTTCTGTGCTCTCCTCACCTTCCTTGTGTGAGACCACAAGGACCCAGTGTGCTTTCCTCTCCTACTTGGCTGTCACCACCCAAGCCAGACCTTGGCTTCTTTGTGCCCAGATCACCTTGTGATAGTATCATATCATTAGGGCTCTCACCCTCATTTTATGATCTTAAAATGATTCTATAATGATATTTACGGATTCTTTAAATATTTCTTGGGAACATATAATCAAATTTTCCATTCTATTTGAAAACTTGATCTAAAGAAATGGGAAGAGTGAACAATTTAGAAAGAGAGCTAAATATCAAAAGTTTAAATACCATGCTAAGGGCCTTTCCCTTAAGAAATAATGAATGCTGACTATGAATATTACACAAGACCTCATTTCTTATTGAAATATTAAATATACAATTGAAATAATCTTTGAGTTGAGCACTTTATATCTGTTTTATATACTAAATTCTTTCCTTTGTGCATTTCTAATGATTCTAGGAAGAATGAGGCAGGGCTATCATATCTATTATATGTGTGTGTATATATATACGTATATATATGTATATATATATATATATTAGTCTTCAGCTACTGAGCAACAAAAGGTAATAATCTTTTATGTTAGAATATAAATGTGTATAATAACTAGTATATATAATATATAAGTATATATTCCATATAATATATATATTATTATACATATTATAATATAATTCTGCACTCAAAACAGAACTGCTCAGAACGTGCCAGGTACAGAGACAGGAGTCCCTCAGTATTCCAGCAGATGGGCTACCTCTCTACGACCCCAGATGCCTGCTTTAACCATGAGACTGCCTTCTTGCTTCTTTCAAGCTGGGCTACAAGGACTGGTCGAGAATAAATAAATACACTTTCACTTCAGATACACATTATGTCCTTATCCATGGTATCCACAGTGACACAGAAATTCCTTTTCTAAGGAAACTTGACAGTTCTTACAATGGAGGAAAAGTATTGTCTTATCAACATGATTAAAAAATAATACCTGATCTCTTAAACTTAATGGATCTCTGGAAATTATGAAGTCTTTCCTCTGTGTCTTTTAAAAATAATTCCTCCGACCTTTCCTGTGTGTATGTGTGTGTGTGTGGGTGTATGTGTATGTGTGTGTGTGGGAGGGGACTGTTTTCAGCTAGAGAAGTTGAGGAGTGAAATGAATGAATTTAAAAGTCCCTTTCATGGCAGCCAGTGTCCAGATGGCACACCAATTTCAAGAAGCAGGAAAGCCTTTTCATCTTTCATGCTGCATACATGTTTCCATTCTGTTATCTCAAATGGGAATTGTTGGACAAAATGCCTCAGGCATTGGCCACTGTTTCTGCTGACAATATCCAAATTGTGTTCAACAAAAACTTTCTTCTCGAGTTAGAAAATCTGCCTAACCATTGATAGAAAATTATTTATTGCCATAATACTTGACACTGAATAAATTCTATTTTATAATGGCAAATGGCTCAATTTCTCCCTCTTATTGGAGTTATTTTGTTTTTAGTTTTCCATAATTATTACTAATCACTTATATTTATCCTATATTTCAGTACCTAAAACAGTATATACAGTAAAATATTGGTTGAATGGATGAAATTCCTTAGACTAGTTATTAGGAATGGAATTACGGCATTGTAGTATTTAAATATTTTAAGATCCTAACACATTGCCAAAATTTTTCAGAAAGAATATGTCATTTCATATTTTCACCACTGTGTAACTTCATTTAGGGGAAAAAAAAAAGCTTTGTGTTTGTAAGTGAAAAAGTGTAGCTCAAGTTTTAATTTACATTTCTTGGATTACAGTGAAGGACGTTATTTTTTCTTTCATGAATATCAGCCATTGGGTTTCATCATATGGATTTCTTCATACTTTTTACCCATTTTTTTCTAATAGGGTTCTAGTGCTTTTTTTCTCACCTACTTATACTAACATTTTACATATTACTTATATGCATATTTAACATATTATTTTACATAATTATCAATTTACATATTGCTCATATGAATATTTACATATTAAAATAATCCCTTTGTTATATATGCTCATAGGTTTTTCCCAGTTTGCCATTTAGTTTATGACTTTACTTCTATTTTATTTAAAATTTTTTGACATACATTTCAAAGTCTTATGGTGCTGTTTATCTTTTCCTTTGTAATGTCTTTCATGTCTTTTATATTCAGTAAGTTACTTCCCTGTCCAGAGGCAGATAAATATTACCTCATAGTTTTTTCCTTTTTATACATTAATTTTACCTTTAATTCTGATTTTAATTATACCTTTCATTCTAACTGGTTTATTTTATTAATCTGTTTTATTGTCTTGTGTGTATGGTGTGAGGAATAAGGAAGATGAAACTGGTCCACAGGCCTCTATATATGACCTGTTTGCTGTGTGTTTTCTCTCTCAGTTTATAGAAGCTTTCTGTTGTCCCGGTGTTCTTAAATTTTTTCAATCACAAAATTAAGGTGCTTTGGTTTTAAGACATTTTTTAAGTTACTTCTTTTATGATGGCATCTACATTTTTCCTATGCACATTAACTCCTGCTGTTTGGATATTGGACCTCATGGATTGGACCTTAAGTTTTGTATCTTTTCTTCTTCCACTTTTCTATCCCTTTATTGCTACACTGTCTCTTTTGAAAAATCCCCTCAACTTTACCTCCCCAAACTCCTTCAATCGCGTCTTTTTCATTTTACCTATCAAAATTTTAATTTCCAAAAGGTCATTTCTCATCCCTTAGAATTTTTTGTGTATACATACCTTCTCCCACCGTTTTTTCCCCCGAGTCTTATTGTCCTGTTCTTGTTTCACAGGTGCACTACTTCAATCTCTCTGAAAATACTAAAATGTCAATGGCTTTGAAGTTTCTTTCCCCCCTGCATGGTCTGTTTCTTTGAAATTTCTTTTTACTTTTTTATTCATTGTGTTTTCCATCTTTCAGATGTAAGGCTTCCCTCAGATGCCTGACGATCCCTAAGAGTTGATTCACATATGAGTGTAGCACAAAGAACGAGCTGATTCAAAACTGGGCATATGGATGGGTTTGGTGACTATGCTTCTCTGAATGGGGCTCTGGCTGGGCTGTTTCCTGGGCAACGCTCTGGCACTGGCATCTCCAGGAGCTGGTCACATACAACAATGAAGGATCTTCCAATCTTCCTCCTGGAAGGGACAGGCCTGGCTTCCCTACCACATGGCAAAAGATCCTGAAATATCCAACTTGTGAAGCTCACCAAATCCATTTGTTTTCCCGATGACAACACTGCCAGTGGTTCCTGGAAATTCTCAGTTCAGAGACTGCCTTTTCCACTTGCCCTAGGAAATGAAACTTGGTTTTCCATCAAGATGAGAGAGGAGCAGTTTATCCTGCTGCCAGAGAATGCGAAGGAGTCTGAGACTGCTTCCTAGACTTGCAACAAATCTTCCTTAGCCTCATTTTAATTGCCACACCCAGAGGCAGCTAGTGTTACAAAATCCTAAGCCTTTTGGATTCTGTGGACACAGTTCTGTTCCTTCTTAGCTTTCTTCAATTCCAATTTAAGATTAAACTTTCTAGGGTATAATAAATCAGTTTCTCCTTGTCCACCTGTTTTCAAAACTTACTACTATTTTATTTCCTTTACTATATGTTCTTTTTGTAACTTATTTCTTAAAATAAAAATCCTACTACTGTCACTCCAGTGGAGTTTGGAGGGAGCAAAGTAAGTGATTTTGTGAACACTTTTCTCTTTGTTTTCACCAACGTATCTCTCAGTAGCTCCTTCCACAACCCCTGGCTGCTAACACTTCTAGCCATTGTCTCTGCCTCGGTGCTCTCTCTTCCTTGCTTCTCTTTTCTGTTATAACCCCTGCCTTCCCGACATAGGTCCTACTTGAGGGACCCTTCCCTACCAATCCTAGACCTTGGCCAGGATTCTGTCTTCCACATCCCATGAGTACTATTTGCCTGGGCCATTTATTTGGTGCTTAATACAAATTGCGAAGGTTGGAGCTCTCCAGAATGTTCCTTTCACCTCTAATGGGCACTTGTCTAAAGTAATAAATTCCTTTGAGATGTGCTTGCTTCTCTCTCCAAGATAGTTTCAATTTTCTGCCTCACAAGCTTCAACATTCCATTCCTGATAAGCTACATGGAAAAGTTAAGAAAAAAAGGTGTCTTTTCCTGTATACTTTATGCCTCAAAGTCCAATATTTGGCATAGATTTCCTATTTAGGAACATCCAGGAATGTAGATATATAGAAAAAGACTCATGGCAGGAAGTGTCTGGCATGAACAGCATAGACTAAATTGTGACACAGTTCGAAGAGCACAGAAGAAATCATGACAAAGACTGGAACTTAACCTTTATTTTAACTTGCCGGGAGGACTTGTCCTTTAAATTAGCAACTTAAATATCACATTACGACCTCACTGTGATCCAAAGTAAGTTAGGCGTGGTAACATTAACCTCATTAGTCCTCTCTGTTTGCTCTCCTCTGTTGCAGGGACACTTAGCAGTGGCGGTGGGAGCTGGAGTCGAGGGCAGTGGGAGCCAGAAGCCTTCCTGAGCCCCTTAACGCCAAGACGCAGCCACGCCATTGGGTTTTGAGGCAACATCTAATACATGCTTCTTTGAATTGTCAATATATTTTGACGACATTGCTTGAGTATCACGTAAGCCTCGTTCTTGCATTCTCCTAGGGATTCTGTAAATTACTTTAATGCTTAAAAAATACCACTTCTTTGCCTTAAAGTTGTGAATTCTATAGTGTGCAATGAAAGAATCCTGACCAATACACTGTCTCCCTCATTCCCATTCCTAAATCACTCTTACATATCTTAGCTGTTTCTTTTGTTTTTCTAGTATTTGTAGACTTTTTGGTTTTAGATATTGGGGACATTCATACCACAGAAGGCATGGGTTAAGTTCTCTTATGTTTCATCCTAACACAGAGACTTCCTCTGGCCCAGCCTGTCATATGGATATAAAAACTTATTGGTTAAATCAAGTCTGAATTTTTACCATGTAAAATTAGTCTCAGCTGAGTCATGTAGTGTGCTATGAGTACAGTGCCTTGTATATACAAAATTTTATCTATCCTATAGTTAATAATTTTCTTATTATGTCATTTGCTTGGCTTAATACACATGAACTCATTCCCAAATTCATTTTCGCTAGTGTACACTGCTTGTAACTACATAAACCACACCAGGTGCTAAATCAGATTTCTATTTTAAAAATATTCTGCCTGGAGCTTTCCATATGCTTTCTTAAACCGGGATTGGCTAGTCTTTAGACTGTTGCAGAGCCTGCATCCTGGAGTTGATTAACCATAATCCTGGGGATTCCCTTTCCCTCAATATCATGTTAGACCCCTTGATGCCACCCATCTCTCTTCTTTCCTACTTTATGCCCTCGTGTCAGTGAGCATATCCACCAGAAGCATCTTTGGAAGCTTCATTAGAGATTATGAAGTAGTTCCCAGAATCTCCAAGAGGATGGGGGAATAGGGTTTGGAGACTACATCCAGAAACAATATCCAAATTATCCAACAATCTGTATTAAGGTATTCCTATACCTCCTTTGGTCAAAGGCACCAAAGACCTTGAGCAAGAGACAGTACCAACTAGAAAATATGCCACTCTTGCCTCTGAAAGCCCAATCTCTCACCACCCTCTCTGGGAACAGATCCTGTGCAAAATCAATTTTCTCACATTTCTTCAAACTGAGGTCTCCATAAAATTGTCTGACTGTAGGAGCCCAGGTCATATGCCTCCATACTTGCTGCAATAGATGCTGGACAACTGTGTTCTGGCTCCAACCTTGGCAAGGCAAGGGTCATAATGTGGGGATTTCTCAATATAAAAAGGGAATTCAGAGTTATTGGCTGGTCACAAATATAACTACTGTCTAGCAAAGGTTGCATGTCTGAACTGTTTTTGTGCTAATTTTACACTTTTGGGATTCTGATGACATTGTTTCAGTGAATTCTAGCTTCTTGAAATCAAAAACCAATTTATTTTCTGATCCTTTTTGTGCAATCCACTTTTACTCTCTGCATACCTTTAGGATATTCTTTTGCTCTTTATTTTCTCAGATTTAATCAAGATGATTGGTATTATTTGTCTAAAATTGTTCTGGAACTTCTGATGCAGAAACTCATGTTCTTCATTGCTGAGAAATTTTCTGAAATAATTTCTCTGTATCTTCCTTCCCACTATTTTCAGTTCTTGCTCTCTGGAAATACATTTGGATGTTAAACCTCTTGGATTGATCATCTAACTTTGTTTTCTTTGCTCCATTTTCCATCTTTTTGTTCATTATATTTTATTTTCCAAGCTTTCTAATGGTTAATTTCCAGAAATTCTTTTCTTCTCTGGATATTCCTTTTATTATAGATTTCTGATGTTTTTCCATGGCTGCAGCTTTTCTTTTCTCTCTCTAGAAGTGTAAATTTTAGGTATTTTTTTAAGATTCATTTGTGCTCTATGTTGTGTCTGTTTCCTGTGAATCCACCCTTCCAGGATATTTTGTTTTCTTTTATTTTAAATGTTTTCCTCATATGTCTAGTTATTCTTGGTGTATGTTTAAGAGTCAAGCATTATAGACTTGCGTTTCCTATGTAAGACTGGTAGGCTTCACTGAGAGTGCTCTGACAAGGATCCAGACATTTGTTTCAGGGCTGGGGGCAACTGTCAGTATCTAAAGGTAAGAGTAAAATAAAAAGACTTTAAATTTATGCATCTTTCTCATTCAAAATTGGGGCCCAGGAATTTATGCTGTCTTAATTTTTTTGTTCTTCAGATATGTTAAAAATAGAGAAAATAGAATATATAGCAAAAACCTGCATTCCAACCAGCCCAGGATTGACATCTTTATATTACCATGTTTGCTTCAAATGGTTTTTAAAAATAGCTTTATTGAAATTTAACTTACATAACAAAAATATCAATTCAGTAACTTTTGGTATATTTAAAGAGCTGTGCAACCACCACCATTACCTAATTTGTGAACATTTTCATTATTCCAAAATGAAACCTCATGCCATTTGCAGTCACAGCCCATTTCCACCCTCAGCTCCAGATAACCATTAATACACTTTATTTTGATTTGCCTATTCTGGACAGTTCATATAAAAGGGATCATATGATATATAGTCTTTTGTGTCCAGTTTATTTCACTCAGCATGTTTTGGAGTTCATCCATCTTGTAGCATAAATCAGCATTTTGTTTCTTTTTGTGGTTGAATAATTTTTCATTTTTATGAATAGATCACATTTTATTTATCCACTCATCAGCTGATAACATTTGGGTTGTTTCAATCGTTTGGCTATTAAGAATGATGTTGTTCCTACACGGGGAGGACTGTACAGCTCAGAGAAGACAAGTAGTGATTCTCATCTCACTACACTGATGGACAGTGACGGTAATATTTGGTGGGGGGGACCTGATGAAGGGGGTAGTTTAATCATCACAATATTGCTCATGTAATTGTAGGTTAATGATACTAAAATAAAATAAATTGTTAAAAAAAAAGAATTATGCTGTTGATGAAGGGAGTAGATTAATGATACCAACATAAATTATAAAAAAAAGAATGATGCTGTTATGAACATTCATGTACAAATCTGTAAGTGGGCATTTATTTTTCCTGCGTAGATACCTAGCGATGGAATTGTGTCATATAGCAGCCCCGTGTTTAATGGTTTGAGAAACTGTTATGCATTTTCCCAAAGGGCCTGCAACATTTTAAATTTCCACCAGCAAATATATATGAGGGTTCCAATTTCTCAATGTCCTCACCAACACTTGTCTTTTTGTCTTTTTGTTTTAAAGCACTTCTAGTCAGCGTGAAGTCTTATCTCGTGGCTTTGATGTGCATTTCCTTCATGACTAATGATTCCGAGCCTTTTCCCCTATGTTTATTGACCATATATAGTTTTTGAAGGAATTTCTATTCCAATACTTTGCTCATTTTTTTGAGTTGTCTTTTTGAGTTACAAGAAGTGTTTATATGTCCCGGTTACAAGTCCTTTGTTGAATATATGATTTGTAAATATCTTCTCTCAGTCTGTGGGTAATCTCACTTTCTTATGTCCTTTGAAGTGCACAAGTTTTAAATTTTGATGAAGTTCAATTTATCAAATTTTTTTATTGCTTGTGCTCTTGGTATTTTATGTAAGAAATTGCTGCCTAGCTCAAGATCATGTGGATATATTCCTGTATTTTCTTCTAATGGTTTTCTGGTTTTAGCTTACATTTGGGTCTATAACCAATTTTGGCTTCCTGTTTGTGTATGACATGAGGTAGAGATCCAAGTTCATTCTTCTGTAGGTAGACACCCATCGTTCCAGCAGCATTCGTTGAAAAGAAAATTCTTTCACTGTTGTCTTGAAACCTTTGTTAAAATCAATTGACCACAGATATGAGGGTTTATTTCAGACTCTCAGTTCTATTCCATTCAACTACATAGCTATCCTTCTGCCAGTGTCTTATTATAGCTTTGTATCGTTTTGTATATTAAAGTTTTGAAATGAAGAAGTGTGAGTCATCCACATTTTAAAATTCTTTTTCAAGACTGTTATAGTTATTCTGAGTCCTTTATGTTTGCATATCAATTTTGAGATCAGCTTTGAATTTCTGGGGGTTGAGGGCAGGAAGTCAGAGGAAAAAGAGAGATTTACACGGAATCCACAGTTCAATTTGATGAGTATCAGGATCTTATCAATATTGTCTTCTGATCCATGAATATGGAATGATTTTCCATTTATTTAACTCTTCTTTAACAATGTTTTATAATTTCCAGAGTAGAAGTGTTGTACTTTTTTGTTTATTCCTAAAGATTTATTCTTTTCAATGCTATTGTGAATGGAGTTAACTTTGCAGAATTTTCATTGTGTGCAGAAAGCAATTGATTTTTGAATAATGATCTTGTATCCTGCAACCTTACTGAACTTGTTTATTAGGTCTCGTAGGTTTTTAGTGGTCCCTTCAGATTTTCTCTACATAAAATCATTTCATGTATCAATATAATTTTATCCACCCTAATTTGGATGCCTTTTATTTCTTTTCGTTGTCTAACAGCCCTGACTAGAAGCTCCAGTGTAATGCTGAATAGAACCGGTGAGAATAGACATCCTGAAGGGTCTTGCCCCTGCAGCAAGTACTTTTAAATAGAAGAAATAAATATTTCAAGTGAAGAAGTCCCTTTCAGATTTAAACCCCAAATCCTAATTTCTTTCTCCTCCCTAGCATCATGGATTTAGTGCATTTTCTGTGGATGTCTTGGTGTGTGCATGTGCATTATATACTAATACAGAGTATTGTTTTGTGCATCTATTTTTATTTTATATAAATGATTTTATACCAAATATGCTAACACTTTTGCAATTTTTAAATGCAACACTAACAGATTCAGGATATATTTATATATACCTATATATGTAGTCTGTCAAAAGAATATATTTTATTGATGTATTTCTCTATTGGGGGGTATTTGGATTAGTTCCAGTGTTTTACTATAAACAATGCTGCATTAAAAATCTTTTATATATGTCCTTGTAATTATATGTGATAATTTACCTAGGGTAGATATTCCTAAGCATTATTTTTATGTAATATCGAAATTGTACCATCATATTTTTAGGTAGTGTAGAAATAATACAAATTATTTTGTATATTGTTATGCAATGTCAAATTGCTTTACCTAGTGATTTTCCTAATTAACACACTCACTAGCAGAGAAGGAGTTTCTTTCTCCACACCCACAGATGCACTTGATGTCAAAATTTTAGTTGTTGGTGATATGATTGGCAAAATAGTTTACCTCCTTTTATATTAATTCTGTGTTGTCTGTTTCCTGGTGACATGCTTTTTCATAGATTTAATGGCCTTTTGGGGTTTTCGTTTTGTAAATTACTAGTTATATACTTCACTCATTTTTTCAGTTAAATTGTTTTTTTATGATTTATAAAATTTTAAAATATTTGGGATACTAATTCTCTACCTATTGTATTATAGAAAATACCTCAACCCACGCCACCACATTCACTTGAATTTATGGTGTCTTATTTTGAAAAATTAACTATAATCACTTATTCATCTTTTCTATTGTGATTTGTTCCCTTCCAGTTTAAGTAGTCTGCTCTTCCATGAAGACACAAAGATTCATTTTCATTGTTTTCTTTGTTTTTCATCTGTATTTCTTTCACTCTTTTAGAATTGTGTTGTTGGGAGGTAGGGATCTGTATGGTGATTGTTAGGATTTTTGGTATAAATCTAATTGTCTACCACCATTTCCCCACTGAGTTGGAATACTCCACTCTTATATGCCAAGTTCAAATATAAGCATGGGTCTCTTTCTAGACTCTCCATTTAAGTGCACTGATTTGCCCATTTCTGTGCCAAAACTATAGTTTTAATTATTGTAGCTTTATACTTAGTATTGGTAATTGGTAAGGCAAGTCCCCATGTCTTTATTCATCTTTAGAATTAGTAGAGCTAAACGTCAGTATTCATTTTAGAATAAATTTGTCAAGTTCCATAAAAATCCTGTTGATCTGAATTGAAATTGCATGACATTAAAATAAATTTGGGGGTGATCATAGCTCCCATATTGGGCATTCCCATCAATTAATTGGTATATTCCTCTATTTATTCAGATCTTATGTGTATTTATAAAGTTTCAGAATTTTACCCATAATGATAATGTATGTTTTTTTAGATATATTCTTAGGAATTTCATAAGTTTTGAGTGCTTTGCAAATGGACACTTTTTCTATTAATTTTTATTGTTTAAAGATCCTATACCTCTTTCCAAACCTTATACTTATTTCCTATTAGTTTGCTAGCTTGACCAATGATTCTGAAGTTTTTCATACAGATAATATTTTCTAAAAAAATACAAAAATTATTACCTCTTCTTTTCCAGTAGTCATAGCTCTTATCCTTTTTTTCGTTTTTCTTTTTGTAGCTGGGCAGGAACGGCAGTTTTATATAATGAGATGTGATCTCCAGTAAAATGTTGAATGTTGACTTAGTAGAAATTATACCCTCATTTCAGACTTTAACAAGAGTGGTTCTAAACTTTAACATGAAGTTACATCCTATCACTTATCACCTTAAGACACATTTTTGAGACCAACAGGGACCAAGAGAAATCAGACATAAATCAGGACTAACTAATCAAGTAGTTGAAAAACAACATAGAATATTTGAACAATGCAATCTAAAAATTGACCTAATGTGCATATTTTGAATGTCTGTACCCCCCAAAGTGCAGAACAGAATTTTTTTCAAGTACTTCATAAATTTCACAAATTGACTATAAAGCTGTAGCCATAAAACAAGTTTTAACAAATGTAAGAGGATAGAAAGCAGGTTCTCTGACCATAAAATAAAGTTACGCATGACTTTTAAAAGATAATTAGAAAAATCCCCAATTTTGTAAAATTAAAAATGCATTCTAAATAAAATTTTAACTAGAAAGAAGTAAAAAATGGAAATAAGGAAATACTTTAAATGAGAGTGAGTATTCTATTTTCTGAAACCTGTGAGATGTTGGTAAGCAATAGTAAAACTAAGATTTATAGGCTTAAATAAATATCTAAGAAAAGATAGGAAGCTGGAAAATTAAATGAACTAAGCATCTAAATTCTCTGGAAGTTACAAAAAGAGTACAGCAAAGAAAGTAGAAGAAAGAAAATAATAAAAATAATGCCAGGATGGATGAAATAGAGAGGAACAAAAGTAAAAGTTGGCTTTTTGAAAAGTCAAAATTGACAAACTTCTGGTGAAAATGGGGAAAACCAGAGATCAAAGTCACACTAATACCAGAAAAGATAAAGCAGTCATCAGTACAGATGCTGCACATGAAAAAAAGTTTAGTAAGTACAGTTTGACAACTTTAAGCCTATATTTTAAAATTCAGGTGAAATAAGTAAATTCTTAGAAAAACATAACAGGAAAATTGACAAAGAAAAAATAGAACACTGAGTATATCTACAACCATCAAGGAAACTGAAGTGCTAGTCAAAACTCTTTAAACAAAGAAAACCTAAGCCCAGCAAATTTTACCAAACATTCAAGGAAGAAGTATTTCCAAGCTGAACCAAATTTTCCCCCATAGGAGAGAAAGAGTATTTTCCAACATCTTCTATTATATAAATTTTATTAAAGAAGTCTCAAATAAACACACTGTGAGAAAGGAACATAATGGGCCAATCCCACTTAGGAGCATAGGTGCAAAAATCCTAAACAGAATCTGAGTAAACAGTTTCCTGCAATATGTGCATCATGATCAAGATGGGTTTATTTCAGGAATGAAAGGTTAGTTGACAGTTAAATAAATTAATATAATAATACACACAAACAGACTAAAAGAGAATCTCATTAGATGCCAAGAAGTGTTTGATAAAACTCGTTATCTATTTAGAAAACTAAAAATTGTGGGGAGAAATTTTAATTGAATAAAATGCACTTACCCAAAACCTTCAGTAAAAATCATACTTAACAATGAAAATGTGAAAGCTTTCCCATTAAGATGAGGAAGACAAGGAAGCCTGTGATCTCCCGGGATGTTCTACCTGACGTAAGGCAGCACGGGGAGAAAGGAGTGGGGAAAAGACTGGGAAGGAGAGACAAAGCTCTCCTTATTCACAGATATGACTGTCTACATGAAAAATACCAAAGAGTTATTAGTTAACTATTGTAATTAATAAGAGGGTTTAGGAAGGCCTCTGAATTTAAAATACAATATATAAAAAGCAATTATACTTTCATATACCAGCAACAAACAAATGGACAATCAAACTAAGAAAGAGGCCACTTATTAAAGCATTAAAACTTGAGCAGCACCTAAGGCTAAAGCTAACAAAAATTTACAAGATTTCTATGGAAACAATAATATAAATTTACTTAGAGGCAATTAAAGAAGACATAAATAAATGGAAAGACATAACCTGTTAATATATTTGAAGACTCAATATTGTAGAACTGTCAATTTCTTCTTACACTGAGATTCAATGTTATCCCAATCAAAATCCCAGAAGTATTTTTGTAAAACATGACATTTAAGATTTTGTATTTAAGCGCCAAGGGCCACGAAGAGCCCAGCACTCGGAAGAGAGGGACAAGGCCAGGCTTGCTTCACAGGATTGTGCCATGAGCCTCCATCTCACCACGCGTAGAACGCATTTCTGATGGGCCTGTGAGAGGCATGACCATAAACCCTTCAGAAGGTAGTGTGTGACGATACCAATGCAACCTCAAAGTAGGGAAGAACTTCTTAAGAAATACCATGCACTAAGCAAAAAGGAAAAGACTGATAAACTGAATTACCCTAATATTAATGGTTTTGTAGATCAAAATATACCAAAAAGAAAAGCCAAGAAGTGGAAAATATATATGTAGCACAAATAAGTGACAGAGAACTGGTGCCCAAAGTATTAAGAACTCTTAGAAATCAATTTAAAAAGAAGATAATTTAGTAGAAAGACTTAAACAGATATCCCACAAAAGAAGAAATTCAAGTGAACAATAAACATAAATAAGGTGATTGGCAATGAAGGAAAAGCAAATTGAGACCTCCATAAGACATCACTATAAACCCACCAGATTACCTAGAATTGAAAAGTTGGACAATATCAAGTGTGGTGAGTTTACAGAACAAGGAGAACTCATCCTCCTGATGGGATATATGAATGAAATGTATACCCACGCACCTCTACACATTTACAAAAATGTATATAAGAATAAATTTTACCATGTATTTTTTTAATTGAGCACTTTATTGTAGAATTAGAAAGAAGAACAAATAATATAAAACTAAGAAAAGCTGGTGGAAGGAATAAGTGACATTAAGATTAGAAATTAATGAATTGGTAATATTTGTAAAAGCTTAATGGTAAATAGATCCAAAAAGATAGATACCTGTGAAAGCAAAGCTAGTCAAGAGGGAAAACAAGTGTATGTGGTAAGAATAAGAGAAAATGCAGGAATAAGAAAAAAGGTGCAGTAACATAACATTTTAGGAAAATACATGATATTAAAAGTTAGCTAAATAATTTTAAAATATTTTAATTGACATCATTGAAAAAAGTAACAACTAGGGAATAAACTGAAAATATTTTTTTTAATTAGTAAATAATCATTCTTCCTCCCAAGCTGTTGGGCCCAGATATCCTCATGGGGGTAGCTTGGTGTTGGGAATCAGGGTGCAGAGTATAAACAGCCCAGTATACTGTGTATTTTTACCCAAATTCTAGATAGTATACCACAACTATATTAAGCAAAGCATAAAAGAAAGCACATGATTTATTTACATAAACATTTTGAACATTTATATAAAGTTCAAAAATAAGAGAGACTAAATATAGGACTTCTGGGAAGATGGTGGCATGAGCAGGGCAGTGGAAATCTCCTCCCAAAATCATATGTATTTATGAAAATGCAACAAGTACAATTATTCCTAAAAAAGGGACCAGAAGATACAGGTCAGCACAAAGCCTGCAGTTACACTTGAGAGAACTCGGCACCCTGCAAGGCAGGTAAGATATGGAGCAGCAACCTGGCAGTACCTGAGCACTCCTCCACCCCAGTGCACCTGCTGGAGGAGAGCATTCAGAGCCAGGAGGGAGTGGAAGTACAGGCCAGTGAAATAACCAGATGCGGTGATCTGCACAGGGAGTGCTGACACACATCTCGTGGTGTAGCAGAGATTGAAGAGACAGAGGGTGCAGGATCTGAATGGGGAGTGCGCCCGGGTCCTTGAAGCTGGCTCCCAGGAAGAAAAAAAAAAAGAAAAGCACGTGCTTTTTTCAACGGTCTTAAAGAGACAGGAGCCGAGCGAAGGAGCCGGATCGTCCCAGCACATTCAGCCCAGCAGGCTGGGAGTCCTGGGGAGTTTCAGACCCCTTAGCTGGGGACAGGGAAAGGGTGGCCGCATTTAGACTTCCCACAGAGAACAACAGCCTCCCATTTGTTCCCAACCCAGCCAGAGCTATAAAGGGCCCTGAGGAGTGGTGTGGCCATGGCTGCAGAATAGTGGAGCAACAGCGCCACCTACGGCATCCCCACAGAATCCACTCCCGGTGGGCGTTTTTGTTTGTTTCTTTGTTTTGTTTTGTTTTGTTTTTTGTTTTTTCTTCTCTTTATTTTTTCTTTTCTCTTCTTTCTTATTTTTTCTTTCTTTTCTTCCCCGTTTTCCTTTTCTTTTTAAACTCTTAAAGACCCCACCTGACATACGTGGCACCTACCAGTGACCACTTCTATAACCATGAAAAGACAGAAGAATATAGTCCAGACTAAAATCAACCAGAAAAAAACAGAGAGGGAGCCTGAAGGGATGGAAATGCACAATCTTCCTGAAAATGAATTCAGAATAAAACTCATAACCATACTGATGGATCTACAGAGAAATGTGCAAGAGCTGAGGGAGGAAGTGAGGGAAGTGAGGAAAGACACTGCAGAAATCAGACCAGTGATTGACGGGCTAAACAGCAGACTGGATGAGATGCAAGAGACTGTTAATGGAATAGATATCAGAGAAAAGGAATACAGAGAAGCTGAGGCAGAGAGAGATAAAAGGACTACAGGAATGAAAGAATATTAAGAGAACTGTGTGACCAATCCAAAAGGAACAATATTCACATTATCTGAGTACGAGAGGAAGAAGAGAGAGAAAAAGGGATAGAAAGTGTCTTTGAAGAAATAATTGCTGAAAACTTCCCCATTTTGGGGAAGGAAATAGTCTCGCAGTCCACGGAAGCCCACAGATCTCCCAATACAAGGGACCTAAGGAAGACAACACCAAGACACGTAATAATTAAAATGTCAAAGGTCAAAGACAAAGACAGAGTATTAAAGGCAGCTAGAGAGAGAAAAAAGATCACCTACAAAGGAAAACCCATAATACTATCATCAGACTTCTCAACAGAAACCTTACAGGCCAGAAGAGAATGGCATGATATATTTAATGTAATGAAACAGAAGGGCCTTGAACCAAGAATGTTGTATCCAGCATGATTATCATTTAAATATTATGGAGGGATTAAACAATTTCCAGACAAGTGAAAGTCGAGTTTGCCTCTCATAAACCACCACTACAGGATATCTTAAATGGACTGATCTGGAGGGAAGCATCCCTAAGGCTAAAAAGATGTCACCAGAAAAAATAAAATCATAGCAAAGAAAGCAGACAATGCAAATACTAACTAAAGGCAAAGAATAAGACCCCTTGTATATAAAGAATGGACGAGGAAGAATAAGAAGGGAGAGATAAAGAAACATCAGACTGTGTTCACAATAACTTAACTAGAAAGTTAACTTACATTCTTACATAGTAAAGAAGCAACTCTTGAACCTTTGGTAACCACAAATCTAAAGCCAGCAATGGCGATAAGTACATATCTATCAATAATCACCCTAAATGTAAATGGACTGAATGCACCAATCAAAAGACACAGTGTAACAGAGTGGATAAAAAAGCAAGACCCATCTACATGCTGCTTATAAGAGACTCACCTCAAACCCAAAGATATACACAGACTAAAAGTGAAGGGATGGAAAAAGATATTTCATGCAAACCAAAAAGAGAAAAAAGCAGGTGTTGCAGTACTTGTATCAGACAAAATAGACTTCAAAATGAAGAAAGAAGGAGGAGATAAGGAAGGACATTACATAATGATAAAGGGGTCAGTCCAACAAGAGAATATAACAATTATAAATATATATGAAGCCAACACAGGAGCGCAAGCATATGTGAAACAAATACTAACAGAATTAAAGGAAGAAATAGACAGCAATGCATTCCTTTTAGGAGACTTCAGCACACCACTCACACAAAAGGACAGATGAACCAGACAGAAAATAAGTAAAGACACAGAGGCACTGAACAACACACTAGAACAGATGGACATAACAAACATCTACAGAACTCTACACCCAAAAGCAACAGGATACACATTCTTCTCAAGTGCATATGGAATATTTTCCAGAATAGACCACATACTAGGCCACAAAAAGAACCTCAGTAAAGTCAAAAATATTGAAATCCTACCAACCAACTTCTCAGATCACAAAGGTATAAAACTAGAAATAAATTTAGGAAAAAATCAAAAAAGCTCACAAATACATGGAGACATAACAACATTCTCCTAATTAATCAATGGGTTAACTACCAAATCAAAACAGAAATCAAAGAATATATGGAGACTAATGACAACAACAACACAAAGCCACAACTTCTGTGGGATGCAGAGAAGGCAGTTCTAAGAGTAAAGTATATTGCAATCCAGACCTATTTCAAGAAGGAATAACATTCCCAAATGAATAGTGTAAAGACACAATTACTGAAATTGGAAAAAGAAGAACAAATGAGGCCCAAAGTCAACAGAAGGAGGGACATAATAAAGATTAGAGAAGAAATAAATAAAATTGAGAAGAATAAAACAATAGAAAAAAAATCAATGAAACCAAGAGCTGGTTCTTTGAAAAAATCAACAAAATAGATAAACCCCTAGCCAAACTCCTTAAGAGAGAAAGAGAATCTACACACATAAACAGAATCAGAAATGAGAAAGGAAAAATAACGACGGAACCCACAGAAATACAAAGAAGTATAAGAGAAAATTATGACCATCTATATGCTAACAAGCTGGAAAACCTAGAAGAAATGGACAACTTCTGAAAAATACAACGTTCCAAGACTGACCAAGCAAGAAACAGAAAAACTAAACAGAGCAATCACCAGCAACAAAATTGAATCGGTAATCAAAAATCTACCCAAGAACAGAACCCCCACACCTGATGGATTCACCTCTGAATTCTACCAGACATATAGAGAAGAAATAAAACCCATTCTCCCTTAAGTTTTTTTAAGACTAGAAGAGGAGGGAATACTTTCAAACTCATTCTATGAAGCCAGCATCACTCTAATACCAAAACCAGGAAAAGACCTCATCAAAAAAGAAAATTACAGACCAATAACCCTGATGAACGTAGATGCAAAAATACTCAACAAAATATTAGCAAACCGAATTCAGAAATACATCAAGAGGATCACACACCATGATCAAGTGGGATTCATCCCAGGGATGCAAGGATGGTACAACATTCGAAAATCCATCAACATCATCCAACACATCAACAAAAAGAAGAACAGAAACTGCATGATCACCTCCATAGATGCTGAAAAAGCATCTGACAAAATTCAGCATCCATTCATGATTAAGACTCTCAACGAAATGTGTATAGACGGCAAGTACCTCAACATCATAAAGGCCATATATGACAAACCCACAGCTAAAATCATACCTAACAGCTAGAAGCTGAAAGGTTTTCATCTGAGATCGGGAACAAGACAAGGATGCCCACTCTCTCCACTGTTATTCAACATAGTACTGGAGGTCCAAGCCACGGCAATCAGACAAAACAAAGAAATACAAGGCATCCAGATTGGTAAAGAAGAAGTCAAATTGTCACTATTTGCAGATGACATGATATTGTACATAAAAAACCCTAAAGACTCCACTCCAAAACTACTACAACTAATATCTGAATTCAGCAAAGTTGTAGGATACAAAATTAACACACAGAAGTCTGTTGCTATCCTATTCACTAACAATGAACTAACAGAAAGAGAAATCAGAAAAACAATTCCAGTCACAGTTGCATCAAAAAGAATAAAATACCTAGGAATAAACCTAACGAAGGAAGTGAAAGACCTATACTCTGAAAACTACAATAAACTCCTAAGAGAAATTAAAGAGGACACTAACAAATGGAAATGCATCCCATGCTCTTGGCTAGTAAGAATAAATATTGTCAAAATGACTATACTACCTAAAGTAATCTACAGATTCAATGCAATCCCTATCAAACTACCAACAGCTTTCTTCAATTAACTCGAACATATAATTCTAAAATTCATATGGAACCACAAAAGACCCCAAAAACCAAAGAAATCCTGAGAAGGAGGAATAAAACAGGGGAAATTATGCTCCCTGACTTCCAGTTCTACTACAAAGCCACAGTAATCAAGACAATTTGGTATTGGCAGAAAAACAGACCCACAGACCAGTGGAACAGCATAGAAAATCCAAACATGAACCCAAACATATACAGTCAATTAATATTTGAAAAGGGAGCTTTGGATATAAAATGGGGAGATGACAGCCTTCTTCAGCAGATGGTGTTGGAAAAACTGGACAACTACATGTAAGAGAATGAAACTGGACTACTGTCTAACCCCATACACAAAGGTAAATTCAAGGTGGATCAAAGACCTGAATGTAAGTTATGAAACCATAAAACTCTTAGGAACAAAACATAGGCAAAAACCTCTTGGACATAAACATGAGCGACTTCTTCATGAACATATCTCCCTGGGCAAGGGAAACAAAAGCAAAAATTAACAAGTGGGACTATATCAAGCTGAAAAGCTTCTGTACAGCAAAGGACACCATCAGTAGAACAAAAAGACATCCTACAGTATGGGAGAATATATTCATAAATGATATATCCAATAAGGGGTTGACACCCAAAATATATAAAGAACTCACACACATTAACAAACAAAAAGCAAATAATCCAATTAAGAAATGGGCAGAAGACATGAATAGACACTTCTCTAAAGAAGAAATTCAAATGGCCAACACGCACATGAAAAGATGCTACACATCGCTAATCATCAGAGAAATGCAGATTAAAGCCACAGTGAGGTATCACCTCACACCAGTGAGGATGGCCAACATCCAAAACACAAACAACCAGTAATGTTGGTGAGGATGTGGAGAAAAGGGAACCCTCCTACACTGCTGGTGGGAATGCAATTTAGTTCAACCATTGTGGAAAGCAGTATGGAGGTTCCTCAAAAAATTCAAAATAGAAATACCATTTGACCCAGGAATTCCACTCCTAGGAATTTACTCTAAGAATGCAGCAGTGCAGTTTGAAAAAGACATATGCACCCCTATGTTTATCGCAACACTATTTACAATAGCCAAGAAATGGAAGCAACCTAAGTGTCCATCAGTAGATGAATGGATAAAGAAGAGGTGGTACATATACACAACGGAATATTATTCAGCCATAAGAAGAAAACAAATCCTACCATTTGTAACAACATGGATGGAGTTAGAGGGTATTATGCTCAGTGAAATAAGCCAAGCGGAAAAAGACAAGTATCAAATGATTTCACTCATATGTGGCATATAATAACAAAGAAAAAAACTGAAGGAACAAAACAGCAGTAGACTCACAGAACCCAAGAACGGACTAATAGTTACCAAAGGGAAAGGGACTGGGGATGATGGGTGGGAAGGGAGGGACAAGGGGGAAAAAGGGGCATTATGATTAGCAGATGTAATGTTGGGGGGCCACGGGGAGGGCTGTACAACTCAGAGAAGACAAGTAGTGATTCTATAGCATCTCACTACGCTGATGGACAGTGACTGTAATGGGGTTGGTGGGGGAGACCTGATGAAGGGGGTAGTTTAATAACCATAATATTGCACATTTAATTGTAGATTAATGATACCAAAATTAATTATTAAAAAAAAAGATAGATGCTTAGAACATAATGAAAAAAGAAAGACTAAATATAATTTAGAAATGAGTACATAGGCATTTATTGGAATTTATTTGGGGTTTTACAGTTAATTTTATGAATGTCCAACTTTTTTTCAAAGAATGTGTATTTCTCTTCTTTTGGTTGAAGGATTATATATACATATATAATTGCGACATATAAATATATATCCAAATATAAATACAGTAAGCATGCGTGTCTATGCACACAATGCATCACTGTTGCTAGTTTGTTTAATCTGGGAGAGATTGCTATTTAAAAATATTCCCACCATTACAGATTTGTCAGTTTTACCTTTTAATTCTTTATTATTGCTTCAAATTTTTCCAGACCATGCAATTAGTTACATACATGCTCATGATTTATTGTTTTCCTAGATTTTTCTTTGGGATGCAGTAAGATGCCCCACATATGTCCTTGTTAATGTTACTCGAAGAATACTTTTGATAATTAATCTGCTACACTGTGCTATACTTTTATCTTTGTGACCCGCCCTACTTTATGTGTGCTAATCATAGTGTCCATTATTCCCCTTTTCCCTCCCTTCTGACCCACTCTCCCCACTCCCTTTCCCTTTGATAACTGTTAGTCCTTTCTTGGTTTCTGTGAGTCTGCTGCTGTTTTGTGCCTTTAGTTTTACTTTACTCCACAGATGACAGCTCCGTGCGGCCAATCAGCGGATGCGGCGGGCGCATGCGCGGGCACACCTTCTCCTCAGCTCCAGCCATACTCAGCGGGAGGCGCAGCGCGGCCCGGGAGCTCTGGCCGCGGAGCCGCTCAAGACTGTCTGAGGGGAAATTCCCTATTGACGACTTCGCCGCCGCCACGCCCCTCGGGCCCTCAGTAGGGCCGGCGCGGGTTCCTGTCTGGCCACAGGAGGCGGCGGCTGCACCGCGGCTTCCGCGCGGTGCCAGAAAGCCCTGGCCAGGACGTGCGGTGGCGCGGCGGGGTGGGTGGTGAGATATCCTGACGCTCCAGTTGCACCTGCTCCAGGCGCTGGCTCGAGGTAGGTCGGGGCGCGGGGGTCCCCCTGAGGAGCGGGGCGGTGAGGGCGGGGCCCCCGTGGAGCCGGCAAGTTGGGGCGGCGGTGCTCCCGGGACGGGGCCGCCAGGCGGGGGTTTCTGTGACTCTGCTGCTGTTTTATTCCATTCAGTTTTTCTTTGTTGTTATGCTCCACAAATGAGGGTTCAGTGTTAGGGAGTGGGTCTGGTTTAGGTTTTGGGGTACAGTTAGGTGTGGGTGAAGGTGATGAGGAGTGTGAGGGGTTAGGCTGAAGGGCCAGGTTAGGGTGAGGGTTTGGTGTATGGCTCAGTGTAGGGTGAGGACAGGGTTCCAGTGAGAGTACCGTTTCAGGTTTAATGTTAGGTTTAGGGTGAGGTGCTGGTTGACGCTTCCGCTTAGGTGTGGGAGAAAGTGTGAGGGTGGGGGTGAGGGGCCAGGGTAAGGATTAGGGTTATGTATTTTATGTTTATTTTTGTATCATTATTATACAGTTAAATGAGCAACATTATGGTTACTAGGTTCTGCCCATTATCATGTCCCCCACCACATACCCCATTGCAGTCACTGTCCACCAGTGTACTGAGATGCTGTTGAGCCACTACCTGTCTTCTCTGTGCTGTACTACCTTCTCCATGTCCCCCCCTACATTATACGTGCTAATCGTCATGCCCATTTTTCCCCCTTATCCCTCCCTTCCCAGCCATCTTCCCCAATCCCTTTCCCTTTGGTAACTGTTAGTCCATTCTTGGGTTCTGTGAGTCTGCTGCTGTTTCGTGCCTTCCCATTTTTATTTGTCCTTATACTCCACAGATGAGTGAAATCATTTGATACTTGTCTTTCTCTGCCTGGCTTATTTCATTGAGCAGAATACCCTCTAGCTCCATCCATATTGTTGCAATTGGTAGGATTTGTTTTCTTCTTATGGCTGAATAATATTCCATTGTGTATATGTACCACATCTTCTTTATCCATTCATCTACTGATAGACACTTAGGTTGCTTCCATTTCTTGGCTATTGTAAATAGTGCTGTGATAAACATAGGCTGCATATGTATTTTTCAAACTGTGCTCCTGCATTCTTAGGGTAAATTCCTAGGAGTGGGATTCCTGGGTCAAATGTTCTTTCTATTTTGAGTCTTTTGAGGAACCTCCATACTGCTTTCCACAATGGTTGAACTAATTTACATTCTGTCCTGCATTGTAGGGGGGTTTCCCTCTCTCCACATCCTTGGCAACATTTGTTTTTGTTTCTCTTTTGGTTCGTGGCCATCCTAACTGGTGTGAGGTGATATCTCATTGTGGTTTTAATTTACATTTCTCTGATGATTAGCGATGTGTACATCTTTTCATGTGTCCGTTGGCCATCTGAATTTCTTCGTTGGTGAAGTGTCTGTTCAGCTCCTCTGCCCATTTTTTAATTGGCTTGTTTGCATTTTGTTCGTTGAGGTGCATGAGCTCTTTATATAATTTGGATGTCAACCCCTTACCGGATATGTCATTTATGAATATATTCTCCCATCCTGTAGGATGTCTTTTTGTTCTACTGATGGTGTCCTTTGCTGTACAGAAGCTTTTTGTTTGATATAGTCCTGCTTGTTCATTCTTGCTTTTGTTTCCTTGCCCGGGGAGATATGTTCGTGAAGAAGTTGCTAGTGTTTATGTCCAGGAGATTTTTGCCTATGTGTTTTTCTAAGAGTTTGATGGTTTCATGACTTGGATTCAGGTCTTTGATGCATTTTGAGTTTACTTTTGTGTATGGTGTTAGAGAATAATCCAGTTTCATTCGCTTACATGTAGCTGTCCGCTTGTTAAGGTTTGGATTAGGGCTATCCCTAGTGTTAAGTGTAGAGTTGGGTTTAGAAAGACATTTTGGTTAGCGTTAGAGTTGGGTTTAGGGTTTAGAGTGATGGTTAATTTTAGAGTTAGTTGTGGGGTTACAGTGCTGCATGAGTGAGCAAGAGACTGTGATTTAGGTGTTAGTGTAGGGTTGTGTACGCACCCAGGCCTTGCGTAGGGTCACATGACAGGTAGGAGGAGCTGCGTCTGAACCCAGCTATCTGTCCCCAGCTGGGGCACTGATGGCACCCAGGCTTTCCGGGGCCAGTGGGGGTGTCGTGGTGCTATGAGTGGCGGGAGGGGGCCTAGGATGAAACGCGACTGGCCATCAGCCAAGGGTGTTCTTCGGGGGATTCGTCTGAGCAGGAATCCCAGGTGTGGAGCCTCTAGGCAGTGACTTCACTTCCTTGACGATCTAGCACAAGAGAACTTGGAAACCCGGGAACCGGGCACCACATTCTTGGGACAGCCCTTTCCCCAGGTCACTCGGTGAGAGACGCTCGAAGGAGTGCTATGCTGTTTTTGTGTCCCCATAGGTGGAGGCCATGGCCTCCGGAAATCACACAAGGAGAATCTTTGGAAAAGGTTTCATTGTTGGATGGAGGCTTAGTCCAGATGCCTCTGTCCATGTGCCCGGAAGGAGCCAAAGGTACCACAGTGAGGCGTAGTTCCAGGTGGCCAGAGCAGGAAAATCCCAGAGCCTAAGCAGGACCGAGCTTGGCGTGAGTGTTTTGAGGGAAGGGATTTCCACTGGCTTTGTTCAGGGATGTGCGGTGCTGTCCATACATACCTCTGCCCAGTAAGGGATGGGAGCTGTTTCCCCAGGAAGTAATGACAAGCACTTGTTTATGTGTACATTTATCATGTATTACTTGTTTACACCGTCGGCTGTCAGCCCTCGAGGGTTAGGGGTGTGCCTGCCTTGTTCACTCCTAGTTCCCCAAGACTTAGCACAGTGCCTGCACCTTGTGGTGATTAACAGGCATCTGAGGGAAGGAGTGGACAAGCTTTCCTGTTTTATTATTTTTTTATTTTGCTATCATTAATGCACAATTACATTAACAACATTATAGTTATTAGACTCCCCCTATTATCAAGTCCCCACCACATACCCCATTACAGTCACTGTCCATCAGCATAGTAAGTCCCTGGTGGTCATCCTGCTCTGGCCACCTGGGACTACTATAGAATCACTACTTGTCTTCTCTTGGTTATACTACCTTTCCCTTGTCCCCTCCCTACATTTTATGTGCTAATTGTAATGCCCCTTTTCCCCCCTTATCTCTCCCTTCCCAGCCATCCTCCCCAATCCCTTTGCCTTTGGTAACTGTTAGTCCATTCTTGGTTTGTGTGAGTTAGCTGTTGTTCTGTTTCTTCAGTTTTTTCTTTGTTCTTATACTCAACATATGAGTGAAATCATTTGATACTTCTCTTTCTCAGCCTGGCTTATTTCACTGAGCCTAATACCCTTTAGCTCCATCAGTGTTGTTGCAAGTGGTAGGGTTTGTTTCTTTCTTAGGGCTGAGTAGTATTCCATTGTGTATATGTACCATCTCTTTTCTATCCATGCATCTACTGAAGGTCACTTAGGTTGCTTCCATATCTTGGCTATTGTAAATTGTGCTGCAGTAAACATAACAGTGCATATGTCTTTTTGAATCTGAGAAGTTGTTTTCTTTGGGTAAATTCCAGGAGTGGAATTTCCAGGTCAAAATGGTATTTCTATTTTTAATTTTTGGAGGAACCTCCATGTTGCTTTCCACAATGCTTGAACTAGTTTACATTCCCACCAGCAGTGTAGGAGGGTTCGCCAGCATTTGTTGTTCCTAGTCCTTTGAATGTTGACCATCCTATGACACCTCCTAGTGGTTTTAATGTGCTTTTACCTAATAACTAGCGATGTGAAACATCTTTACATGTGCCTGTTGATCCTCTGAATTTTTTCTTTGGAGAAGTGTCTGTTCATATCCTCTGTCCATTTGTAATATGTTCATTTGCTTTTTCGCAGTTGAGGCATGTGAGTTCTTTATGTATTTTGGATGTTAAGCGCTTATTGGATACGTCATTTAGAAATATATTGTCTCATACTCTAGGATGCCTTTTTGTTCTGCCGATCGTGCCCTTTGCTGTACAGAAGCTTTTTAGCATCATGTTGTCCCTTTGTTTCATATTGGCTTTTGTTTCCATTGCCCAAGGAGATTCATTCAGGGTAGAGTTGCTCATGTTTATAATCAAGAGGTTTTTGCCTATGTGTTCCTCTAAGAGTTTTATGCTTTCGTGACATGCATTCAGTTCTTTTATCCATTTTGAGTTTTCTTTTGTGTGTGGGGTTAGATGGTAATCGAGTTTCATTCTCTTGCATTTAGCTGTCCAGTTTTGCCAGCACCAGTTGTAGAAGAGACTGTCATTTCCCCGTTGTATATCCATAGCTCCTTTATTGTCTATTAATTGTCCATATATGCTTGGGTTTATATCTGGGCTCTCTAGTCTGTTCCATCAGTCTGTGGGTGTGTTCTTGTGCCAGTACCAAACTGTCTGTGGCTTTGTAGTAGAGCTTGAAGTCATGGAGCATAACCCACCCAGCTTTTATTCTTTCTTCTCAGGATTGCTTTGGCCATTCGTGGTCTTTTTTGGTTTCCTATGAATTTTTGAACTATCTGCTCTAGCTCGTCAAAGAATCCTGTTAGTATTTTGATAGGAATTGCATTGAATCTGTAGATTGCTTTATGCAGGATGGCCATTTTGACAAGACTAATTCTTCCTATTCATAAGCACGGTATATATTTACATTTATTGGTACCTTTTATTTCTCTTGTGACTGTCTTGTAGGTTTCATAGTTATATGTCTTAAACTTCCTTGGTTAGGATTATTCCTAGGTGTTTTATTGCTTGTGATACAATTGTGAATGGAATTTTTTCCTGGTTTCTTTCTCCCAGTTCATCATTAGTGTATATGAATGCAAAAGAGTTCTGTGTATTAATTTTGTATCCTGCAACCTTGCTGAATTCAGATATTATATCTGGTAGTTTTGGAGTGTATTCTTTATGGATTTTTATGTACGATATCATGTCAACTTCAAAAAGGGACATTTTATCCTCTTCTTTACCAGTCTTGTTCCATTATATTTCTTTGTGTTGACTGATTGCCATTTCTAGGGATGCCAGAGCCATGTTGACTAAAAGTGGGGAGAGTGGGCATCCTTGTCTTATTCCCGATCTTAAAAGGACAGGTTTTCAGCTTCTCTGTGTTAAGTATGATGTTGGCTGTGGGTTTGTCATATATTGCCTTTATTATATTATTGCCCTCTATACCCATTTTGTTGAGTGTTTTTATCATGAGTGGCTGTTAAATTTTGGCAAATGCTTTTCAGCATCTATGGAGATGATCATGGGGCTCTTGTCGTTTTTGTTGGTGTTTTGGATGAAAATGATGGATTTTCTAATATTGTACCATCCACATGTCTGAAATAAATCATAATTGATCCTGATGAGTGATCTTTCTGATGTATTTTTGAATTTAGTTTGGAGTGTTTTGTAGAGTATTTTTGCATCTATGTTCATCCGGATATTGGCCTGTGAATGTCTTTTTTGTGGTGTCTTTGCCTCGTTTTGGTATTAGAGTGATGCTGGCCTCATTGAATGAACTTGGAAGTATTCCCTCCTCTTCTCCTTTTTGGAAAACTTTAAGCAGGGTGGGTATTAGTTCTTCACTAAATGTTTGGTAAAATTCAGTGGTGAATCATTGTGGTTCAGTAATTTTTTTTTTGTTTTTGTTTTATGATTCTTTATATGTTTTTAGTAGAAGCCCTTTATCAGAGATGTATTTTGCAAATAAAGTTTCCCAGTCAGTGTCTTGCTTTGAGTGCTCTGAACAAGGTCCTCCACAGACAAGAAAATTTTAATTTTATAAAGTCCACGTAATTGTGTTTCTTTTGTGGCTTGGCTTTAGGTGTTTGGTGTTAAACCTCATCTCTAAACCCAAGGTCATGTAAGTTCCCTTACATGGTCTTATTCAAGAATTTTAATACCTCGTCCTTTTAAATTTGTTTTTGGTCAATTTTGGTGTGAGTTGTAGAGTTTGTGTATACATGCATTTTATTCCACATGATATCCACCATATTGCTCCTTAACTGTGTTCGGAGAAGACAAGGAATATCTTCTTCCATTATGGAATGTCCATATTTTTGTCATTGATCAAGTTTGCCACCTTGGGTTGAGAGTGGTTTATGGTTCTGGTTCAGATTCGGGTACCAGTTAGAGTTTGGGTTAGGGTTAGGTTTTGGGTTAAGTGTATGGGGAGGCTAGGGTTACGTTTAGAGTGGGGGTCCAGGTTAAATGTTAGGGAAAGAGCGAAATTGAGGTTTAAGGTTATGGTGAGGTGTGTGGTGTGACAACGAGGGTGAGGATGAGGGGATGGGGGTATGGGTGGGGTTCAGGTTAGGGTTAGTCGTAGGGTTTTGTAGGATTAAGTTATGGTGTGGGATAGTGTTAGGATTTAGGTTTAGGTAGAGGGTTTATGTGAGAGTTAGTTTAATGGTTATGGTTATATCTTGGGGTGGGAGGTTTCGGTGGCCAGACTTATGGTTAGGGTTATTTTTAGTTGTAGGGTGAGGATATGGTTATGGCGATAGTGAAATATAAGGTTCAGTGTTAGGGTTTGGGTTTGGTTTTGGTTTTATTTTGCCTTGCTTTGTTGTATGAGCTGTGCTTCCCAGAAAGGCTTCTCCTTGTCTTTGTCCTTTGTTCTCTTTCTCTTCACATGTGTATCAGTTTCAAGGTCACCCCACAGGGAGCAGTTGTCCACCTCCAATCTCAAACAACTACCTTGTTAACCTCTAAAATAATGGATCATTCTTATTTTAATGACACCCATCACCATCTGTTTTCTTTCTTTTTTATATGTATTTTTATTCATCATTGTCCCTTCACATTGACAGGAAGCTCTCAGAAACAAACTTTTCAAAAAAATTATGTCTTTACTAAACAGTTTGTTGCCCAATAAATAAAGAGCACTTCCTGATATTTTCAATAAAGTATAAATAAATAACTGTACACTAGTAAATAATAATGTAGGGAGACATTTTCAACTCTGAAAGCAGATATCCGATATTAAGATAGACAACACATGACAAAGAAAACATGTTCATACAGACAGGGTAAGATATTTTATTATGGTGACCTCTAACATACACCCTTATAAAAATATGAACCTTTGGGAACTTCCCATAGTAACAACATTCTCTACACAGGTGCATATTCAAAGGAATTGAAGTTTTCCTAAAGAATTCTTTCACACACATAAATGTTAAACATATGTGAATTACATGACCTCAAGACAATACAATCATTGAACATAGACTCATGTTTAATATTCCTTTAGTTAGACCCATAAGGTTAAAAAAGTTATTTGGCTATGTTGGATTATTAAATAGCACAAATGTGAGGTCATAATACTTAGAACAAAGGAGAATTGATAAATTGCTCCAGTTACACTATTAGGGATAATAACATAAAAGTCCTAAAGACAGAAGTTTCGATTGTTTGAAAATGAAAGTATTTTTCATTAATCATAGAACAGTATCACTATGATAAAAATATCCATTGATTAGTAAAAGTCCTGTATTTGCTCAAATTATATTTTCTGGCAGCTAATTAAGGTTGAGACTACAGGATCAGGTGTAACTCACATAAAGACTATTTGACTTCACACATAACTCATGGAATCCCATTACTTTTAAAACAATGAAAAATGAACTTGTTAGTAATTCTTTAGAATTATTTAAAGAAGACTTATGCCTCTTTTTCACTGAAGTTATTCTGTGTATCTACATGATTCTTGTTAGACGGTGTAAACTGATGTTTCTTTCCATGTCTCCTTCTCCTGACAGGCAGTGAAGAGAATCCAGCATGGCCAATGTCACCTTTGTAACAGTATTTTTCCTTCTGGGGTTCTCTGAAGTCTGGGAGCTCTAGGTTGTACATGGATGATGTGCCCTTCCTAGAGGGTTACCTGGCTTTGCTAATGAGTAACCCTCCGATCATCACTCTCATCACCCTAGACCTGCAGCTACAAACACCCATGGGCTTCTTCCTGAAGAATTTGTCCTTACTGGATGTCTTCCTCATGTCTGCCCCAATCCCAAAATGCATTGTCAACAACCTAACTCACAAAACTCCAATTTCCATTTTAGATTGTGTTTCCCAGGTACTCTTAATGACTTCCTTTTCTTCAGGTGAGATATTTGTGCTCACTGCCATGTCCTATGGCCTCTGAGGCGATTTGCTGTCCCCTGCACTTTTAGGTCCTCATGAGTGGTGGCACCTGTGCCCTGATGGCCAGTGATTCCTGGGCCATGGGGGGGTTCTTTGCAGCTGTGTACACAGCTGGCACATTTTCTGTGCCCTTCTGTGGCTCCAGTGTAATTCCACAGTTTTTCTGTTATGTCTCCTCATTAACTAAGGATGTCCTCTGAAACACCAATGACAGTTTATGCAGTATTGGACTAGGTACCTATTTAGGCATGCCTTGTTTCATCTGTATCATCATCTTTTATGTTTATATTTTCTCCGTGGTGCTAAAGATTCCTACCACAAAAGGTGAGTCTAAAGCTTTCTCCACATGCATTCTCCCTCTCATTGTTTTCACCCTATTTATTACAACTGCTTATTTTGTTTATCTCAAACTCACCATCAGTTATTAAGAGGCTGATTTCTGTGATCCACACTGTGGTACCTCCAACAGCCAACCCTGTAACCTACAGCCTCAGGAACAAGGACACGAAGCAGGCAGGCTGTGCTCGGATTATTGCCTAAAACACATGACCAAGACTCTCCCTTCATATCATACATCCAAACACCCCCAGTGACAGAGCACTTTCAAATTGCTGAACATTTTTTCTCATCATTTAACTTATTCTTAAATTTGGAAAAGATTGAGGAAAGAAAGCAGTGTCCAAAGTGCTCAACAGCCTAAATGACTGTTTCAAGGTTCAGAGAATTGAATCACATCAGGCTAACACACAGGTGTCATTGTTCTCAGTTGGTGATTTATGACAAATTGTTCTCCCTTTGTGGCACAGCTCTGAAAGAATTGTTTCTCTTTTTATGATAAGTTTTGATTTTTGGTCATCTTACAACTCATTTTCTCTAGTTCATTAACTGAAAACAAAAAAAAATGTATTGGGGTGCTTTAATGAGGACAGTCCATGAAGCATTTGATCTACAAAGATGAAATTTACTCCTGACTTTCCTGAAGATCTGCCTGTCTAGTGCTGAAGCAAAACAAAAAGCAGGCAAAATTAATATGGTGAGCTCAGGCCATTTTAGGATTGTGCCCCTATCAATAAACAGTCCTTTGGAGGGACACCTGAAGCAGAGACAACATCCTGGAGGAAGATGATCCAGTCCTCAAAGATAAATAGTGCCCTCCCTGGTGAATATTATTTCCCAGAAGACACCAGGCAGTGGTATGAAGCTATGTGTGTGTCTGAGCATTTACTTGTCTATAATTCAGAAAGCCTTTTACCTCTGCTTGGGTCATGGATAATGTATCTAATGTAGGTATGAAAAAAAGATAGGAGATGTGTTAAAATTATGGAAGTAGTTCAATTGATGATGGCCTACTCACTAATTCCTACAATGTGATAGATTCTTCATTACATGAAATGTAACCCATATATTTTATGTCTTATCAAATAACTTTCTTGGATTTACATTGACTTTGTTGTCTTAAGATAAAATAGACAAAGGTTTCTTAGACTGTTTCAATCTTATTATGTTTTTCTGCAATATACCAGTGTTTGTTTCATTGTCACTTGGCTTAAATGTATGATTCTGCATTGTTTCTCAGTCACATGCGACATCGTTCAACATGTTCCCGAACACCCTCTGACAACTTTTGATTCTTACCATACCAATATCAGATATTCTAAAAATATGAATAAGATAAAATAAAATTTTTGTTTCTCATACATATAAAATTATCCTTAAGATTTCCCACAGGGTTAATGGAAAAAAAAACAAAATTACTTTCTTTTTCCTTAAAGAAAGAGATATACTAAATATAATTACTTTCATGTGTAGGTTCCATGTGTTAAGGTTACTTGGGAAGATTGTCACCACAGAAAAGATTATTAGGTTTTCCATGATTAAATTTGTTGTGATAAAGTAGAACCAGTTTAAATATTTTAGAATTTGTATTCTTTATGGAAATCCCTGGAGATATTTCAGTTCCCTAACTGTCTGTAATATGTTTTATTATCAGAGAAAACATTGATTAAAAATTATTATTTTTCCTTTAGAAGAGGGGCAGCTGGTAAATATAGAATCAAAGATACAGTCAGAAAAGTCATAATGTTTAATCATCTATAATATGATTACTTCAAGCAGTGATCAACAATGGACACTACAACCATTAGCAGGAGTACTGTAAGAGAATGAGATTCTCACACGACAATCATGACTTGGCATTTTGAGTTTTCAAACTGAAGGAATTTGAGAAATGACAATGGCAGGAAGGAATTTCTGATCTTCCTAGAAGCACATCATGAAACACTTATGTGAGAAGGTGCCCTCTCTATACCCAAAGGTACATCCCCCTCACCCGCCCACCATGCCAACCCTTCCCCCTTGGTAACCACCAGCCTCTTTATCCCCAAAGACTGGGAGGAAACTGTTATACAGTTAGCTCAAACTTTTGTCCTATCATGCCTTTCCACCATATTCTACTCTTCATCAAATAGAGCATTAAGACTCTCAGGTTTCACCATTTCTTTGTGTCTTCTTTTCCCATGAAGGAAAATTTACATTAAATAAATGTGTATGAAATCATATTGTTACAGAGGTCCCTGTCAAGTACTTCAGGGGGAAAGGGAAATACATTTTCCTCCACTACCATTTCTGGCACCCCAACAGGAATGGCTGGGACACCCCACTGGAGAGTGCAGAGAGGATTTTGGGAAAACTAAAGGAGGACGGCAAAGGGTAACAAGTGTTATCAAAGCCAGTCCTTCTGGATCTCTGCCTTAAAAGCTCTGTGCATTGTGACTCTGGATACGTTTGATTTGAACCCATGTGTTCTACAGGTCTTTTCCCTTTCATAGACAGCCACACATTTCCTGTGACTCTTGAGAACTTTTCTTTCTTTTCCTCCTGCCACAGATGCCAGTTGCTGTCTCTTGACTGTGCATGAGGACAGCAGTCAAGTGGGGGCTTAATTATATGGCCAGAGATAAATATGAGCTGCACCCCATGTACAGATAACATCTTACTGGCTACTGGCAGATCTCGGAGGAGATTATCTTTGTGTTTTCTTTATCTTTTGGAGTGATTCTGAAGCTTCAGAGAAGTGCATTTTTTAATTAAAATTTAGCTGGTATACAATACTGTATTGCTTTCAGAAGTACAGCATAGTGATTTGACAAACATATGCATCACTACATGTTCAAAACAAGAAACTGTAGTTACCACCTGTCACCAGACAAATAAATTACAATATCACTGACTATATTCCCTATGCTGTACTTAAATCTCTGTGAATATTTTATTTTATTTTATTGAAGTATACTTAATACACAATTTTATGTTTGGTATCAAGTATAGAAATTTGTGATTGAACAGTTACACACATTATGAAATTGTCACCCCAAACAGTACGGTTACTATCTGTCAACATAAAAAGGTGTTACAAACTGCACTTCCATCCCCAAGACAAACATATTGTGATTGAGATTTTCTGCCTCTTTCTCCCCCTCCCCCACCCACCCATGCCAACCCATCCCCCGTGGTAACCACCAGTCACTTCTTAGTGTCTGTGAGCCTACTGCTGTTTTCATTTCATTTTGTTTTGTTTTTATATCCCACATGTAAGTGAAATCACATGATATTTGTCATTCCCTGCCTGGCTACTTTCTTTTTTTTTTTTTAATTTACAGTTTATTTTGGTATCATTAACCTACAATTTAATGTGCAATATTATGATGATTAAACTACCCCCTTCATCAGGTCCCCCCCACCAACCCCATTACAGTCACTGTCCATCAGCATAGTGAGATGCTATAGAGTCACTACTTGTCTTCTCTGAGTTTGCCTGGCTTATTTCATTTAGCGTCATGCCCTCTAGATCCAACCATGCTGTTACAAATAACAAGGTTTCGTTCTTTTTTATGCCTGAATGATGTTCCATTATGTTTATGTACCACTTCTTCTTCATCCATTCATCTATTGCAGGGCATTTTGGTAGCTTCCATGTCTTGGCTATTGTAAATAATGCAGCAATAAATATAGGGGTGCATATATGCCTTTACTTCTCAAGTGAGTCTCTTGCAGTCAACATACAGATGGGTCTTGTATTTTTATCCATTCAAGCACTCTCTGTTTTTTGGCAAACTTGGTCCATTTACATTTAAAACAATAAAGCAATAATGAATAGTATATACTTATTTTTTTTCACTTTTTTTTTTTTTTACAATTTATTTTGGTATCATTAACCTACAATTACATGTGCAATATTGTGGTGATTAAACTACCCCCTTCATCAGACCCCCCCCACCAACCATATTACAGTCACTGTCCATCAGCGTAGTGAGATGAGAATCACTACTTGTCTTCTCAGAGTTGTAAAGCCCTCCCCTTGCCCCCCCACCTTAGGTCTGCTAATCGTAATGCCCCTTTTACCCTCTTATCCCTCCCTTCTTCCCCAGTCCCTTTCCCTTTGGTAACTATTAGTACGTTCTTCGGTTCTGTGAGTCTGCTGCTGTTTTGTTCCTTCAGTTTTTTTCTTTGTTCTTATACTCCACATATGAGTGAAATCATTTGATACTTGTCTTTTTCGGCTTGGCTTATTTCACTGAGCATAATACCCTCTAGCTCCATCCATGTTGTTGCAAATGGTAGGATTTGTTTTCTTCTTATGGCTGAATAATATTCCATTGTGTATATGTACCACATCTTCTTAATCCATTCATCTACTGATGGACACTTAGGTTGCTTCCATTGTAAATAGTGCTGCGATAAACATAGGGGTGCATCTGTCTTTTTGAAACTGGGCTGCTGCGTTCTTAGGGTAGATTCCTAGGAGTGGGATTCCTGGGTCAAATGGTATTTCTATTTTGAGTTTTGTGAGGAACCTCCATAGTGCTTTCCACAATGGTTGAACTGATTTGCATTCCCACCAGCAGTGTAGGAGGGTTCCCTTTTCTCCACATCCTCGCCAACATTTGTTGTTGTTTTGGTTTTGGATGTTGGCCATCCTCACTGGTGTGAGGTGATATCTCATTGTGGTTTTAATCTGCATTTCTCTGATGATTAGCGATGTGGAGCATCTTCTCATGTGCCTGTTGGCCATCTGAATTTCTTCTTTAGAGAAGTGTCTATTCATGTCCTCTGCCCATTTCTTAATTGGATTATTTGCTTTTTGTTTGTTATGGTGCGTGAGTTCTTTGTATATTCTGGATGTCAACCCCTTATCAGATACATCGTTTATGAATATATTTTCCCATATTGTAGAATGTCTTTTTGTTCTACTGATGGTGTCCTTTGCTGTACTTGATATAGTCACCATATGTGGTGTCCTTTTCAACTTGATGTAGTCCTATTTGTTCATTTTTGCTTTGTTTCCCTTGCCCGGGGGAATATGTTCATGAAGAAGTCGCTCATGTTTATGTCCAAGAGATTTTTGCCTATGTTTTTTTCTAAGAGTTTTATGGTTACATGACTTACATTCATGTCTTTGATCCACCTTGAATTTACCTTTGTATATGTGGTTAGACAGTAGTGCAGTTTCGTTCTCTTACATGTAGCTGTCCAGTTTTTCCAACACCAGCTGCTGAAGAGGCTGTCATCTCCCCATTGTATATCCAAGGCTCCTTTATCAAATATTAGTTGACTGTAGGTGTTTGGGTTAATGTTTGGATTTTCTATTCTGTTCCACTGGTCTGTGGGTCTGTTTTTGTGCCACTACCAGTCTTGATTACTTTGGCTTTGTAGTAGAGCTTGAAGTCAGGGAGCATAATTCCCCCTGTTTGATTCCTCCTTCTCAGGATTGCTTTGGCTATTCGGGGTCTTTTGTGGTTCCATATGAATTTTAGAATTATTTGTTCCAGTTCATTGAAGAAAGCTGTTGGTATTTTGAAAGGGATTGCGTTGAATCTGTAGATTGCTTTAGGTAGTATAGCGATTTTGACAATATTTATTCTTCTTAGCCAAGAGCATGGGATGCATTTCCATTTGTTAGTGTCTTCCTTAATTTCTCCTAGAAGTGTCTTGTAGTTTTCAGAGTACAGGTCTTTCACTTACTTCGTTAGGTTTATTCTTAGGTATTTTATTCTTTTTGATGCAATTCTGAATGGAATTGTTTTTCTGATTTCTCTTTCTGTTAGTTCATCATTAGTGTATAGGAAAGCAACAGATTTCTATGTGTTAATTTTGTATCCTGCAACTTTGCTGAATTCAGATATTAGTTGTAGTAGTTTTGGAGTGGAGTCTTTAGGGTTTTTTTATGTACAGTATCATGTCATCGGCAAATAGTGACAATTTGACTTCTTCTTTCCCAATCTGGATGCCTTGTATGTCTTTGCCTTGTCTGATTGCCGTGGCCAGGACCGCCAGTGCTATGTTGAATAACAGTGGAGAGAGTGGGCACCCCTGTCTTATTCCCGATCTTAGATGAAAAGCTTTCAGCTTCTTTCTATTAAGTATGATGTTAGCTGTGGGTTTGTCATATATAGCCTTTATGATGTTAAGGTACTTGCCGTCTATACCCATTTTGTTGAGAGTTTTAATCATGAATGGCTGCTGAATTTTGTCAAATGCTTTTTCAGCATCTATGGAGATGATCATGTGGTTTTTATTCTTTTTATTGATGTGATGGATGATGTTGATGGATTTTCGAATGTTGTACCATCCTTGCATCCCTGGGATGAATCCCACTTGATCATGGTGTATGATCCTCTTGATGTATTTTTAAATTCGGTTTGCTAATATTTTGTTGAGTATTTTTGCATCTACTTTCATCAGGGATATTGGTCTGTAATTTTCTTTTTTAGTGAGGTCTTTGCCCGGTTTTGGTATTAGAGTGATGCTGGCTTCATAGAGAGAGTTTGGAAGTATTCCCTCCTCTTCTATTTTTTGGAAAACTTTAAGGAGAATGTGTGTTATTTCTTCTCTATATGTCTGGTAGAATTCAGAGGTGAATCCATCAGGTCCGGCGGTTTTGTTCTTGGATAGTTTTTTGATTAACGATTCAATTTCGTTGCTGGTGATTGGTCTGTTTAGTTTTTCTTTTTCCTGCTTGCTCAGTCTTGGAAGGTTGTATTTTTCTAAGAAGTTGTCCATTTCTTCTAGGTTTTACAACTTGTTAGCATATAGATACTCATAATATTCTCTTATAATTCTTTGTATTTCTGTGGGAATCGTCGTAATTTTTCCTTTCTCATTTCTGATTCTGTTCATGTGCGTAGATTCTCTTTTTCTCTTTATGAGTCCGGCTACGCGTTTATCTATTTTATTTATTTTTTCAAAGAACCAGCTTTTGGTTTCATTGATTTTTCTATTGTTTTGTTCTTCTCAATTTTATTTATTTCTTCTCTGATCTTTATTATATCTCTCCTGGTGACTTTGGGCCTCATTTGTTCTTCTTTTTCCAATTTCAATAATTCTGTCTTTAGACTGTTCATTTGGGAATGTTCTTCCTTCTTTAAATAGGCCTGGATTGCAATATACTTTCCTCTTAGAACTGCCTTTGCTGCATCCCACAGAAGTTGTGGCTTTGTGTTCTTGTTGTCATTAGTCTCCGTATATTCTTTGATTTCTGTTTTGATTTGGTCGTTAACCCATTGATTCATTATGAGGATGCTTTTAAGTCTCCATGTATTTGTGAGCCTTTTTGATTTCTTTCTAAAATTTATTTCTAGTTTTATACCTTTGTGATCTGAGAAGTTGGTAGGATTTCAGTATTGTTTAATTTACTGAGGTTCTTTTTGTGGCCTAGTATGTGGTCTATTCTGGAAAATGTTCCATGTGCACTTGAGAAGAATGTGTATCCTGCTGCTTTTGGGTGCAGAGTTCTGTAGATATCTGTTAGGTCCATCTGTTCTAGTGTGTTGTTCAGTGCCTCTGTGTCTTTACTTATCCTCTGCCTGGTTGATCTATCCTTTGGAGTGAGTGGTGTGTTAAAGTCTCCTAAAATAATTGCATTGCTATTTCCTCCTTCACTTCTGTTAGTATTTGTTTCACATATACTGACGCTTCTGTGTTGGGTGCATATATATTTATAATGGTTATAACTTCTTCTTGGACTGACCACTTTATCATTATGTAATGTCCTTCTTTATCTCTTGCTACTTTCTTCGTTTTGAAGTCTATTTTGTCTGACACAAGTACTGCAAAACCTGCTTTTTTCTCTTTGTTGTTTGCATGAAATATCTTTTTCCATCCCTTCACTTTTAGTCTGTGTATATCTTTGGGTTTGAGATGACTCTCTTGTAAGCAGCATATAGATGGGTCTTGCTTTTTTATCCACTCTGTTACTCTGTGTCTTTTGATTGGTGCATTCAGTCCATTTACATTTAGGGTGATTATTGATAGATATGTACTTATTGCCATTGCTGGCTTTAGATTCATGGTTACCAAAGGTTCAAAGGTTGCTTCTTTACTATCTAAGAATCTAACTTAACTTTCTAGTTAAGTTATTGTGAATGCCGTCTGATGTTTCTTTATCTCTCCCTTCCTATTCTTCCTCCTCCTTTCTTTATATATTAGGTGTTTTATTCTTTGCCTTTAGTTAGTATTTGGATGGTCTGCTTTCTTTCTATGATTTTATTTTCTCTGGTGACATCTTTTTAGCCTTGGTGGTGCTTCCCTCTGGAGCAGTCCGTTTAAGATATCCTGTAGTGGTGGTTTATGAGAGGCAAACTCTCTCAACTTTCATTTGTCTTGAAATTGTTTAATCCCTCCATCATATTTAAATGATAATCGTGCTGAATTCAATATTCTTGGTTCGAGGCCCTTCCGTTTCATTACGTTAAATATATCATGCCATTCTCTTCTGGCCTGTAAGGTTTCTGTTGAGATGTCTGATGACAGTCTGTTGAGTTTTCCTTTGTAGGTTATATTTTTTCTCTCTCTAGCTGCCTTTAATACTCTGTCTTTATCTTTGTTCTTTGCCATTTTAATAATTATGTGTCTTGACGTTGTCTTCCGTGGGTCCCTTGTGTTGGGAGATCTGTGGGCTTCCGTGGACTGCGACACTATTTCCTTCCCCAGCGTGGGAAAGTTTTCAGCAATTATTTCTTCAAAGACACTTTCTATCCCTTTTTCTCTCTCTTCCTCCTCTTTTACTCCGATAATGCGAATATTGGTCCTTTTTAATTGGTCACACAGTTCTCTTAATATTCTTTCATTCTTAGAGATCCTTTTATCTCTCTCTGCCTCAGCTTCTTTGTGTTCCTGTTCTCTGTTTTGTATTTCATTGACAGTGTCTTGTACCTCATCCAGTCTGCTCTTAAGCCCGTCGATGGCTGGTCTCATTTCTGCATAGTCTTTCCTCATTTCCTCCCTCAGCTCTTGCACATTTTTCTGTATATCCGTCAGCATCGCTATGACTTTTATTCTGAATTCTTTTTCAGGAAGACTGTGCATGTCCATTCCTTCAGGTTCTCTCTCAGGGTTTGTGTGTGTCTGAAGCTTTGTCTGTATCATATTCCTCTGTCTTCTCATGGCTATAGAATTGGTTGTTGATAGTTGTCACGTATGACAGCTGGGCTCTTTATTACTGCCTCGCCAGGTGCCGAGTTCTCTCAGGTGTGGCTGCACGGTGTGCGCTTTCTTGTGTGTTCTGGTCTCTCTTTTAGGAATAGTTGTATTTGCTGTGTTTTCTTGGATAAATATAATGTTGGGAGGAAAATTCTGCCGCTCTGTTCACGCCACCATCTTCCAACAAACATTGAGTATATACTTATTGACACTTAATTGTTTTGTGGCTTTTTTCCCCAGAATCAATGGCTTTTATTTATTTTTTGAAAGTATTTATATTAAGGTACATACAATAAAATGCACAAATTTTAGTGTTCAACTCCATAAATTTTGATGTGTTTATTCACTAACGTAACCATCTCTCAGATCCAGATATCAAATGTCTTCACTATTGTTCCCTCATTTTGTGATTGTTTTGTAGATCATCTCTGTCTCTTCCATGGTTGCAAAACAGTGGTTTGATGACTTTCTTTGTTATGTGTAGACTCCTTTCTAATTTTCATTTCAGTATTTGCTGTTAAGTTTTTGTTCTTTTTGTTTAAGGTGAGGTTCACATAATTTATTCTACATAAATAACTGTATGTTTTAAACTTACAAACACTTAATTTAAACATATTCCAACATGTTACCTTTTTATTCCTCCCATTTTCTGTTTCCATGATGCATTTTTCATCTTTTTATGCAGTGCTTCCTTTAATTATTGCAATTTTAGATAAATTTCCTACTTTTGCCTTTTAACTGTCATGCTTTGTAAATGATTGATTCACTACCTTTATCCACCTGTTATCTATTACTGGGAGGTTTGTCCTTTTATATGTTTTCTTATCATTAATTAATTTCTGTTCTTTTTGGCTTAATTAAGTACCTTTAAAATTTCATGTAGGGCTTTTAATAGTGATCTACTTCTTTAACTTTTGCTAACCTGAAATGCCCTTAATCTCTTCTTCAATCCTGAATATTAGTCTTGCTGGGTAGAGAATTCTTGATTGGGAGTTCATTTGTTTGCACCCTTTCAGCACTTTGTATATGTAATGCTGTTTCTTTTGGCCTGTAAAGTTTCTGCTAAAAACTCTGCTTATAGATTTATAGGGTTTCCCTTGTATGTGACAAGTTGTTTCCTCTTGTTGATTTCAATATTTTATTTTTATCTTCAATGTTTACCAGTTAATTATAATGTATCTTGGTGTGGATATCTTTGGCATCATACTTTTCGAAGCTCTCTGGGCATCCTGTACCTGCATGCCTGATTCCTCCCCCAGATTAGGGAAGAACTTAATACTTCCCACTTGAATCATTCATTATTTCTTGAAATAATTTTTGCAGCCATTTCTTTCTCTTCACCCTGTAAAATGCCTATAATATGAGTCTTACGCAACTCAGTGTCGCCCAAAATATCCCCTAAAGGTGTCTTCACTTTTTCTAATTATTTTCTTATTTTTCTGCTAGTCAGTAGATTGTTAAAAACCTGAACTCTTTCTTATAATAAAGATCAACCTATTAGGTAATTTGTAAAACTAAAAGGTTATTAATCCAAATCAGTAAATCAAACTATTTTTCCAATTTTTTAAACTTTTTAAGTCATATGCATAAAGTCCCATATAGACCACTGTAACATGAATACTGAAAATACTTAAATGTATAGCAATATATACAGGTTTTCAAGTGTGGGGCATAATCATTGCATGCTTAAAACAAATATTGTTTGTCCATGGCATATGGCAAATTAAGCAATGTAATTGAAAGAGAAATCTGAAAATGCCATTCATAATATGGTATGGATATTCTATTTACTATCCAATTTTAAGTCCTCACAAATTCATTTTAAAACTTTGAGGTTGGAAAATGATAAATACTTCAATACACATTACTTACACAATTTAAAATAGAATTATTTCATACTAAAATATTTTAGCTATAGCTTTGACCAGTGATTTCTATTTGAAAATAAATTAAAATATCATTTACTTGAACATGCCAAACAGATACCATAGAGACCTATGGAAAAAAATGTCTCTTAAAGCAGAAAGTCCAAAGTCCGTTCCTCTAGGTTTGGACATTGAATTGATCATCACAGCTCCACTTGGGACAGCTTCTCTAGCTTCAATGTGTTTCAGTTTTCTCATATTTAATACTAGTAATTTAACAATAAAAACCAAAGTAATGACTCACAAAGATTATGTTAGATAGCTGGCTAGTGACCATCAAGTGAATTTTTATTGTATGTTCCTCACTGTTAGCTGTTATGAGTTTACATTTACATGGCAGCTCCTTGACTACCTTTTTAAAGAACTGGACAATACCAAATAAATTAACAATGGCCATATATACTTTGAACTAGAAGACTGTTGTTATGTATACTCATTGGCCATAAGTGATTCAGATATTGCTGTATATTAGGTTTAATAAATTTGTGAAACCCATTATTTAGGATTTATTGTTCACGAGCATCTTTTCTTTGTATTCCTTATTATTCTGCCTCACTCCTCAATGACTGTTATTTCTTTCTTTATTGGGTTAATGAATTAATAATTTGGGTCCTTTACTACCCAATCAAGCAAACTTTGTGAGAGTCCTGCCACCTCCCTGGTCTCCATATTCTTTACTTACAATTTTCAATCTTCTACCTTTTCAAAGCTTAACTTTTCAGAGAATGTTTCTTAATGAAGAGCCAATTGATGATATGCATTTGAGAAGAGACCCATTCATTTTTGAGACTAAATGTAAAAACAGACAGTGGCCACACCACAGATGAGAACAGAACTCTGACTCCAACCTCCAATGCAGCCAGCCCAGGGAGTCAAACCACAGCCCCCTGCAGCAGTCAGCAGAAGGGTCAGGACTTGGTCAGTAACTACCAGTTTCCAAAATTTTTGCCCCATTTTCATTTCAGGACCAACCAGAGAAAGATATGCTCCCCAAACCAATCTTACAGTATGGCCCCCTCCTACTTAGTCACCTCCAGCTCCTCCACCTTAACTTCCCACCAGGGAACACCTGGATCCTCCTCTTCCTTTCTTTATCTGACACTGCCCTCCCATTTCCTTGGGTTCTTAATACAGCTAAGAATACTTCACTTTCTTATTACAGTTTTTACAATATTTTTAGTGGGTGTTAGAGCACATCCCCCTTCATTACTCTTCCTAATCAGTTTTTTCCAAACTTATCTTATGCATTTCTTTCCATGGGAAATTTATGATCATTTATCTAGCTCAATAAAAATGCTCCTTGGAAATTTTATTGATATTATATTAAATTTAATAAAATGACAGAACTAACCACTTAGTGAGATTTCTCAACTTAGAACATGTGCTGACTTTCCATGTGTTCATTTTTTTATTGAAACTGGTACTGTCATGTAGATTAACATGTAAGAAATAACACCAAGAGGTCCAGTGTATACTTTACTCAGTATCTCACCATTGTAACATTCTGCAAAACTAAAGTCCAATATCACATTCATTTTATTGGCAATTGCTGGATTGTATGTTAAGAGTATTCTTAGATTTGTAAGAAACGGCCAAACTGTATTCTGGTATAAGTAGCTGTACCATTTTATGTTCTCATCAGCCAGAGATGAGAGTTTCTGTAACTTCAGATCCTTGAGAGCATTAGTGTTGTCAGTATACTTATTCTGGAAGTTCTAACAATTGTCTAGAATTATCTCACTGTTTTCATCTACTTTCTCTTTTCAAATTCTTCATGATAGCTTTTGCAGAGAAAATATTTTAATTGTGATAAGATACAGTTTAATATTTTTTACTGTTTTAATTGAAGTATCATTGATACACAATCTTATATTGGTTTCAAGTATACAACACAGTGGTTCAACTGTTACCCATGTTATTAAACCCTTATCCCCACGATTGCGGTTACTATCTGTCAACAAAGAAAGATGTTACAGAACCATGACTGTATTCTCTAAGCTGTACTACTATCCCCTTGACCAACATATCATGATTGAGAATTTCTGTGCCCCTTTATCTCCCTCACCTTCATTACACACCTGCCCCAGCCCCTCCCTTTTAGTAACCACTAGTCATTTCACAGTGTCCATGACTCTACTGCTATTTTGCTCATTCTGTTTGGCTTTGTTTTTGTGTTCCACAAATAAATGAATTCATATGATATCCATGTTGAATTAATTTATTTTAATGTGTATCAATAGAGTGAACTGTAGCAATTTTCTCTTCACTTATTGATGCCCAATTTCTCCAGCACCAATTGCGTAAAATCAATCTTTCCTCCACCAATTGCTTTTAACTTTGTCAAAAACACTGTCATAATTCTGCAATCTATTTTTGGATTATCTCTTCCACTGATTCATGTGCCTATCCTACAGTGTAAACAACAAGGCCAGTCTTATGGCATCTAGAAAGTAATATTGTTAAAGTACTTATTTCACATTATTCTTACTTCCAGAATTGTCATAGCTACTCTCAGGTATGTATCTTTCCACTAAAATTTTAATATAAAGTTGTCTATGCCTATGGTGGCATATTGATTGGAGTAGTATCAGACCTATTTTTGGATAATTGATATCAGTATTTATTAGCTTTCTTGTCTATGAACTTTGTAGGAACTGAAGAACCCTTGTCACATAACTAGCATCAGACCACTGCACTAGAAGATTTAACAAAGATGTTTTACAGCCAGGGAAACCTTAGTGACATGACAAATAGATGCAGTATTCTGAAAAGAAAAGGAACATTAGGTAAAAACTAAGGACGTTTGGCTAAAGTAAAGACTTAAGCTAATAATAATATCAATATTGGTTCATTAGTTTCAACAAATCTCTCATTAATTTGTAATATTACTAATACAAGAAACTGAGAATGGAGGACATGTGGATTAATTCTACCTTCCCAACTAATCTGTAAATTAAACTTTTCTATACAATTTTTAAAGGAAAAGGAAAGCATCTCAATGCTGCAATGATTTTTTTAGCTCATTGCTTCACCTTCTCAAAATTAAGTTCATATGTCACCAAATATATTAATCCCTCTGTATTTGTCCTGTATACACTACTGCATGTTTTACTAATTGTTTACTAATACATATTGATATATTTAAAATTCATTCAGCTTTGTATTTTTGGAGTGAATATAAATAACTCAATGATTAGGTTTCTCAAGACTTGCACTCCCATTAAAAAAGTTCCTGTATTTTCTGACCCTAGAGTAATTGGGTATTTTGTTAATAAAAGTAATGCAAGGTGGTTTTGTTCCCTGGCAGTTAAAGTAAGTGATTATAAACCCTATGCATCAGGTAATTTATGTTCTCCAGGAAACAGCATGCCTTTAAAAATGGCTCTCACTTGTGAGAGTGGTGCGATTGGGGTCCAGAAAATCTCTTTACAAAAGAGGAGGAAAATATATCCAGAATTTTGTATAGATGCTTCCACAAAACTTTAATTTCTTCTTTTGGCAATTACTTCAAGAATATAGTGATGTGAGTACTGTCTGTATTCAACATATCATGATTATAGACACAATATTTTTTCCCAGCCTTATTGAGGCATGATTGATAAAGATTGTATAAGTTTAAGGTGTACAATGTGATGTTTATATATGTATATGTTGTGCTATGTTTACCAACACCAGGCTAACATATCCATTACCTAACAAAGTTAACTTTCTATGTGTGTTTGTAAGGATAACAGAGACCTACTCTTTACAAATTTCAGGTATACAATGCAGTATTATTTAACTATAATCACCATGCTGTACATTAGACAACCAGAACATAGTCATATTAAAACAGAACGTTAGTGAGGAGAGGATTAAAGATGGTGGCGTGAGAGGTGAGGCAGAGGCTTCCTCCTAAAACCACATATAATATGAAAATATAACTAATACAACTACTTTTGAACGAGCAACAGGAAAGAGGACTCAAAAAAACTGCATACACCTGGAGACAAGAGCAGACCTGACGGAAAAGGGTAATGTACTAAAGCTGTGGTCCTGTGGGATCTGAGCCCTTCCCCCACCCTGGCTCACTATCAGGAGGAAGAGGAATGGAGCAGTGAGGGAGTGGAGATTTGAGACTGCTGAATACCGAACTCTGGAGATCTGCTCTGGGAGCACAAACCTACATTTCATGGTGCTTGCATGACACTCTCGTAATTAGGGGGTTGGAAAGCTAAGACAAGCAGAATTCCAGGAGAGACTAAGATTCCAGCTGCTTGTGGAAAACAGGGATCTGTATCCAGCTGCTCTGGGACAAAAGAAACGGGGGCAGTCTGAGAGACTTCCGAACAAAGAAGCACTTAGCAAGACAGCTGCTAAAGGGGCAAGGATTGCACAGAGTTTACTGCTCAGGAGAAAGGACAGGTAGACAAAATTGTCTGGGTGCACTCTGCCCAGTAGATTGGGAGCTTTCATGATCTTCAGGTGCTCCAGCTCCGTGGCTGCCTACACAGCTCCAAGAACCCCTTCTGTGACAGGTAGACTACTGCGCCTTCCTCCTGGCCAGCCCCACTGGGCTTGAAAACGGGAAACCCTACCCTGGCATTAGGCCAGCCAGAGGGAAGCTCTGTCTACAGCAACTAAAAACGCAAATCACAGAGACTTATACCTGTGTGTTTGGCCCACTGGTTCAGGCAGTGGAGACAGGCATAGAAGCTGGGAAGCAGGAAACAGCTCTTTCCTCCCAGAAGGCACCAATACCACTCCCCTGCAATCCCCAACATTGCGTCAGGGGCTGAGCAGCTCCAGAGAGTATAGATTTGGGGCACTAGAGGGTGCCATATGCAAATATGAAATGCCAAAAGAACCTGGTCCACAGTAAAATTATTAATACAACTCCTGAGAAATATTTAAATGATATTGATCTCATGAGTGAACCTGAAAGGAAGTTCAAAATAAAAATCATTAACATGCTCATGGAGGTATGGAAAGATATTCAAGAACTCAGGAATGAATTACAGTCGGAGATCCAGTCATTGAAGAGCACAATGGATGGTATTGAAAACAGATTGCATACAGTGGAGGAGACGATAAATGAAATAGAAACTAGAGAACAGGAATACAAAGAAGCTGAGGCAGAGAGAGAAAAAAGGATGTCTATGAATGAAAGAATATTGAGAGAACTGTGTGACAAATCCAAATGGAATAATATTCGCATTATAGGGGTAGCAGAAGAAGAAGAGGGAGAAAAAGGGATATAAAGTGTCTTTCAGGACATAATTGCTGAAAACCTCCCCAATCTGGGGAAGGAGATATTCTCTCAGGCCATGGAAGTGCGCAGATCTCCGAACACAAGGGACCCAAGAAAGACAACATCAAGACATACAGTAATTAAAATGGCAAAGATCAAGGATAAGAACAGACTATTAAAAGCAGCCAGAGAGAGAATAAGATCACATACAAAGGAAAGCCCATCAGGCTATCATCAGACTTCTCAGCAGAAACCTTACAGGCCAGAAGGGAGTGGCATGATGTATTTAATGCAATGAAGAGGAAAGGCCTTGAACCAAGATTACTTTATCCAGCAAGATTATCATTTAAATTTGAAGGGGATATTAAATAATTCCCAGATAAGCAAAAGCTGAGAGAATTTACCTCCCACAAACCATCTCTGCAGTGTATTTTGGAAGGACTGCTATAGATAGAAGTGTTCCTAAGGTTTAATAGCTGTCACCACGGAAAATAAAACCACAGTAAAGAAAGTAGAACTGCTAATTACTAAGAAAATGTAAAATTAAATTAACTATCCTAAAAGACAATCAAGGGATAGGCAAACAGTACAGAATATGATACCTAATATATAAAGAATGGAGGAGGAAGAAAAAAGAGGAGGGAAAACAAACAAAGAAAGAACCTTTAGATTGTGTTTGTAATAGCATATTAAGTGAGTAAAGTTAGACTCTTAGATAGTAAGGAAGTTAACCTTGAACCTTTGGTAACCACAAATATGAAGCCTGCAATGCAATATGTACATACCTATCCATAATCACCCTAAATGTAAATGGACTGAATGCACCAGTCAAAACACATAGAATCACTAAATGGATAAAAACACAAGACCCATCTATATGCTGCCTTCAAGAGACTCACTTTAAACCCAAAGACATTCACAGACTAAAAGTGAAGGGATGGAGAAAGACATTTCATGCAACTAATAGAAAAAAGAAGGAGTTGCAGTACTTATATCAGACAAAATAAACTTGAAACAAAGAAAGTCACAAGAGACAAAGGAGGACATTACATAATGATAAAAGGGTCAATCCAACAAGAAAATATAACCATTATAAATATCTATGAAACCAACACAGAAGCACCTATGTATGTGAAACAAATACTAATAGAATTAAAAGGGGAAATAGAATGCAATGCATTCATTCTAGGAGACTTCAACACACCACTCACTCCAAAGGACAGAACAAACAGACAGAAAATAAGTAAGGACCCAGAGGCACTGAACAACACATTAGAACAGATGGACCTAACAGACATCTACAGAACTCTAAACCCAAAAGCAGCAGAATACACATTCTTCTCAAGAGCACATGGAACATTTTCAAGAATAGATCTTATATTAGGCCACAAAAAGTGCTTCAGTAAATTCAAAACGATTGAAATAGTATCAACCAGCTTCTTGGACCACAAAGGAATGAAACTAGAAATTAATTACACAAAGAAAATGAAAAATCCCACAAACACATGGAGGCTTAATAACATGCTCCTAAATAATCAATGGATCAATGACCAAATAAAAACAGAGATCTAGTAATATATGGAGACAGATGACAACAATATTAACACCACAAAATCTGTGGGACACAGCAAAGGCCATGCTAAGAGGAAAGTGTATTGCAATACAGGCCTGCCTCAGGAAAGAAGAACATTCCCATATGAGCAGTCTAAACTCACAATTAACGAAAGTAGAAAAAGAAGAACAAATGAGACCCAAAGTCAGTAGAAGGAGGGACATAATAAAGATTAGAACAGAAAAAAATAAAATTGAGAAGCATAAAACAATAGAAAGGATCAATGAAAGCAAGAGCTGGTTCTTTGAGAAAATAAGCAAAATATGTAACCCCCTAGCCAGACTTTCAAGATAAAAAGAGAGTACTCACAGAAACAGAATCAGAAATGAGAAATGAAAAATCACTACAGAAAGCACCGAAATACAAAGAACTATTAGAGAATACTATGAAAAATTATATGCTAACAAACTGGATAACCTGGAAGAAATGGACAACTTTCTAGAAAAATACAACCTTCCAAAGCTGACCCAGAAAGAAACAGAATATATGAACAGACCAATTACCAGCAATGAAATTGAACTTCTAATCAAAAACCTACCTAAGAACAAAACGCCTGGTCCAGATGGCTTCACTGCTGAATTTTATCGAACATTTAGTGAAGAAATAATACCCATTCCTCCTTAAAGTTTTCCAAGTAGTAGAAGAAGAGGGAATACTTCCAAACTCATTCTATGAGTCCAGCATCACTCTAGTACCAAAACTAGGCAAAGAGACCACAAATTTAAAAGAAAAGTACAGACCAATATCCCTGATGAACAACGACGCAAAGATACTCAACAAAATATTAGCAAACCGAATTAAAAAACACATGAAAAGGATCATCCATCATGATCAAGTAGGATTTTTTCAAGGGATGCAAGGATGTTTCAACATTCGAAAATCTATCAACATCATCCACCACATCAACAAAAAGAAGAACAAAAACCACATGGTCATCTCCATAGAGGCTGAAATAGCATTTGACAAAATTCAACATCCATTCATGATAAAACTCTCAATAAAATGGTTATAGAGGATAAGTACCTCAATATAATAAAGGCCATATATGACAAACCCACAGCCAACATTATACTTAACAGTGAGAAGCTTAAAGCTTTTCCTTTAAGATCAGGAACAAGACAAGGATGCCCACTCTCCCCACTTCTATTCAACATAGTACTGGAGGTCCTAGCCACAGCAATCAGACAACACAAAGAAATAAAAGGCATCCAGATTGTCAGGGAAGAAGTTAAACTGTCCCTGTTTTCAGATGACATGATATTGTACATAAAAAAAAAACCTAAAGAATCTACTCCAAAACTACTAGATCTAATATCTGAGTTCAGCAAAGTTGCAGGATAAAAAATTAATGCGCAGAAATCTGTGGCATTCCTATACACTAACAATGACCTAGCAGAGAGAGAAATCAGGAAAACAATTCCATTCAAAGTTGCCTCAAAAAGAATAAAATACATAAGAGTAAACCTAAGCAAGTAAGTGAAAGACCTGTACTCTACAAGACACTCATGAGAGAAATTAAAACTACAAGATACTCATGAGAGAAATTAAAGAAGATACCAGCAAAACTGGACAACTACATGCAAGAGAATGAGACTGGATTATTGCTTAATCCCAAACACAAAAGTGAACTCGAAATGGATCAAGGACCTGAATGTAAGTCATGAAACTCTTAGAAGACAACATAGGCAAAAATCTCCTGTATATAAGCATGAACGACTTCTTCCTGAACGCATCTCCTCAAGCAAGGGAAACAAAAGCAAAAATGAACTCATGGGACTACATGAAACTAAAAACTTTCTGTACACAAAGGACACCATCAGTAGAACAAAAAGGCGTCCAACACTATGGGAGAATATATTTGTAAATGACATACCCGACAAGGGGTTAACATCCAAAATTTATAAAGAACTTACATGCCTCTACACCCAAAAAGCAAATAACCATGGCAGAGGATATGAAGAGACAGTTCTCCAAAGAAGAAATTCAGATGGCCAACAGACACATGAAAAGATGCTGCACATCACTAATCATCAGGGAAATGCAAATTAAAAGCACAATGAGGTATCACTTCACACCAGTAAGGATGGCAAACATCCAAAAGACTTAGAACAACAAATGTTGGCAAGGATGAGGAGAAAGGGGAACCCTCCTAGAGTGCTGGTGGGAATGTAAGCTAGTTCAGCCATTGTGGAAAGCAATATGGAAATTCCTCAAAAAACTAAAAATACAAATGTCATTTGACCCGGGAAGCCCACTCCTTGGAATTTACCCAAAGAATACAGCTTCTCAGATTCAAAAAGACATATGCACCCCTATGTTTATTGTAGCACTTTTTACAATAGCCAAGATATGGAAGCAACCTGTGTCCGTCAGTAGATGAATGGATAAAGAAGAGGTGGTACATATACACCATGGAATACTATTCAGCCATAAGAAGGAAACAAATCCTTCCATTTGCAACAACATGGATGGAGCTGGAGGATATTATGCTCAGTGAAATAAGCCAGATGGAGAAAGACAAGTGCCAAATGATTTCCCTCATTTGTGGAGTGTAACAACGAAACAAAACTGAAGGAACAAAATGGTAGCAGACTCAGAGACTCCAAGAAGCAACTACTGGTTACCAAAGGGGAGGGGTATGGGAGGGTGGGAGAAGGGGATTGTAGGGTATTATGTTTAGTACAAATGGTGTGGGGAATCATGGGGAAAACAGTGTATCCCAGAGAAGGCAAACAGTAAATCTGTCATCTTACTACCTTGATGAACAGTGACTAAATTGGGGTATGAGTGGGCACTTGATAATATGGGTAAATGTAGTAACCACATTGTTTTTTCATGTGAAACCTTCATAAGACTGTATATGAATAATACCTTATTTAAAAAAACGTTTGTGCTCTCTTCCCCCCAACACCCAGTCTGTTCTGTTCCATTGGTATATGGGTCTGTTCTTGTGCCAGTAACAAATTGTCTTGATTACTGTGGCTTTGTAGTAGAACTTGAAATCGGGGAACATAATTTCCCCCACTTTATTCTTCCTTATAAGGATGTTTTTGGCTATTTGGTGTCCTTTGCGGTTCCACATGAATTTTAGAGCTGTTTGATCTAGTTCGTTGAAGAATGTTCAACGATTTTGATAGGCATTTCATTGTATCTGTAGATTGCTTTAGGCAGAATGGCCATTTTGACAATATTCATTCTTCATGTCCATGAGCACGGGATGTATATCCATTTACTGGTGTCTGTAATTTCTCTCATCAGTTGTCTTGTAGTATTCAGGGCATAGGTCTTTCACTTCCTTGCTTCGGTTTATTCCTAGGTATTTTTTTTTATGCAATTGTAAATGGAATTGTTTTTTGCATTTCTGTTCCTGAAAGTTCATCATTAGTATATAGGAATGCCACAAATTTCTGTATATTAATTTGAAGCCTGCAACTTTACAGAATTCATTTATTAGTTCTAGTAGTTTTGGAGTCGACTTTTTAGGGTTTTCTATGTACAATATAATGTTATATACAAACAGTGACAGTTTAGCTTCTTCCTTACCTATATGGATGCCTTTTATTTGTTTGTGTTGTCTGATTTCCATGGCTAGGACCTCCAGTATTACGTTGAAAAAAGTGGGGAGAATAGGCATCCTTGTCTATCTCCTGATATTAGAGGATAAACTACCAGCTTTTCACTGTTAAGTATGAAGTTGGCTGTGGGTTTTTCATATATGGTCTTTATGTTGAGGTACTTGCCCTGAACACCGATTTTGTTGAGAATTTTTATCATGAATGGATGTTGAATTTTGTCAAATGCTATTTCAGCATCTATGAAGATGATCATGTGATTTTTGTCCTTCCTTTGATTCATATAGTGAATGATGTTGATGGATTTTCGAATGTTGTAACTTCCTTGCATCCCTGGGATTAATCCCACTTGATCACATTGTATAATCCTCTTCATGTACTTTTTAATTCTGTTTGCTAATATTTTGTTGAGTATTTTTTCATCTATGTTCATCAGGGATATTGTTTTTTAGTTTTCTTTTTTTGTGGTGTCTTTACCTGGTTTGGTATTAGAGTGATGCTGGATTCATAGAATGAGCTTGGAAGTATTCCCTTCTCTTCTACTTTTTGGAAAACTTAAGGAGTATGGGTATTATGTCGTGTCTAAATGTTTGATAAAATTCAGTGGTGAAGCCATCTTGTCCAGGGGTTTTAAGTGGTTTTTTGATTACCAATTCAATTTAATTGCTGGTAATTGTTCTGTTCAGATTTTCTTTTTCTTCCTGGGTCAGCCATGGAAGTTTGTATTTTCTAGAAAGTTATCCATTTCTTCTAGATTGTCCAATTTTTTAGCACATAATTTTTCACAGTATTCTCTAATAATTCTTTGTATTTCTGTGGTGTCCATAGTGATATTTTCTTTCTTATTTCTGATTCTATTTATGTGTGTATGTTTTCTTTTTTCCTGATATATCTGGCTAGGGGTTTATCTATTTTTTTTCTCAAAGAAGCAGCTATTGGTGTCATTAATTCTTTCTATTGTTTTATTCTACTCAATTTTATTTATTTCTGTTCTGATCTTTATTATGTCCCTTGTTCTACTGGCTTTGAGCCTCATTTGTTCTTCTCTTTCTAGTTTCATTAGTTGTGAGTTTAGACTGTTCATTTGGGATTGATCTTCTTAACTGAGATAGGCCTGAATTTCTATACACTTTTTTCTTAGAACTGCCTTCACTGCATCCCACAGAATTTGCAGTGATGAGCTGTTGTTGTCATTTGTCTCCATATATTGCTTGATCTCTGTTTTTATTTGGTCATTCATCCATTGATTATTTAGGATCATGTTGTTAAGCTTCCATGTGCTTGTGGGAATTTTTGTTATATTGGAACAATTTATTGATAGTTTCATACCTTTGTGGTCTGAGAAGCTTGTTGGTACAATTACAATCTTTTTAAATTTACTGAGGCTCTTTAGTGTCCTAGAATGTGAGCTATTGAAAATGTTCCATGTTCACTTGAGAAGAATGTGTATCCTGATGCTTGTGGGTGGAGTGTTCTGTATATGTCTGTTTGGTCCATCTGAGCTAAAGTGTTGTTCAGTGCCTCTGTCTCCTTACTTATTCTGTCTGGTTGATCTGTCCTTTGGAATGAGTGGGGTTTTGAAGTCTCCTAAAGTGAATGCATTGCATTCTGTTTCCCCGTTTAGTTCTGTTAGTATTTGTTTCACATATGTAGGTGTTGGTGACCACTCCGGACCTTGTAATCACCTCGGACCTTACAAAAGGCCAAAAGAACTTACAAATCCTTGCCCAACCTGCTCTTCTTCCTTTATTCCACGCTCTGCTTCAGGAAATAACATAACCTTTACAGTTAGGCACGCAAGATAGATTTACAGGAACTAAATAGGACTCCATTTTGTTTTAAAGACTCCATCTTGTTGTTTACTTCTTCTTGACCATTTTCCCGCCACAGCTTCCCGCCAAGTGTTCTCAATCAGGTCAGTTGCTTACGTCAGAGACAACTGCGCATGTGCACAATTCGGTGTGTGATTGGACCTTGTAGGTCACCTCATTATCATAATGGGCAACCAACCAGAAGAAGCCACTCCCTACCATGCCCCTTCAAATGCTATATATCCCCTGCCTTTTCTAAAAATAAACGAAGCCTTGACAATTTGCTTGGCCTCCGTCTCTCTCTTTCTGTCCCATCTTTCAGGTACAGGGATCCTCCTCAAGACCCGCTAATAACCAGCCCCGCGGGCCGGGGCATGTAGGTGCTCCTATGTTGGGTGCATAGATATTTATAGTTGTTATATACTCTTGTTGTTCTGACCATTTTATCATGTAATGTCCTTCTTTGACTCTTGTTACTTTCTATGTTTTGAAGTCTATTTTATCTGATACAACTATTGCAAATCCTGCTTTTTTTTTCCCTATTGCTTTCTAAAATATCTTTTTCCATCCCTTCACTTTTAGACTGAGTATGTCTTTGGGTTTGAAGTGAGTCTGTTGTATGAAGCATATAGATGGGTCTTGCTTTTTTTTATCCATTCTGTTCCTCTATGTCTTTTGATTGGTACATTCAGTCCACTTATATTTAGGGTGAATATCAATAGATAGGTACGTATTGCCATTGCAAGCTTTAGACTTGTGGTTACCAAAGGTTCAAGGGCAGCTTCTTTACTCTCTAACAGTCTAACTTAACTTGCTTCTTACACTATTACAAACACAATCTAAAGGTACTTTTTTTCTCCCTCTTTTTATTCTCTTCCACTCTTTATATGTTAGGTGTCATATTCTGTACTCTGTGTCCCTTCACTGACTTTGTGGGTAGCTGATTTAATTTTACATTTGGTTAGTAATTAATTCATATACTTCCTTTACTTTGGTTTTATTTTCTCTGGGGACAGCTATTTAGCCTTAGGAGCACTTCCATCTAGAACAGTCCCTTTAAAATACATTGTAGAGATGGTTTGTGGAAGGTAAATTCCCTCAACTTTTGCTTATCTGGAAAATTTTTAATCCCTGCTTCAATTTTACATGATAATCTTGCCAAGTAGAGTATTCTCGGTTTGAGACCCTTCTGCTTCATTGCCTTAATATATCCTGCCACTCCCTTGTGACCTGTAAGTTTTCTGCTGAGAAGTCCAATGACAGCCTGATGAGTTTTCCTTTGTAGGTCATCTTTTTTCTCTCTCTGACTGCTTTCAATACTCAATCCTTGTCATTGATCTTTGCCAATTTAATTATTATATGTCTTGGTGTTGTCCTCCTTGGATCCCTTGTGTTGGTAGATCTGAGCACTTCCATGACTTGAGAGACTCCTTCCCCAGAGTGGGGAAGTTTTCAGCAAGTATTTCTTTAAAGACACTTTGTATCCCTTTTTGTCTCCCTTCTTCTGGTATCCCTATAATGTGAATATTGTTCCATTTGGATTGGTCACTGCGTTGTCTTATTATTCTTTCGTTCCTAGAGATCCTTTTTTCTTTCTATGCCTCAGCTTCTTTGTATTCCTGTTCTGTAATTTCTGTTCCATTAACCATCTCCTCTACCTCTTCTAGTCTGCTTTTAAAGCCCTCCATTGTATGTTTCATTTCAGATCCTGTGTTTTTCAAAGTGTATATCTCTTTCTTTAATTCATCCCTGGTATCTTGAATACTTTCTGTAACTCTGTTAGCATGTTTATGATTTTTATTTTTAAATCTCTTTTCAGGAAGATTGGTGATTTCAGTTTCACTGAGATTTCTTTCTGGTATTTGAGGGATTTTAGATTGAACAAGTTTCTTCTGCCTTATAATCCTATTGAGTAGTGTGGAATAATAGCTTTGTATAGGCAGCACCCTCTAGTGCCCAGATGCTTTACTCTCTGGAGCTTCCCAGCACCTGAAGCAATGGTGGGGGTCACAGGCATGTGGTGCCTGTGCCTGCTGGGAGGAAAGAGCTCTTTCTTGTTTTGAAGATTCAGTTCCTGCCTTCTTTGCTAGGGCCAATGATCCAAGCATGCAGGGAGGAGTCTCTGCATTATGCCTCTGTAGTTGCCATAGGGCATGGCTGCCCTGTGGCTGGTGTGACATGATGGTGGGAGCAGCAGGTTTGCAAGCAGGTGCTAGTCAGGATGAAGGAGCAGCAGGCTGCATATGGCAGTGGGGGGCCTCGGGGCTGTATTGCCACCCAGGGCAATGGAGCACCTGAAGCACCTGAAAGTTCCCAACCTGCTGGGCTGAGTGTACTGGGATGATTTTGTCCACCTGTCCATTCTCCTGAGTAACAAGCTCTGTATATTCCTCGCCCATTTAACAACCCTCTCCCTGTTGGGAAGTCTTTCAAAGTGCCCACATTTCTTTTGTCTCAGAGTGGCCAGTTGTGGGTACCTGTTTTCCAAAAGTGGCTAGAATCTCAATCTGAGTATTCTACCAGTCTTTGCTTTCCAACACCTGGAATCTCCAGAGCACCATGTACTGTGGGTTCAGGCTCCTGGAGCAGGTCTCCATGGCTGAATATTTAGCAGTCCTGGGCTATACTCCCTCCCCACTCTGTTTATATTCCTCCAACCAGTGAGATGGGGTGGGGGAGGGCTTGGGTCCTGCCAGATGGTGGCTTTGCTACTTTACCCTTTTCCATGAGGTCTTCTCCTTTCCCAAGATGTAAGACATCCGTTGAAATTTCTTTCTGGTCACTCTTTCAGGATTAGTTGTATTTACTGTATTTTTGTGTTATATAGATTTTGGGAGTATATTTCTGCCTCACTTCTCACACTGTCATTTTTTTTTAACAGGATGGTTTTATAATGGCAAAGAGACACTTCTGTAGCAAACACCATAAAACAGAGGCTTTCTGCACACAGTAGTTTAGTTTTAGATATGACTTAATTTGAGAGACCTAAAAGCAGAATAGGAAAAACACCCAAATCATGGCTTGGTAATTTAAATCAAGTCAAAATAATACAATTGATGGAACTTCCATCAGAGAGATATACCAGGGAATGCAAACAGAAAGTGTCCTTTAGCTTCACAATCCCCCTCTATCACCCCTGATGACAGTGTTAAGTGGTGTCAATTAGCCAGCAGCAGTCTGGCTGCAGGGTCAGCTCAGTTCAGCATTCCAGAGCAGAGTGCACAGGAGTAGGTGTAGAGTCAAGAGACAATGAATAGTGCACATGTTTTAGGTATTTTTTTTTTCATTTTAGATCATCCTCATTCATTGCTCAATCATGGCACCTAGAGCTATTATATAGTATTGTTTCAAAGCATTTATTTAAAGTGATATATTGATGAAATTTTTATCATTATGGAAAGATGTAGTTCCTTTTACCTTTAGAAATATTACTAAAACAAAGTAGATTATGTTCACTTTCTCAACAGAAAACATTCTTTAAATTCGAACTAGTTTTTCTACTTAACCATGTGACTAGTATTACATGTAAGTCTGCTCATGTCTTGCTGTCTTTTTGATAATCTGATATACTTAATATATAGGAATATTATGTTTATTACAAATATTGAATAAGCTTTTAGATCATTGCCTGGCTGTTTAATAAAACTGTTAAAATGATCTAATATCCACCCATGTATTTTTCCTCTGAGAAAATACATAGAGAAAAGAAACATGTAATTAACATGAAATTTTGTGTTTGAATTCCAATGGATATTTCAAAATGTGAGATTATTCAGCAAGAGAGTTATTTTGTTATGCGTACATCACGCATGAGTTACATTGTATCTGAATATGCATAAATAATTCCAAAAGGATGAACATTGCAGATTTCCAAATGATTCGCTTTAATTCAGAAAATTATTGAAGATTTTGTTCTATTCATTCACTGAAAACCAAATGCCATTCCACAGTTTATTTGCAAAAACCCTCTTTTTCACAGTGTAGCGGGCTAAATAAACTTCTACAATATTTGTTTCAACCTTCCCTTATAATCCATTTCCTGCCACTCTTTCCTCAGTTTACTTTTTATTGGGAGAGAGGTGACCTTCCAAATAAATATAATTGATTTTATAGCAATGCCCATCCATGTTTTCTTTGAATTTCTCTTTATCTCTATAAGATATTCCCAGTGTCTGTCATGGCTCAGATTTCTACTGCATGAAGATATTACCTTGGGATACCATTTGGTTTGGTTTTACAGAGAAACAGTGTTATAGAAAAGCCAAGTCATTCCACATTTAATTAATGATCAGTGCAGGGCTGTTTTAACTTTTCCTCTGAGATTCATTTTATCCTGTCAGAACTCAGTCTGAGATGCTATTCCCTGGGGTCCATCATTCTGAGTCAGGAAACGTTACTTTAATTGAGCTTAAGTATAATGGAACCAATACTTAAGCAAGTGGAAAAGAAGTCTGTTGACAGCAACTGGTGAGGGCTCTTACCTTCATTTTCAGTTTTTTTTTCTAGTGATTTAACACAGGTCACCATTTGAACATGATGATACCCTGCAAAGAACTAGAGTGAGTATTTGTGGACATTCTAATTTTTACTGTGATGATGAAATTATGACTGCTAGAAATCTCTATAGACTTCTTTAGTAACCTCTTTAATTCTTTTAGGCACATGGCAAGAGAAAATCCATCCAAGGATTTTTAATTCATTCAAAACAGGGGATACATGTGCTTCTATTGTCTGCTTGTCTCAATTTTTTTCTTTCATATCAAATATGCACAAATTGGAGTTCAGAACAAAGTGAACTAAACTTTAGTTAGTATACTATTACCAGAGTGGTAGGAATACTCAATGTGTTTGGGAAAATTTTTTAGAATGTATCCTTTCTTCATTTAGCATTGAAGTTTACTTAGCAAAATGTTTTTAAAATAAACTTTCAAAACTTCTTTATCAAGATGCTCTAAGCTGTTTCAAACACTTCTCAGAAGTATAGTTTTAAGTGATACGCATATTAAGAATATATATGAGAATCTGAGATAGACTATTCTTTTCTTTAAATGCATCAAAAATACCTGCATTCATTAGATATTCCAAATTATTTTACAGAAGTTCTACTAGGAATATGTCCAAGAGAATTGAAAGCAGGGACCAATGTTGATAGCAGCATTATTCATGATAGAGAAAACATAGAAGAAAACCAAATGTACATCAGCAGATGAATAAGTACACAAATGTGGTATCTATCCACAGTTGAATATTATTCTGCCTTTCAAAAAAGGATTTTCTGACACAGCTACAAAACAGATGAGCCTTGAGGGCAGTAGCTAAGTGAAATGACCCAGTCATAAACAGACAGGTGCTGTATCAACCCCTCAAATGAGTTATTTAAATAGCCAGACTCGTGGAAACGGTAGAAATCTGGGTGCCAGGGACTGAGGGCAGAGAGAAATGGGAGTTGTTTAATGGGTAGAGAATTGCATTTTTAGAAGATAAAAATGTTCTGGACATTGTACAACAGGGTGAATATACATAATACTGAGCTTTATACTTGAAAATGGTTAAAATAGAAAAACTTGAAGGTATGTGTGTTTACCACATTTATAAAATTCATTTAACTAAACTTTTTTAGTGATGTATGTTTCTTGGTTAAAGAAAAGTGAACCTATGAGTAGTGGCAATGCTGATGAAATTTTATTTTATTTAACAATATTATTTTGTCCTCACAACCATATTAGGACCTTAATATTATCAGTTATATGTAGTCATTAAAGAAACAGTGCACTGAGAGAGAAAATAAAAGTTAGGATTACTATTCTCACAAGTTGAAGACCCAGGATTGACACCTAAAGAATGTTATCAATCTCTCTATTATATGCTTTCAAACAGAACACAAAACAGTATGGCAAGTGTACACAAAAACTGATATGTGAAAGACTTGAAATAACAGGGGAACTTTATTCAAAATGAAATATGATTTGGAGGTGGAAATATAGATGAAATAATTGATATTTGAAATGCAAGTCAAACATTTTTTAATATTAGAAATATCTGATATTGGAGAAGTGATATTAACCAATCTTTACAATAATGAGTGTTGAACAATTTCTAATTATATTAGGAGGACCTGGTCTGGTCATTTCATCTGAATCAGAGATCTGGCATCAAAGCTTCTTAGAATGAGTCTCTAAGACAGCAGTGCTCTTCCAGCCTAGGCGACCTTACCCACCAAGTAGGTAGTCAGATATACACTGACACTTCCTTGATGAAGAAAAAGCACATCAACTTATCTTGGAGAACTGTTATTTATCAATGTAAATAATGCTATTTATTCCTTTAGTCATTACTGATCAATTCTCCTGAAGCTGAGTATGAGGGAAAGATTCCAGTCCCCAAATACAAAGCCAAATTTCACAAAATGCTCAGTTTGTAAGAGATGGAGAACTGCACCGCCCATCCACTATCTCTGTTAAGAGCTAAGGAAAGGAGGAGGGGAACCTGGAGATTCCTTTCGCATCTCGTCTTGGAGCGCCCAGTCCATTCATCCACTTCACAGCACTGGGACATTGGTAGGGTCCCATTCTCCATGCTGGCCTTAGCGCGGTCACCCTGTGTGGATGACCCTAAGCCCAAAGGGGGACCATGACACAGCTCATGGGGGAGAAGGTGTGCATTAATAATAACAGCCTGCTCTAAATGTCCACTATTGATCCAGGGTGAGGGCATATATTCTCTGCAGTCCACAGGTGTCCAGAGTGTGGTCCATAGTTTCTACTGAAATTCTGCAAGTGAGACCAGCCTGGCTTGGAGGTCACCTTTGACCCCAAAAGGCCACAGTCCACATAAGTAGGAAACATATTTCTCCAGGTTTCATGAATCAAAAACCATTGATTCTTGTCCAGGTGCCTCTATGTCCCTCTCATCTGGAATTATGTATATTACTTTAGTTATGTTTAATCTGATTCAGCTTTTCTACTGCTGATGATGCCTCTGTTTAGGTATCAGAGAAACAATATGACCTCTGAAAGGTCAAAGAACAATGATTAACAATGTCATGAATAAATTCACTATTACTTTGAACATTTTTACCAGATTCACCAGGTCATAATAGTCCTGACAGACATGATTCATTTAAAATCTGACTATACATAAAAGCAGATATATTCAAAGAAACAAATAAGTGAACAGATGACAAAATGCTAGAGAAGTTTTGGGGAGAAATTACATAGTTCAAGAATTTACTTATGAAAGTCTTGGCTACGTTTCAGAAAATTTTCCCAGCTGTCTTTTTACTTGAGTATGCCTAAGAAAAATTTTTTTCGGTCTAATATTTAATATTTGTCCAATATGCACCACTTTTGGAAATAAATCTTACAGAGTTTTAATGGCCGCCTTACAGCCATAATGAAATGAAACTGCAGTCTTACATCTATTTTTGAACCCAATCATCTTGCATTATATGAAAGTATAGCAAATTAGTTCAAATTTTTGGACTGTGCTTATGAAACTGAAGGGAAAAATATGAAGGTAGGCATTTGATTAAATTGTTTAGTGCTTGGAAACCAATACATTAGTCAACAGTCTCTGATTATCCAGCCTCAGAGTATTCTGTTCGGCAATTTTCTCCGGAAGCCTTCCTGCTATAATAAACCATGACAACTTCTATCATTCTTGATGTTCCCACTTACATGTTTTAAGAAAGACAGCAGGTTCTTAACAGAATTAGTGACATAGGTAATTGTATTATATTTCCATTGGATATATAAATATACACACATATATGGGTGTAAATAAATATGTAACATATATTTATATAAATTATGCTCAGATAAGCTTAATTTCAAAATGACGATATTGAAATATTTGAAGACATTTACTTTTTCCTCTTTTTCTTCTCGACCACTGGCTTCAGTTTATTGCAGTCATCAATGGAAAACATGCATCAGACAATAGTATGCATGTTGAGACTAGAGGTTATTGTCTGGAAAAATGAGCTCCAGCATAGGGAATTCCTGCTAAAACTTGTATTGATTCAAATACTCAAATCTCTCTCTCACACCTCCCCCCATTAAATTCGCTAATAAAGGGACCATAATTAAAAGGTTTTAATTACTATTTCATTCTCTGTCATGCCTGCCATTTAATGAAAGCAAGATGAACACCAGCATTGTCACCGACTTTGTGATTCTGGGCCTCACCCAAAAGCCTGAGCTCCGAGGAGTTCTTTTCTTCATGTTTCTCTTCATCTGTCTCGTGGCTGTTCGTGGCAATATGCTCATTGTCATCCCCATCATCTGTAACGCCACCTTGCACACCCCATGTACCTTCTCCTGTGGGCGCTGGCTGTCATGCACATCATCTGCACAACAAGCATCCTACAGAACATGCTGGAGACCCTGCTCGCTTCAGGACACACCATTTCACATGAAGGACACATGACCTGGCTCTTCTTCACGTGGTCCCTGGGGGCCGAGATGGTTCTCTTCACCGCCATGGCCTATGCCCACTATGTAACTGTTTCCCTCTTTGCTACAGGGCCATTATGAACCACCATGTGTGTGTGGCCTTGCTTAGCATTGTCATGGCTATTGTAGTGACCAACTCCTGGGTACACACAGGGCTCATCCTGAGACTGACCTTCTGTGGCCCAAACACCATTAACCACTTCTTCTGTGAGATACCCCCTTTACTGCCTCTGTCCTGCCACCTGGTGGGAATCAATGAGGTGATGGTTTGTGTTGCTGATATCACCCTGGCCATAGGAGACATTGCCCTGACCTGCGTCCCCTACAGGTTTATCATTGTTGCCGTCTTCTGCATCCACACAGCAGGGGGCAAGTGGAAGGCTTTCTCTACATGCTCAGCCCATCTTACCATCATGTCCCTCAACTACTGCTCCGTGATCTACACCTACATCCGCCTTGCTTCCAGCTACACATGTGAAAGGGACAAGGTGGTACCTGCCCTCTGTACTCTCGTGACCCCCACATTAAACCCAATTGTGTACAGTTTCAGGAACAATGAGATACAGACAGGGATTCGGAAAGACTTTGCATTTCTGAAACATTAATGTTTTCAACAGGAAGCGTCAGTTCTCTACTCTAGAATCATCTTCTAGATATCTCATATTTTACTGATCTTTCATAATTACCTCCAACCTAAGTCTTCCTGTTCCCTCTTGCGAGAATATTCACTCCACTGTAAAATACGTAGCCACTATTGTAAGGATAGTGTGTGTTAAGTTTACTTGAAACTTAACTTTGACCTAGGTAGCATGCAACATTCCTTGAAAGCTCGCTACATTTTGAAACTTGTATTAAAGTTAAGTGTCTTTTGCTGGAAATAATCCAAATGACTTGAAAGCAAAGTAATTTCACTGTATATCTTTAATGCAATATAATCAAATGCAAAAAAATTCAAAATGTCTCGGACTGGATATTGGATAATAACATTTAGGAAGCGTTTTGTTTTGTTTGTTATGTACAAAAAAGAGTTTGTTTCTCAGAGATACATTGTAAACTGTGCACATTAAACTATAAAATATGTGATATAATAGGTGAACACAATATGCCTTCCATCTTTGATAATCATTTCTGAAATTTGTTTACTACTTTTTTCATGAATTAAAAAAGCAAAATTTCACTTGGCAAAATCATTTTAAAAATTCGACTTCATTTTAAATGTTCTCTGTAAAAATTAACTGCTTAGCACTTTGTGAGCTTTGTCTGAAAGTATGCCGCATGATTTAGATTTTGAGATAGGGAATGAAGCTTACCACAGAAATTTAAAATAAAAATAATAATCCAGAAAAGATAACTGTTCAACTAATGGTTATCCTTACATAGTTTTTTTACATAATATTTTTTTAGATTTTTTTTTTTAGAGACAGAATTTAGCATGGGGAACATATTTTTAGTGATGTATCTTTCCTTCACTAACAAAAATAAGTACTTGAGTATTTTCTTACTAAGATAGAATTGTACAGATATTAGTAACACAGAACTACAATGACTAATTTGTTTTAAATTCATTTTTCTAAGAATTTACCATTACTTTTCCTGTTTCTTTGAAAACCATTTATTGACACTAGAATCGAGTAAAGTTTCTCATCCCCTTGTTTCCTCATACCTATTACAGCCATGCTTGTCAACATCAATAAAACAAGTGTTTCCACACATTTGTGCCTTCCTTTTTTTTCACATAGAAGACTTAAAAGATAGCTCTCAAATATGAATCATGCAAGAGTTTCTAAAGTGTGATCTACTGTCATTTTTAACGTTTATCCCTTTTCTGAAAGCTTAGTTTTAATACTTTTTCTTAACAGCAATGGCTTTATACTATTACTGGGTAATATTGAGAGGCAGTAACACACTCACATTGGAGTTCATTGCTAATCATTTAGTAAACTTGTATTTCAATTAATTGTTTTAATATTTTCAATTTTTTATTATTGTGAGCATTTGACAGAAATTTTTTTTTACCTCAGAGTCTGGCTAGTTAATATATATGGTGATGCTCATTTGCGTGTTCTTATTTTCTTGCTGTTCCTTTTACAATTAAAGATGAATGTTAAAATGAATCACCAAAGGAAAGAGACATTATATAATGGAAAATATTTTAAAAAAGATAAATCACCAACAAACTTATAAACATGATGTATAAACCAGTATAACAGCATTTGAATATCAAATATATAAATACTTTAATAAGCTTGAACATAAATACATTGAACTTTTAAAGCATATATACTACTGTATGTACAGTAGTACATATTACACTCTCCAAAAAGAAAGCAGAGATTTTTTACAAGCACATACAAAACAATTTTAAAAATGAGTCATGTTTTTAGCCATAAAATGAGCCTCAATAAATTTAAAGGATCAATGTGGGAAGTAATTCTGACTATTATTGAATATGTGTATGTGTGTGTTGGGGATGGGTGTGTATGAAATAACATTATGGAATAATCTCCAGGATATATTGCTAAGGAAAGTTTTAATTAATATTACTTACATTAAACAATAGAAGGATATACCAACGCTAATGCAGGTGATTTTCTATAGAGTTAGGAAGGCTACAGTGTGACGAAGAGGACTGGAACCTTCTTTGTATTTTAGGATTTGCCTTCTTGTACCTTATTTTGTAGTTTTGTAGATCATGTTAATATTTCACATAATTGTACAAAATTAAATTAAATCTTAAATCACTAAAATTGGAAGCAAGCTAATCTAATTTTGTATAAATGGTTAGCTTAACTATGAAAACATTTTTAAAACACTAAACCAGAATGATGTGATGTAAGATTCAGTAAGATAAATCGTAAGGGCAAAAAAAACAAAAGGATACACAATAAGCCTTCCAAAGAAGCAAACAATTAGAGAAAATCAGTTACCTTTGAGGCATAAATGAACTACATTTCAATGTAACCAAATACAAAGTACTTACCATTTATAGAAACTTCAAGCAAATACAGGCTAAAGAAACAAAAACATTTAAGTATCATTTTTTAGTGACTACTAAAGTTACTAGGTAAAGATGGGATATTTTATAACAAATTATAGTGATTGAAAACACCTGACCATAACAATTAAAACTATTATGAATAAAAAAGAGGCCACAATACAGTGTATGACCCTGATATGATGCAATAAAGGTACACCTCATCCTAATTCTTCTGCACAAATCGATGGAAATAAGATTCAATCAAACTTTTATTTTACAGAAAGGACAAGAGACAAAACAAGTTCAGTGCCTATGGAATTGTAATAAAATAATCCAGAAAGTGGACAATTTTGTATAAAAATGGCTTATTTTACCAGCAAATATTAAAGACACAAAAATAAAACACGAGTAGGAAATTGTTAAGATTAAAAGAAACCTAAGACACAGATCACCAAATCTGTGGGCTTGCTTGGACTCTGTTTTGAAGAAATCAATAGTATAAGACACCTAAGCTGCAGCAGAAGGGATTTGACACCTAATGGCTGTTTGACAATATTAAGGAAATGCTGTTAAGATATTTCTATGCAACAACTGAATTTTATTGTATTGGATAAGTAGCCCTAATTTTATTGACAGACAGACTAAAAAACTATAACAGCTGGGGAGTGTGGGGATGGGGTGTTTGGATGAATCAGTATTCCAACTGGAACCTGACAAACGAACTGGGATTTTGGCTCTTCCCCGCTGTGCAGCAGCTCCCGTCCCCCCAGTACAAGCAGGGGTATCAGCTGCGAGGATTTTAGGCTTTCCAAACTCTGTGATCACATGAGCTAATTCCTTATTATAATAATCTCTCACATGTGTGAATATATTTATATATGTATAAATATATATGTATTATGGGCAATAATCTTTCTGAACTTTCACTAAGAAAGATTTTAAAAGCTCTCCATGCAAAAGTTATAATTATGTGAGATGATGGATTGATTCATGTATTACTAACATTATTTTGGTAATTATTTTGCCATATATAGTTGACCCTCAAATTATATAGGTTTAAATATATATATATATCTTATTATTTATAATAAGATATATATATATCATAGTGTGTGTATATACAATGAACATAACTTTTATATAGGTATTCTCCAGAGAAACAGAGCCAATAGTTTATATGCAACTTTGTTCCTCTGGTTTGATTTGTCCCTTTTAAATGTGGTGCTCACTTTGACATTTGAGGAGCAGTTTGTAACAGTTATAACCTATTATAACAAACCACATTTATTAAATAAAATTAATCACTCATACAATATTTGTGTTAAAATTTCAATAGAATGTTTTTGGAACTCTGTCATGTTTGATAGTTGCATGATGTTCCATGATGCAGGCATTTATTGGGTGGAATCTTCTGTAACCAGTTTTCTATCAATGAACTTTTTTTATATACAATTTATTTTGGTATTATTAATCTACAATTACATGTGCAATATTATGGTTATTAAACTACCCCCTTCATCAGGTCCTCCCCACCAACCCCATTACAGTCACTGTCCATCAGCGTAGTGAGATGCTATAGAATCACTACTTGTCTTCTCTGAGTTGCACAGCACACCCCGTGCACCCCCCAACATTACATCTGCTAATCATAATGCCCCTTTTACCCTCGTATCCCTCCCTTCCCACCCATCCTCCCCAGTCCCTTTACGTTTGGTAACTATTAGTCCGTTCTTGGGTTCTGTGAGTCTGCTGCTGTTTTGTTCCCTCAGTTTTTTTCTTTGTTCTTATACTCCACATATGAGTGAAATCATTTGAAACATGTCTTTTTCGGCTTGGCTTATTTCACTGAGCATAATACCCTCTAACTCTATCCATGTTGTTGCAAATGGTAGAATTTGTTTTCTTCTTATGGCTAAAAAGTATTCCATTTTGTATATGTACTACATCTTCTTTATCCATTCATCTACTGATGGACACTTAGGTGGCTTCCATTTCTTGGCTATTGTAAATAGTGCTGCAATAAACAAAGGGGTCCATCTGTCTTTTTCAAATTGGGCTGCTGCATTCTTAGGGTAAATTCCTAGGAGTGGAATTCCTGGGTCAAATGGTATTTCTATTTTGAGTTTTTTGAGGAACCTCCTTACTGCTTTCCACAATGGTTGAACTAATTTGCATGCCCACCAGCAGTGTAGGAGGGTTCCCTTTTCTCCATATCCTCGCCAACATTTGTTGTTGTTTCTGTTTTGGATGTTGGCCATCCTCACTGGTGTGAGGTGATATCTTATTGTGGTTTTAATCTGCATTTCTCTGATCATTAGCGATGTGGAGCATCTTTTCATGTGCCTGTTGGTCATCTGAATTTCTTCTTTGGAGAAGTGTCTATTCATATTCTCTGCCCGTTTCTTAATTGGATTATTTGTTTTTGGTTTGTTAAGGTGTGTGAGTTCTTTATATATTTTGGCTGTCAACCCCTTCTCGGATATGTCATTTATGAATATATTCTCCCATACTGCAGGATGTCTTTTTGTTCTACTGATGGTGTCCTTTGCTGTACAGAAGCTTTTCAGCTTGATATAGTCCCATTTGTTCATTTTTGCTTTTATTTCCCTTGCCCAGGGAGATATGTTCATGAAGAAGTCGCTCAGGTTTATGTCCAAGAGAATTTTCCTATGTTTTTTTCTTAGAGTTTTACGGTTTCATGACTTACATTCAGGTCTTTGATCCACCATGACTTTACCTTTGTGTATGGGGCTAGACAGTTGTCCAGTTTCATTCTGTTACATGTAGCTGTCCAGTTTTTCCAACACCAGCTGCTGAAAAGGCTGTCATCTCCCCATTGTATATCCAAGGCTCCTTTATCATATATTATTTGACTGTATATGTTTGGGTTAATGTTTGGATTTTCTATTCTGTTCCACAGGTCTGTGGGTCTGTTTTTCTGCCAGTACTATATTGTCTTGATTACTGTGGCTTTGTAGTAGAGCTTGGAGTCAGGGAGCGTAATTCCCCCTGTTTGGTTCCTCCTTCTCAGGATTGCTTTGGCTATTTGGGGTCTTTTGTGGTTCCATATGAATTTTAGAATTATTTGCTCCAGCTCATTGAAGAAAGGTGTTGGTATTTTGAAAGGGATTGCGTTGAATCTGTAGATTACTTTAGGTAGTATAGCCATTTTGACAATACTTATTCTTCCTAGCCAAGAGCATGGGATGCCTTTCCATTTGTTCGTGTCCTCTTTAATTTCTGTTAGACGTGTCTTGTAGTTTTCAGAGTATCGGTCTTTCACTTCCTTCGTTAGGTTTACTCCTAAGTATTTTATTCTTTTTGATGCAATTGTGAATGGAATTGTTTTTCTGATTTCTCTTCCTGTTAGTTCATTGTTGGTGTATAAGCAACAGATTCCTGTGTGTTAATTTTGTATCCTGCAACTTTGCTGTATTCATATATTAGTTGTAATAGTTTTGGAGTGGAGTCTTTGGGATTTTTATGTACAATATCATGTCATCTGCAAATAGTGACAATTTGACTTCTTCTTTACCAATCTGGATGCCTTGTATTTCTTTGTTTTGTCGGATTGCAGTGTCTAGGACCTCCAGTACTATGTTGAATAACAGTGGAGAGAGTGGGCATCCCTGTCTTGTTCCCGATCTCAGATGAAAAGTTTTCAGCTTCTTGCTGTTAAGTATGATGTTAGCTGTGGGTTTGTCATATATGGCTTTTATGATGTTGAGGTACTTGCCCTCTATACCCATTCAGTTGAGAGCTTTAATCATGAATGGATGCTGAACTTAGTCAAATGCATTTTCAGCATCTATGGAGATGATCATGTATATTTTGTTCTTCTTTTTGTTGATGTGATGGATGATGTTGATGGATTTTCTAATGTTGTACCATCCTTGCATCCCTGGGATGAATCCCACTTGATCATGGTGTATGATCCTCTTGATGTATTTTTGAATTTGGTTTGCTTATATTATGTTGAGTATTTTTGCATCTACGTTCATCAGGGATATTGGCCTGTAATTTTTTTTTTTTTTTGGTGAGGTCTTTGCCCGGTTTTGGTATTAGAGTGATGCTGGCTTCATAGAATGAGTTTGGAAGTATTCCCTCCTCTTCTATTTTTTTGGAAAACTTTAAGGAGAATGGGTGTTATTTCTTCACTATATGTGTGGTAAAATTCAGAGGTGAATCCAACTGGTCTGGGGGTTTTGTTCTTGGGTAGTTTTTTTGTTACAGATTCAATTTTGTTGCTGGTGATTGATCTGTTTTGTTTTTCTCTTTCTTCTTTGGTCAGTCTTGGAACGTTGTATTTTTCAGAAGTTGTCCATTTCTTCTAGGTTTTCCAGCTTGTTAGCATATAGATGGTCATAATTTTCTCTTATACTTCTTTGTATTTCTGTGGGTTCCGTCGTTATTTTTCCTTTCTCATTTCTGATTCTGTTTATGTGTGTAGATTCTCTTTTTCTCTTACTGAGTCTGGCTAGGGGCTTATCTATTTGTTTCTTTTTTCAAAGAACCAGCTCTTGGTTTCATTGATTTTTTTCTATTGTTTTATTCTTCTCAATTTTATTTATATTTATTTCTTCTTTGGGTCTCATTTCTTCTTCTTTTTCCAATTTCAATAATTGTGTCTTTAGACTATTCATTTGGGAATGTTCTTCCTTCTTTAAATAGGACTGGGTTGCAATATACTTTCCTCTTAGAACTGCCTTTGCTGCATCCCACAGAAGTTGTGGCTTTGTGTTCTTGTTGTCATTAGTCTCCATATATTCTTTGATTTCTGTTTTGATTTGGTCGTTAACCCATTGATTAATTAGGGCTATGTTGTTAAGTCTCTATCTATTTGTGAGCCTTTTTGATTTCTTTCTAAAATTTATTTCTAGTTTTATACCTTTGTGATCTGAGAAGTTGGTTGGTAGGATTTCAATATTTTTGAATTTACTGAGGTTCTTTTTGTGGCCTAGTATGTGGTCTATTCTGGAAAAAGTTCCATGTGCACTTGAGAAGAATGTGTATCCTGTTTCTTTTGGGTGCAGAGTTCTGTAGATGTCTGTTAGGTCCATCGATTCTACTGTGTTGTTCAGTGCCTCTGTGTCTTTACTTATTCTCTGTCTGCTTCATCTGTCCTTTGAAGTGAGTGGTGTGTTGAAGTCTCCTAAAATGAATGCATTCCTGTCTATTTTCTCCTTCAATACTGTTAGTATTTATTTCACATATGCTTGTGCTCCTGTGTTGCATGCATATATATTCATAATGGTTATATCCTCTTGTTGGATTGACCCCTTTATCATTATGTAATGTCCTTCTTTATCTCTTGCTACTTTCTTCATTTTGAAGTCTATTTTGTCTGATACAAGTACTGCAACACCTGCTTTTTTTCTCCTTGTTGTTTGCATGAAATATCTTTTTCCATCCCTTCACTTTTAGTCTGTGTATATCTTTGGGTTTGAGGTGAGTCTCTTATAAGCAGCATATAGATGGGTCTTGCTTTTTTATCCATTCTGTTACTCTGTGTCTTTTGATTGGTGCATTCAGTCCATTTACATTTAAGGTGATTATCGATAGATATGTACTTATTGCCATTGCTGGCTTTAGATTCGTGGTTACCAAAGGTTCAAGGGTTGCTTTTTACAATCTAACAACCTAACTTAACTTTCTTGTTAAGTTATTGTAAACACCGTCTGTTTCTTTATTTCTCTCTCTTCTTATTCTTCCTCCTCCATTCTTTATATACTAGCGGTTTTCTTCTTTGCCTTTAGTTAGTATTTGGATGGTCTGCTTTCTTTGTTATGATTTTATTTTCTCTGGTGACATCTTTTTAGCCTTAGGAGTGCTTCCCTCTAGAGCAGTCCGTTTTAGACATCCTGCAGTGGTGGTTTATGAGAGGCAAACTCTCTCAACTTTCGCTTGTCTGGAAATTGTTTAATCCCTCCATCATATTTATATGATAATCATGCTGGATACAATATTCTTGGTTCAAGGCCCTTCTGTTTCATTACGTTAAATATATCATGCCATTCTCTTCTGGCCTGTAAGGTTTCTGTTGAAAAGTCTGTTGAGTTTTCCTTCGTAGGTGATATTTTTTCTCTCTCTAGCTGCCTTTAAATACTCTGTCTTTATCTTTGTTCTTTGTCATTTTAATTATTATGTGTCTTGATGTTGTCTTCCGTGGGTCCCTTGTGTTGGGAGATCTGTGGGCTTCCGTGGACTGCGAGACTATTTCCTTCCCCAACATGGGGAAGTTTTCAGCAATTATTTCTTCAAAGACACTTTCTATCCCTTTTTCTCTCTCTTCTTCCTCTGGTACTCCTATAATGCGAATGTTGTTCCGTTTGGATTGGTCACACAATTTTCTTAATATTCTTTCATTCCTAGAGATCCTTTTATCTCTTTCTGCCTCAGCTTCTCTCTGATTTCTATTCCATTAACAGTCTCTTGCATCTCATCCAGTCTGCTGATAAGCCCGTTGATTGCTTGTCTGATTTATGCATGGTCTTTCCTGACTTCCCTCACTTCCTCCCTTAGCTCTTGTATATTTCTCTGTAGATCCATCAGTATGGTTATGACTTTTATTCTGAATTCTTTTTCAGGAAGATTGTGCATTTCCATCCCTCTCTGGGGTTGTCTGGTAATCTTAGTCTGGACCATATTCCTCTGTCTTTTCATGGCTATAGAAGTGGTCGCTGGTAGGTGCCATGTATGTCAGCTGGGCTCTTTAAGACCGCCTTGCAGGGTGCCGAGTCCTCTCAGGTTTAGCAGCAGGCTATGTGCTGTCCTGTATCTTCTGGTCTGTTTTTTAGGAATAGTTGTACTTGTTGTATTTTCATAAGTACATATGGTTTTGGGAGGAGATTTCTGCCACCCTGCTCATGCTGCCATCTTCCTTGAAAAAAAAGGGCAAATCGTGTCTTTTTATTTTCTTCAGCTTTGTTCTGAGAATCACTCAGGTGCTGTCATAGCAACTCATTTTCACGTTGTAGTTGAGATAATCTCTCTTCTAAGGGCTCCTGCTTTCCAATGTATTTCTTCAGTTTATCTTGTTTGTTTTGATACTTGTGTTCAATTTTCTTTTGACACTGTATGAAAAAAAATTTGGATCCAAACATCAAACTTTATACAGGCATAAATTACCAACAGTTCAAAAATTTAACTGCAGACAAAGAGTCCATGAAAGTAAAAGAAAGAACTGAGAATTTTCAAGAATCTCAGAATTAGAACGGCCTCTCCCCAAATTACAACTCAGAAGTCATACATTAAAAGAATAATAAATCAAACTACACTTAAAAATTGACTTTATGGTCTGAAATCTAACCTATTCAGTTACCCTGGAGTAAGCCTTAGATCAGCATTTTGGGCATATTAAAATGCCTACAATTCTTTTTCCTAAAAATTACCAAACTTCTGCTTTAACTTACTTGTGATGAGTTTTAAATTATTTTTTACTCTAATTTGCCTACTTTGATCCACATTTCCTCACAGTTTTGTGTATGAGGAAGATCTGAATATAGAGATATATTCTATCACAATCCTCATTCATTTCTGCAAGTAGTAAAATTTTTCAGATATCTTAATGAGTGATGATCTATTGACTGAAAGGCAAGTTCAAAAGGTAATTTCATTCTATGTTGCAATATTAAAGCATAGCAAAAAAACAAGAAATTAAATAAAAAATTTTACATACTGGTGGGTGGTTATATTCACTTCCATCAGGACTTTCTTCTTCCACTGATGTAATTTCTAAGTCTTGTTCTGCTGACAAATGGATATATTTAATTAAAATTAACTGCATAGAATGGTTCAATAAAAGAAATAATCTTAAATAAAAATAGAAAATAACATTTTATCAATTGAGAGTTTAAATTAAGCTTAATCTTTAGCTGAATATTTACTTATTTAGGAAATACTTCTAAGCTGTCTACAACTTCAACAAATATTTTGGGAAATACTACAAATCGCCAGGTTAAAGGCATATAAACATCTCAAAGACTCATTTTAAAAATCCATTCATACAACATTAATAAACAAAATGATCAGAAACAAAACAAAATTAAAAAATACAGTAGAAACATATAAATCCACAACATGCACTATTTTCTACCTCAGAATTGTACCATTTTAACAACATACTAAGCTTCAGCTACATTAGTAAGGATCCAAACTTACTACGTTTTATGCCTTTATTAGAGTATACCCTTCCTTTTATGCAAAATGTTTGACTCTACTATTTGACAAACTGCTTTTCGTCTTTTAAGATTCAGACTGCTATGTAGATGACATGATATTGTACATAAAAACCCTAAGGAATCCACTCCAGAACTACTAGAACTAATAACTGAATTCAGCAAAGTTGCAAGATACAAAATTAATACTCAAAAATCTGTTGCTTTCCTATATACTAATGATGAACTAGCAGAAAGAGAAATTAAGAAAACAATTCCATTCACAACTGCATCAAAAGGATAAAATTCCTAGGAATAAAGCTAACCAAGGAAGTGAAAGACCAATACCCTGAAAATTACAAGATGCTCATGAGAGAAATTAAAGAAAATACCAATAAATGGAAATACATCCCTTGTTTATGGAGAGGAAGAATTAATATTGCCAAAATGGGCATCCAGACTAAAAAAATCTACAATTAATCTAAATAAATCTACAATTTACAATCAATGCAATCCCTATCAAAATACCAATGGCATTCTTCAATGAATAAGAGCAAATAGTTCTAATATGGAGCCACAAAAGACCCCCGGTAGGTAAATCAATTCTGAGAAGGAAGAATAAAGCTTGGGGGATTATGCTCCCCGACTTCAAGCTCTACTACAAAGCCACAGTAATCAAGACAATTTGGTACTGGTGCAAGAACAGACCAACAGGTCAATGGAACAGACTAGAGAGTCCAGACATAAACCCAAGCATATACGGTCAATTAATGTACAATAAAGGAGCCATTGACATAAAATGGGGAAATGACAGCCTCTTCCACAACTGGTGTTGGCAAAAGTTTCCACTGCATGTAACAGAATGGAACAGGATTATTGTCTAACCCCATACACAAAAGTAAACTCAAAATGGATCAAAGACCTGAATGTTAAGTCATGAAACCATAAAACTCTTAGAAGAAAACAGGCAAAACTCTCTTGAATATAAACATGAGCAACTTTTTCATGAACACATCTCCTCAGGTAAGGGAAACATAAGCAAAAATGAACAAATGGGACTACAACAAACTAAAAATCTTCTGTACAGCAAAGGACACATCAGTAGAACAAAAAGACATGCTAAGGTATGGGAGAATATATTTGTAAATGATATATCTGACAAGGAGTTAACATCCAAAATATATAAAGAGCCCACATGCCTCAACACCCAAAAAGCAAATAACCCTATTAACAAATGGGCAGAGGATATAAACAGACACTTCTCCAAAGAAGAAATTCAGATGGCCAACAGCCACATGAAAAGATGCAAATTAAAACCACAATGAGATATCATCTCAAACCAGTTAGGATGGCCAACATTGAAAAGACTAGGAACAACAAATGCTGTTGATTATGAAGAGAAAGGGGAACCCTGTTACACTGCTGGTGGGATTGTAAATTATTTCAACCCTTGTGGAAAGCAATATGGAGGTTCCTCAAAAAACTAAAAATCAAAATACCATTTCACCCAGGAATTCCATTCCTAGGAATTTACCCAAAGAAAACAAGTTCTCAGATTCAAAAAGACTTATGCACCCCTATATTTATTGCAGCACTATTTACAATAGTCTAGATATGGAAGCAACCTAAGTGTCCATCAGTAGATGAATGGATAAAGAAGAGATGGTACATATACACAATGGAATACTATTCAGCCATCAGAAGAAAACAAATTCTACCATTTGCAACAACATGGAAGGAACTAGGGGGAATTATGCTCAGTGAAATAAGCCAGGTGGAGAAAGACAAGTACCAACTGATTTCCCTCATTTGTGGAGTATAACAACAAAGTAAAACTGAAGAAACAAAACAGCAGCAGACTCAAAAACTCCAAGAAAGGACTAGTGCTTTCCAAACAGGAGGAGTGGGAAAGGGTGGATGGGGAGAAAGGGAGAAGGGGCTAGAGGAGTAATATGATTAGGAGACATGATGTGTGGACGGTCACATGGAAGACAGTGTAGCACAGAGAAGACTAGTGACTCTTTGGCATCTTACTACACTGATGGACAGTGACTTCAATGGGGAATGGGGAGGACTTGATAATATAGGTGAATGTAGTAACCAACAATGTTTTTCATGTGAAACCTTCAGAAGAGTGTATATCAATGATATCTTAATAAAAAAAAGGGGAAGTATTCAAATGGCTATGTAAAGTCCCCCCTTACTATGGCTATCATTCCCAAGATAAATAGGTATCTCTTTCTTTGGGACTACCTTAGTGCTTTATAGATTTTTCTTCTATATCTTTACCATATGAGCTGTAAATTACTTATCTACATGTCTATCCCCTTTGCTCCAAAACTGTAGGGGACAATCTCATAATCATCTTTGTATAGTCTTTATTTACTTTACTCAATAGTTATTTACTGAGTTCCACTAAGTACTTCAAACGTTTAAAGAAGACCATGGATAAAAGGAATCAGAAATGAGTTTTTAGAGACAATGCCTGTGTTGACTTAAACATCTTGCATCCTCTAGTTTAGCCATCTTTCAATTTCTTGATCCACTCATGCAAGAATATATATAAAAAACACTTCTAAGAGGTAATGTATAATGTATAATGAGCTTTTAATACTGAAATATGGGTACTGAAAGGAATAAGGAAATTTAATTGTCACTGCATTATTAGATATCAAAAATCTTTTATATTTCAAAATCAGTGTAACATTTGATGAAAATCACAATTTTAGCATTTAGGAGAATGAACTCTCATTTCTCATGTCCAAAATTAGTTTCACTTGGTGTACCATGCTAGCCCTTAAAGAATTTTTGTAAAGCAACTATCTTACCAAAACAATTATCTTAAAAAAATAAAAGCCAGTGCTTCCCTATTCAAATTAACTGCATTTAAATAATGAAACCAATGCAACATCCATCTTTCATGCCTGGTAGTTATGAAAAGGAGAAATGAGTGGCTACAGTTTACCCTGAATGGAGCACTCCCTCCTGCTCCCAGTATTCTCTGGAGCAGCGATCATCTAATCTTTGGTTCCAGTGCAAATATATTGAGGCCATCTAAAGTGGTTTCTCTCAAGTTTCCTCTACTTCAAAATTTCCTAGCCAACACCTTTCTTTCGTCCCTCCTTCCTTTCACCATCCCCCTTCCTCTTCAGAAGCCACCTCTAGATGTACGGTCTGGATTCTTCCTCCTTGATATTCTTTTGCTCCTTCTTTCCTCTTCATTTAGCCAAAGTATGTGACATCTACAATTCCTATGTCTTCATCTCTTTGCTGCCCCTGGCTATAAACATGCTCAGAAATCAGAGCAAAATAATGCTTTTCCTTGATTCTGTTATATCTTGAACTAATCAACGGCTCCCAGATCTCTCTACGGGGAAGTCTACACCCTAGTTGGCACTGGGCACATGGATCTGAGGACCAGCAACATTGGCATCACCTGACAGCGTGTCAGAAAAGAAGAATCCAGACCTGCTGCTCAGAAAGTGCATTTTTAACAAGGTCCCAGCTGACTCATTAATATTTGAGAACCTGGTCTCTTTTGAGTCTGCTTCTCCATTCCTTCCTTCACCTTAACTTATTAACGTTCTGGAATCTAGTGAGTGTCAAGTCCCTCACTATAACATCTCCAAAACTGAAAATGCACTAAAATTCATAAACTTTCTAGTGGACTCTTCATTATTAAAGCATATTTATAGGTTCCTTGCTCTCATCTTTCTTCCAGTTCTCTCACTTTGACCCACATTATGCTCTCGTTTGAGGCTGCAACATTTTATATGACATTCAAGTACATACACTTATAGCTGACCACAAAAGTCTTTCATTATCAAAACTCCCTTATTCTTACTTTGTCTATGGTAGGACCACCAAGAGTAACTATCTCAACTCTTACCTGGAGAAGAGTTTTGATAATTTTGAGAATTAATTCCCTTGTCCACTTTGTACATATCAATTAGCTGGCAAATGCTATGTGTAAAAAGGTTATAAATAATATTACTACTTTAATTCTGATATAAAAAACATTTACCAAATTATTAAATTCTTAAGAGTATTTTGGATAATAACAGAGCTAATATTTGAACCTTAATAAGCCCATATACTCCAATTTTGTAAGTTTTACAAACTTTTTATTATAATTAAAGAAGACAAACAGTAAGATAGTAAGGTGGACCAGTCATGAACTGAGGGCACTGTAGCTCAATAAATGAATCGAGTTAGCTTGCCATAATGGATGTGTCTTGCACTCAGAATGTCTAGCTCTATAACCAATAGCTATTTGTTACTGGATAAGCTCCTTCTCTTCAAGTAAAACTCTTGCTCTAGAAAGTATGGGATCTTGCCACCTCATTCTACAAGGTTGGTGGGAGGGTGTAATGAGCTACTATGCCCCCAAAATGCTCAGAGAAACACTCTAGCAATGGAATGATTGATTTGTTCTTCAACTTGAAACTATTTTGGAATACCAAATAAAACCCAGTGTGTGTTTTTACACGTTCTAACAAATTAGCTGCTGTGTTCAGAAAATATTATTTTTGGTTATTAGCTGTTCTTTCTTTGTGGTAATTTAGGGCATCTCAGTTATTACAAAGTTACTTATAAAGATATCACCTCATTAAATTGGATGAGAGCATTGTTCCCATCACTGTAGTAATCCCACCAAGGGGAGGAAACTGCTAGAAGTCAAACCTGGCTTCGCCTGCTACCCTTCCTTCTCCATCTACTCAAACTCTGACCCAGCAGATCTTTATCTGATCTTTATGCTTCATCTCCTTGTCGTCTCCACTTGTCTCGGAGGACTGACCCTGCTCTTGTACCTGTGGATTCTGATGAGACACGGATGGGCAGGGCTCTCCTAATGCCAAGTAACCTACCTGAGATTCAGCGATCCCTGTTGAATGGCTGGCTTTCTCGTGAGGCAGAATCTGAAAGTATTTTGAAACCTGAAATCCACTCAAGTCACTTGGGAGATTTTAATTATTATGGAAAACAGGCCACTTAAGGGACCAACCTGAATTATGGAATCTCAGGCAAACTGGTGCCCACTATTCAGGTCAGGGCGACACGGGGTGTTCCATGACCTAAGAAAGCTGCTCCCCTGTGGGTACCGAACATCCCAGGAGGAAGGCAAGTCTAATCTCTTCCTGCAGCCTTATTTGAACCTCTCTGCTAATATCTGCAGCTAATGGTCCCAACCAGTATCTGCAAACAGGACAGACAGACAATAACCTTCACAGACTCATTGTGAAGGTTGCAGCTAGGATGCAGGCCCTCCATAAGGCTTTTGAAGGAGGGTGTGTGGAAGAGCGTGTGGCTGAAGCTGGCAGGCCCAGCTGCCAGGACACGGTGATTGTGCTCTGGAATAGTGGCTGAGCATACAAAAATATATATGTGAACTGAGAAAAGGTGTGGCTATTCTAGTCTAAATGCGGATCACCATGAAGACAGGAATCTAGAATGGCAAGGGCATCCTGGGAGCAAAGGTCAATCGGGACTGTCTGCAGGGCCATTTCAGTACCAATGCTGCAGCAGTACAAGCAGTGCAAACAATAGAATGTAGAATGTCCCTTTTTTTCTCCCTCCAAGTGACTTATGAAAGAGAATTGTCTCTTTGGTCTCAGGGAAAACCTTAGGTTCTTGAAAATTCAAGAGGGAGAGCATAGGTGATAGTCTCCAGGGAAAAAGCACAGGATTTTCTGCTATCCTGAACATGTCCAGAAAACATTAGAAAAATCAGAGATCTGACATTATTCATTCCCCATGCATAGTGGTTATACCTGGAATTAAATAGAGAATGTTATGTCTTAAAAGACCTGTGATATTATTAAGCATCAGAGAAATGCAGATTAAAACCACAATGAGATATCACCTTACACCAGTGAGGATGGCCAACATCCAAAAGACAAACAACAACAAATGTTGGCAAGGATGTGGAGAAAGGGGAACCCTCCTACACTGCTGGTGGGAATGCAATTTAGTTCAACCATTGTGGAAAGCAGCATAGAGGTTCCCCAAAAAACTCAAAATAGAAATACCATTTGATCCAGGAATTCCACTCCTAGGAATTTACCCTAAGAATGCAGCAGCCCAAATTCAAAAAGACATATGCACCCCTATGTTTACCACAGCAGTATTTACAATAGCCAAGAAATGGAAGCAACCTAAGTGTCCATCAGTAGGTGAATGGATAAACAAGATGTGGTACATATACACAATGGAATATTATTCAGCCATAAGAAGAAAACAAATCCTACCATTTGCAACAGCATGGATGGAGCTAGAGGGTATTATGCTCAGTGAAATAAGCCAGGTAGAGAAAGACAAGTACCAAATGATTTCACTCATCTGTGGAGTATAAGAACAAAGAAAAAACTGGAGGAAAAAAACAGCAGCGATTCACAGAACCCAAGAATGGAATAACAGTTACCAAAGGGAAAGGGACTAGGGAGGGTGGGGGGAAGGGAGGGATAAGGGGAAAAAGGGGCATTATGATTAGCACACATAATGTGGTGTCGAGGGGCACAGGGAAGGCAGTACAGCACAGAGAAGACAAATAGTGACTCTATAGCATCTTACTACACTGATGGACAGTGACTGTAATGGGATATGTGGTGGGGACTTGATATTGGGGGGAATCTAGTAACCACAATGTTGCCCATGTATATTAATGATACCTTAATTTAAAAAATCATTGTATATTAATGATACCATGAAAAAAAAGTTCTGTGATAAAGAACTGCTAGTGTAGCTTTTTACTGGGTTTCTGGCTAATGATGTAGGCTAACTCACTGCCATTCCAAAACTGCCTGAACCAAACTATGAAATCTTACCTGTTACATATTGAGTAACAGTTAAATTATTTTATTAAACTTCAGTTGAGTGGTAGCTACCATTTTAATGTAAATACTTACATACCACAATCTCTAAGATGAGCATGTGTTTCTGCAGTCCATCCGAAGATATCTTGAGCACAGACATCAATATCTTGCTGAAGAAGCAGCCTGACTATATCTGATGCTTCCTTTTCTGCAGCAAGCATGAGTGCTGTTCTAAAACAGCAGAGAAATAACTTCACCCTTAGAAACCTTAATTAAGTTACTTAAATAGCTAACGATACACTTTTCAATTTAAATCTTGCCTGTATAGAACTGACCATTCACATGTTCAAGAGTTCATCTTTGTAAATTACCTCCAAGACTAAAGGAAGGAACAAAAAGGAAACCTTTTGTCCCACTTGGCTGTTACGTAGTAGAAGTTGCTACTTTAAAGTCCTCTGGTGGACAAGAATCTATGGTGAGGTCACTTATCTGAAGTAGGTGAAGATTTAAATGAAGATTTCCTCATTTATTCCTTAGTCTGATATGTCATACTTCAAAAAGTGGTCAGATACGTTAAAGCTGTTTGCAGACTTATAACAATAATATTAGTAATAATGGTAATATTCATAGTTGCAGTTAAGATGCTAAGTATGTGCTAGGTGCCAAATTAAGTGCTACATGTATAGTCTTACTTATACACAACCACCCTTGAAGGATATATTGTCATCCTCTTTTACATATCAAGAAACATATTCGTACTGATAAGTAATGTGCCCAAGGTCACACACCTAGTGAGCAGGAAAGCTAGGCATTACACCCAGTCTTGTGAGAATCTAAAGCCCACCTCTTTTCTCTTTATCACCCACCTATGACTTGTGTTCAGTAAATGGAAAGTTTGTTGAATTAAAGCTATCTTTCTTCCTTCTACCATACCAATGAAAGATAAAAACATCAAAATATACTAGAAATGAAAATGATAAAAACTGATGAGCCCACAGTATCTGGTCATAGTCACTAACAGCCACAGGAATAACCTAATAACACCAATATAATTTAAAGAAAGAAACTTAAAACAAAGACACATCCAAAAGACAAAAATCACTTCCTCTTTATGCTTAACAAGCATCTTTTAGGGAAAAATACATTTAAAGTAGATTTCAAAAAATACTATAAAGGGGTTAAGAAGTTCACAATTGTGTCTTTAAACTAAAGAGTCTGTACTTTATAAAACCAATATGAAACCCACCCTTTAGCTAATCTAAAAATCATATGAGCAAAAAAATCAGATTGCAAATGTCACCAGCCAATACTGTAAAAGAGCCCTGCTGTACAGAGTGCTGCTAGTCAGAACCAGTGCTTTTCTATGAACTAATGATGTGTTGATATTTTTCACTATGTAATTATCAATTAATCCTCCTCTTAATTTAATCTTCTGATGTGTTTGTCATGATGCTAGAGCAATGTAAGGTTTAAAAAACCAATACTGTACCTTTTACAACAATCAACAGTGTGTACGTTTGCTCCTTCAGTTAGAAAATACTTTACCATTTGATTATTTGTTTCACTTACAGCAAACAAAAGCAGTGTGAGGCCTTGCTGTAAAACAGCAAAAGTGATTTATAATTTACAAAATTACATATTTCTAAACTGAATTAAAAACTTATGAAAGATCCTCTGCCCTTAAACATATAATATAGAAGGAAAATAAAAAGTGGCCCCTTCCTTTTCAGCCCTCAGAGTTTTCACGTGCTGCTCTTTCTCTGGAAATGCCCTTCCTCTACACCTCTTCAACCGATTACCTGCAGTCATTCTCCAAAACTCACTTCAAACACTGAAGTCTTCCAAGAAGTTTTTGCTTCCATTATAGGACTGACCAATGGTGCGCTACTTACCTTACTGCTTCCCATCTAAACCAAGGGTTTCTTGAAGGCAGGAGATATTTCTTAATTTCTCTATACCTCCAAGCTTTAAAATGTAGTAGGAAGTGCTTTAACTATTTTTACTGAGTTAATAACCTAAGTGATTTTCTCTAGGGTAGTGTTTCTTACAATAATTATTCCAAAGAATATGTACTTTATCAAAAGTTAATGACTATGCCCCAGTGAAAATATTCCATGATCTATATTTGAGAAATATTTTTAAACTGTGCTTTATATGTCTAGTACTAAAGAAACCTGTTTAAGTTTGCTTACTCCTTATCTGCCCAATGCTTTTTAGTTGCAAACATCAACATTTGAGGAATTAGTGTTTCAGGGATACAGTTTTGACAGCTTTCCAGTAAAAACGAAGGTTGTCCCCATGTACACAAAATTGCTTGATTCTCTTCTATCAATGGTGTCAGGTTCCCAGATGTCAATGTCAGGCACTACTGCTTCAAATGGGTCACTAGTAAATGAGCTCTGAATTAAAAGAGAGGCTTCAAATGAAGCTTGATTGCTTATTACTAAATGGTCCATGGATTTTGTCCTATTGTAAGAAGATAGTTTTGTTTTATCTTCACTGTTAGTAAGCTCAATATGAAATTTTAATCTTAATTGTAATGATAACCCTGGGACCCCACTTAAAAAAATAACAGTTTTTATTCTGGCTTCTATTTTAATTGCTACTTAAAATTATATTCCAGGCAAAATATGAATCAGAAATAAAAATGGCTTATCAATAAAACTTCTAATACTGATCTATATGGATTATTTGTAGCATAAAGGAAGTTACTAAATCACTTGCATTTTAAAGGATCAATGCTGAGAAGAAAGACATAATATTGTCCACACTGCACATAACCCGACTGTGACCCCGATCAACCTCAGCAGGCTTGTAGACATTCCAGTGGGAACAGGATTATCTATAGTACATGTAAAAAGTTATTTTAAAAACCTATAATTTCTTTTAAAAACCATAAATTCTAACTTAAAAATTCAATCCTGTCCCTGAGATTAATATAAAATGTGAACTCTACATTGTAAATTAATAGACCATCTTGAAAATCTTGAAATTTTTGTCACTATATACTATAAAGTAGTGTAACCTCAAATTGTAACCTCCAGTGCCTACAGAGGCAAAGTAGGTGACTCACGGAAGTAAAGAGCCCAGGTGGGGACAAGAGAGCAGGAAAAGGGGCAGCCCTCTGCACAGCACATCTCACAGTAGGAAGAGATCCACATTCCATATATGACTCCTTAGGAGAAGCCTGAAGCCCAGATTTCTGCATGAGTCTCCTACATTTTAAATACTGATTCAATTTATGCAGGCAAACTAAATGTATTCAGGCGCCACAGTTAGTCTATACCCAATTGTGTTTTTATATCTGTTACATTTCCCAGTGGTTGTATATGAGGCAAATATGTGTATGCAAAAGTCTTCCCTTTCTTTAGTATCACATGGTTTGCCAAAACGTTAGGCCTCAACATGTAATAAAATTTTCTATTAAGATTCATAATACCCAGAAATAGAAACCCTCCTACACTGCTGGTGGGACTGCAAATTGGTGCAACCACTGTGGAAAGCAGTGTGGAGGCTCCACAAAAAACTAAAAATAGAAATACCATTTGACCCAGTAATTCCACTCCTAAGAATTTACCTGAAGAAAACAAAATCCCTGAATCAAAAACATATATGCACCCCTATGTTTATTGCCACACCATTTGCAATAGCCAAGATATGGAAACAACCTAAGCATCCATCAGCAGATGACTGGATAAAGATGTGGCACACATATACACAATGGAATATTATTTTGCCCTAAAAAGAAAATCCTGCCAGTTGCAACAACATGGATGCATCTTGAGGGAATTATGCTCAGTGAAATAAGCCAAGTGGAGAAAGACAAATACCATATGATTTCACTTATTTGTGGAATATAAAAACAAAGCAAAACAAAAAGAACAAAACAGCAGCACACTCACAGAACCCAAAATGGACTAACAGTAACCAAAGGAAAAGGGACTGGGGAGGATGGGTGTGAAAGGAGGGATAAGGGGAATAACAGCATTACAATTAGCACACATAATGTAGGAGGGTCATGGGGAAGGCAGTATAGCACGGAAGACAAGTAGTGACTCTACAGCATCTTACTATGCTGATGGACAGTGACTGTAGTGGGGTATGTGGTGAGGACTTGATAACATGGAGAATCTAGTAACCACAATGTTGCTCATGTAATTGTATATCAATGATACCAAATTTTTAAAAAATTAAAAAAAAACAGCATTAGACTCATAGACTCTGAGAAGTGACTAGTGGTTACCTAGGAGGATGGGACTGGGCAGAGGCAGTGGAGGGAGGAGGAGGAGAGCTGTTGAACCACTGTGATGTACATTTGATAGAAAACAAAAAATATTCACAATACTGCATCAAAGAATTTTTCCAATGCTTATGAAAGCTACAATCTATTTGTATTTAATTCTCCTAGATCGTTAATCAAATGGATAACTAGTTCATAGTGTTGTGCCCAAGTCGCTAGTCCCTGAAAGACCACCAAGGAGCCGATTCTGATGCAAATACACAAAGGTCGTTTATTTCGAGCTCGAGCTCAGGCCCCCACCTGTCACCGACGCAGCAGTTCCAAAGTGAGAGCCCTTGGCCCAGGGTAGACAAGCTTTTATGCATTACAAGGTGCAGGAAGAGGGGAACTCTAACTTGGCATATGCTGATTGGATGATTGAAAGCAAGGGTGGCTTGTACATTCTTTATTGGTTGAGTCTGGCTGGTGCTAAGCTGCCGGCTGATGTAACATGTAAGGTATGTTATCTTTAAGGGACAGGAGAGTCTGGACCTTGAGTGTCTGGACCTTGAGGTCGTTGCTAGGGAACCATCTGGGGTGAGGGTCACTGGAACAATGGGTGGTTTTTCCAGTAACTGTAACAAAGTTTTCTTAGAAGTAGGTCAGGGCTGAGGCCTCCTTCTTAAGATGGCCTTTTTAAAATGGAGTTTATCTTGCTCTCACATTCCCCCTTCTCTTGTACATTGAGTCCAACCATGGGCCCAAAGGTTCAAGGTTCAGCTGTTGGTACTGCATATGTAACACCATAAGCTGTACTGTGTTTACTCGCTCTTTGATGAAGGTAACTAACTTGTTAAGAATGCAGGGTCCAAATGTGAGCAAGAGTAATAAAACTATTAGGGGACCAAGCAAGGTAGAGATAAGGGTAGTCAGCCAGGGGGAGCTATTGAACCAGGATTCAAACCATCCTTGAAGTTGTTCTCTCTCACGTTTTCTTTTGGCCAGCCCTTCTCTAACTTTAGCCGTAGATTCTTTAATCACTCCAGAATGATCAATATAACAACAACATTCTTCACCTAAAGCTGCACATAGGCCTCCCTGTTGTAAAAAGATTAAGTCTAAACCTCTCTTGTTCTGGAGGACGACTTCTCAGTGATTATTGTAGATGAGAAATGGAGGTTTCTAATCTCTCTATGTCTATGTCAATGGCCGCTCTCAGGTCGCCATAATGTTTGTTCTGGAGGATAAGGGAGGAGACGCTGGTACCTGCTCCTGCAAGTCCTAGTCCTGGTAGAACGGTTAGGGTGAGTGCTGTGAGTGGCTCTCTTTTGGATCCTATGGGACAGTTTCCTAACCTTTGGTATAATTCTTCTTCCTGGTGATAGATCAGTTTTGGTATCAGCTGAACTAACACACAGAAGCCTTGAGTTTGAGTTAGGACTTGTCCATGTGCACAAGGAGTTAGTCCCGTGGAACATGCCCACCAGTCGTTCTCAGGAGGTAGGTAGTACCCAGAGTGGCTGGCCTGCAAGGTCAGGTTACATAAATGCTGATGGCTATCCGGCACATGGCCTAGGCATAAGCCCTGTCTGACAACTGTCTGCAGAGTCAATTTATCAGTTCCTTTCTGCTGCCAACAGCACTGTTCTAATTGGTTAGTGGTGTTGATGTTTCCCAGCATAGCAATACCTTCATAATAAGGGGGTTTAATATCATAGCATAGCCAGCAGGATTGAGTTATATCCAGCCTTGAGGTGTTGAGGACTTGGTATGTGTTTTCTACTAAGTCCCAAAGTGGGTCTGAACCAGGATTTGGAATTCCCTGTGATGGGGTAACACTTTCAAAGAAACCTAGTGTCAGGCTAGGTTTGCCTGGTGTGACTTGGGGCAATGGTGGTTTAACTTTTCTTGGGGTTAATACTAGGTTAGGCCCAATAGCTGCAGGGGACCTAAGGGGGCTTTTGGTTAATTGCAAGGTAAAAAGGATACATTCATTACATTGGCTAACTGCATACAGGCATAGACCCCATGTTTTTCCTGTATCCCATCCTGTAGCTTTTCTGCCTTTCTTAGTGAATTTTAGGATCAAGTTTGTGGTGGGGTTCTGTTTATGAGCATCCCACCATTCTCTTGTTAGGGTGATGAGATCTCCTTCTTTAGTATTCCATCCCTGAGCATTGGTCTCACATCCTCATGAGGCACAGAAGTACTGTTCAGGTCTACCACAATAGGAGGTCCTTTTACCTCCGGGACATGCATAAAATCTTTTCCATTTACAATTGGGATAAGGGTCCCATTCTGTCGTAGCCATGAACCCAGCATCTGCCCCTAATTTACAAAGATCGAATTTTAGATCAGGGAACCATTCTGTTAGGGGCCCTTGAGTTCTTGCAAGGGCTAGGCGGTACCCAGTTTCTGGGTTGGCAATCCACCAGGTTCGATTGAAGGGAGCATGGAGATTAGGGTTGGAGGCAGTACATACAGTCACGAGAGTCAGTATCAGGATTGCTTGAACTTGAGCTTGAGGGGGTTCTTGGTGTCTGGAATCTGAACTTTCCATTGTGGCAAGAAGTCTTCTGTGAGTGCAAAGGGATCTGCTGGATTCACGTGGGTGTAATGGATCCAAGTTGCAATTCTGTTGACTTTGAGAGTGGTGGGTGTTGTCAGGACCACGATGTAGGGACCTTTCCAGCGAGATTGAAGGTTTTCTTGCCAGTGTCTTTTTACATATACCCAATCTCCTGGCCAGTAACTATGGGGGACAGGTGGAAGTAGAGGGTTTGCAGCTTAGGCCAGATACTGCAGTGGGCCGCTTGTAATGCCTTCAAGGAATTTAGTAAATTATAATCTTCAGTTAGCAGTTCAGACTGAAGGTTAGGTATGATAGGAAGGGGGATTCCAAACATGATTTCAAAGGGAGAAAGACCTAATTTATAGGGTGAGTTGTGCACTCTAAAAATGGCAAAGGGAAGGAAAGCTACCCAGTCCCCACCAGTCTCCTGGATTAATTTGGTCAAGGTCTCTTTTAGAGTTCTATTCATCCTTTCTACTTGACCTGAGCTTTGGGCCTATATGCACAGTGTAATTTCCAATCAGCCCCTAAAATGGCAGCTAAACCCTGGCTTACCTTGGAGATGAAGGCTCGTCCATTATCAGATCCTAATAAGACTGGGAGGCCATACCTGGGCAGGATGTCTTCGAGTATTTTCTTTGCTACCACCTGTGCAGTTTCATGTTTGGTGGGGAAGGCTTCTGTCCATCCTGAAAAAGTATCTACAACACTAGCAAGTATTTGTATCCATATTTAGCAGGTTTCACCTCAGTGAAATCCACTTCCCAGTAGGCTCCAGGTCGTTCTCCTCTCAGTCGGTTTCCAGGGTTTTTGTCAGTCTTGGCTGCATTAGTTAACTGCCAAGCCTTGCAGTTAGCTACTATCTGTCCAACTTTGATGTGGGCATTTTTGAACATTATTCCTGAATGTCTTATTAAGTCTTGCATCTTCCTGGTTCCCATGTGAGTACCTCGGTGTATCTTGAAAAGAACCTGATGTCCCAGTTTTTCCAGGAGTATAACATTACCGTCAGCTGTCAACCATTATCCTTTGGGGCAATGGGACATCGGTGTCTGGCTGGCCCATTTGACATCTTCTTCAGTGTATTCTGGTGATGCTGGTAGGCTGGGATTCGCAGGGTCAGGCAGGTGTGCTGGCAGAGTAATCACTGCTTCTTTTGCCACTTTTCGGGCAGTGGCGTCGACCAGATTGTTGCCCCTGCCACCGGGGTATTGGCTTTCTGATGCCCTGGGCAGTGTATGATGGCTAGCTTTTTAGGTAGCCACAGGGCTTGTAGGAGGGCTAGTATCTCTTCTTTATTTTTAATTGTTTTTCCTTCTGCTGTTAATAGACCTCTTTCTCAATATATAGCCCCATGAATATGGGCAGTTGCAAAAGCGTAGTCCGTGTACAAATTTAGTTTGGTGTATTTTCCCAGAGTCAGGGCTTTAACTAGGGCTATTAGTTCTGCCTTCTGGGCTGAAGTTCCAGCTGGCAATGGCTCCGCCAAAATAACCTCAGTTTCTGATACCACCGGGGCCCCTGCATACCTCTGCCCATTCTGGATGAAACTGCTTCCGTCGGTGAACCAAGTGACTTCCGCGTCTGGAAGGGGCTGGTCTGTCAAGTCCTCTCACACCCATGCACATGTGCTACTATCCCTGCACAATCATGTAGAGGTGCTTCCAGGGCCGGATCAGGTAGCAGTGTAGCTGGGTTGAGGGCTGCAGGAACCTGGAAGATAATCCTGTCAGGGTTGAGTAAAAGACTGGTAGCGTGTCATGTGGGCGTTACTGAGCCATCGGTCAGGAGGTTGTTTCAGGACCCCTTCAATAGCATGAGGGGTGATTACATACAATTCTTGTCCCAGAGTTGATTTTTCGGCATCTTTAACTATCAGGGCAACAGCAGCAATTATGCAAAGGAATGGAGGCCATCCTGAGGCCACAGGGTCCAGTCGTTCGGACAGATACACCACTGGGTGGCGCCAGGGTCCCAGATATTGGGTTAGAACTCCTTTGGCAGTGCCTTTGTTTTCATCGACGTAAAGGTAAAAAGGCTTGGTCACATCTGGCAATCCCAGGGCTGGGGCAGACAGGAGGGCCTTTTTCAGGTTCTCAAAGGCCACCTGTTTTTCCTCAGTCCAATCAAAGGGGAACTGTTCTTTTATGGCCCCATAGAGGGGCTTGGCCATCTCTGCAAACCCAGGAATCCATAGACGACAAAACCCAGCTGATCCCAGGAATTCTCTTACCTTCTGAGGATTGTCAGGTGGGGGTATGTATCTTCAACACAGTTTCTTTGCAGGCTTCTGAAAGCCAGCACTTACCACCTTCAAGAATGTATCCCAAGGAAGTGACTTGAGATTTACAAATCTGTGCTTTCTTTGCAGAGGCTCGATATCCTAAGTCACCCAGTGTCTGTAACAAAGCTTGGGTTCCCTTTAAGCAAGTCTGATAGTCCTCCACCCACTATAAGCAGATCATCTTCATACTGTTAGAGAGTTAACTGGGGGTGGTTAGTTCTTAACTCATGTAGGGCTTCATCAAAGTTCTCATGTAGGGCTTCATCAAAGATGGTTGGAGAATTCTTAAATCCCTGTGGTAGGCAGGTCCAGGTCAGTTGACCATGGATGCCTTTCTCAGGGTCAGACCACTCAAAGGCAAAGATTTCTTGGCTCTTAGGGGCTAAAGGCAGACTGAAGAATTCATCTTTCAAATCCAACACTGAATGCCACACTTGATGAGGGGGCAGAGAGCTCAATAGGGTGTAAGGGTTAGGTACGTTCGGGTGAATATCTGTTACCCTCTTGTTAACCTCTTGGAGGTTCTGTACCGGACGGTAGTACTGAGACCCTGACTTCTTAACAAGCAGGAGCGGGGTGTTCCAGGCCAACTGGCACGACTTCAGGATCCCCTGCTCCAGCAGCCGGCGGATGTGGGGAGTAATTCCCCTTCTTGCTGCTAAAGGCATGGGATATTGTCGAACATTGACGGGTCTGCTCCTGCCTTGAGCTCAATGAAAACCGGGGGCCGGTGTTCAGCTAGCCCCATTCCCCCCGTTTCTGCCCACGCTCTTGGGAGCTGTTGGAGCCACGAATCTATATCCACTGGGGTTTCCGGGGGCTTTTTGTGGAGGCAATATTCATCTTCTAGACTAATGTTTAGCACTTGAATTGGGTGTCCCTTGGGGTCTAAGACCCTGGCGCCCCCTTGGTGAAAGTGGATGTGAGCTCCACTCTTGGTCAATAGATCACGACCAAGGGGGGGATAGGGACAGTCTGGAATAACCATGAACGAGTGGGATACCCGGCCCACGCCAAGATCCACTGTTCTTTGGGTAGTCCATGAGTATTTTTTGATACCGGTGGCCCCTTGGACCCAATATGACTTGGCTGAAAGCGGCCCTTGAGGAGCAAGGAGTACTGAGTGCTGGGCTCCAGTGTCTACCAGGAAGTCAATGGGGGTCCCCTCCACTTTTAGGGTTTGCCTGGGTTCAGTGAGGGGATCTGAACCCCATCCCCCCTAGTCACTGAGTTCATCAACAGTCAGGACAGGGGTCTTAGATTGTCTTTTGTTTTGGGGACAATCCCTTGCCCAATGTCCTTCCTCTCTACAGCATGCACACTGGTTCCTCCCCCACCTGGGTCTGGGGTGGTTTCTCTTACCTTGGAAGTCTTCTTCAGCTATTTTCCGGAGTCACCTCTCTCTCTCTTTGGGTTCACTTGCAGTGGCCACCAAGAGGATTCGAGCCATGTGTTTGGTCTGACGGTCTGCTGCTTTAGCTTGTTTGTCTTCAGGGCTTTCTCTGGTGTTGTATACTCTCTCTGCTACTGCTACTAAGTCTTGAATAGTTTTTTCTCCTAACCTGTCTACCTTCTGCAATTTCTTTCTAATGTCTGGGGCAACTTGGTTAACGAAAGCCATTATAATGGCTGCCTTTGTTTCTATTGCCTCAGGGTCCACAGGGGTAAATTGGCAGAAGGCCTCTATGATCGACTCTAGAAAGGTGGCCAGATTTTCATCTTTGCCCTGTTGAACATCTCCTACTTTAGCCAAATTAGTGGGCTTTCGAGCAGCCGCTTTGAGACCCCTCCACAGAGTCTGGCTGTAGACCTGGAGTTTCTCCTTACCTTCTGCCATGTTGAAATCCCAATTAGGGTACAATAAAGGAAAAGAAGCATTAATAGTGTCCAAATTGGTGGTTGGTTCTCCCGTGTCCCAGGAACCAACTTTCTGGCTTCGGTCAGAATCCTCTCTCTCTCTTCTGTCGTGAAGAGAATCTGGAGGAGCTGTTGGCAATCATCCCATGTGGGCTGATGAATAAACAGAACAGTTTCTAAAAGATTAATTAATTCTCTAGGATTCTCAGAAAAGTTAGCATGTTGAGTCCTCCAGTTATATAAATCACTAGTGGCAAAGGGCCAGTAGTGATGGGGTTGGTTCCAAGCTTCATCAGTGGGTCCTGTTGCCCACAGCGGGAGGATGGTGGAACCGGCCGGGCCAGCTGGAGAGGCGGCCCATTGACTCCTCGTACTCTGAGCTGGCCTGCCTCCCCCAGCGGTAGCAACCTATGAGGGCCCCGGCGGCAGCGGAGTGGCCTGTGACGGGGGCGGGACCACCTGCACCGGTTTGGGGTGATAGGGGGGAGGGAAGATAAGTTCTTCATCGGTCCCTCCTTGTAAAATAGGGTAAAGAGGTGCTGTTGGCTTGGTTTCAGATCTGGTCTTCGTCTGAACAGCCAACACTGATTCAGGTTTCTGTGGGGCAAGAAAGGTTTAAGCCAAGGAAGGGGATTCTTGACTAAGTCTTCCCAGACCAACATATAGGGGACCTGATCTGAGTGGCCTGTACGGGGATGAAGGACGTTCTGCCAGTCTCTCAGGATGGCATCCAGGTTGAAGGTCCCCTCCGTAGGCCATCTGATACTGAAAGTTGGCCATTTCAGAGCTGCAAAAAGTGATTAGTCTACCCTTGTTAATAATTCCTAAGCTAAGGTTGTTTGCTCCTTCTTTGACTTCTTTAAAATGTTCCGTTATCAGAGACAATGGAGTAGAAGAGGTCTAACCCATTTTCTCAAAATAAAAAGCTATTGACAGCCCACTAAGTATCACAGACAAACAAAAAGCAAAATAAAATATGCCCGTGGGTGTTTGAAAAAAAAAATTGAAAGTGGGACGATGGCAATCTGCCGTTCATCGGTAGAGACCCGCCTCGCTCCCCCAGAGGTTCTAAACAGATGAGGGACACTCTGTCCCCTCCAAGCAGGCTCGGAGCCAGCTTTCAGACAGATGGGAGGGGCCACGAACTCCGTAAGACCCCTCCGTCGGACGGGGGCCTGGAATGTCTTCCAGGACCCCCCGATCAGTGACCTCTTAGCGCGTCTGCTCAGGTCCTGTGCCGATCACTTCAGACTCAGATTGGGCCCTTCTCAGAAAGTGAAAGAGTGCAGCGCAACACACAACACGAACAATAGACACAAAGCCTGCATCACTCACACACACAAAGTTCTTACTGGCCAGATCAGACCCTTCAGGTCGGGAGTCCTGGGGGTCTTGGGGATCCCGGACAAGCCCTCAAATGTTGTGCCCAAGTCGCGAGTCCCTGAAAGATCACCAAGGAGCCGATTCCGATGCAAATACACAAGGGTCGTTTATTTCAAGCTCGAGCTCAGGCCCGCACCTGTCACCAACGCAGCGGTTCCAAAGTGAGAGCCCCGAGCCCAGGGTAGACAAAGCTTTTAATCATTACAGGGTGCAGGAAGAGGGGAACTCTAACTTGGCATATGCTGATCGGATGAATTAAAGTAAGGGTGGCTTGTACATTCTTTATTGGTTGAGTCTGGCTGGTGCTAAGCTGCCACCTGATGTAACATGTAAGGTATGTTATCTTTAAGGGACAGGGAGCCTGGACCTTGAGGTCGTTGCTAGGGAACCATCTGGGGTGAGGGTCACTGGAACAGTGGGTGGTTTTTCCAGTAACTGGAACAAAGTTTTCTTAGAACTAGGTCAGGGCTGAGGCTCCTTCTTAAGATGGCCTTTTTAAAATGGAGTTTCTGTTGCTCTCACAATAGGACTGCTGAAACTAAACTATTAAAACAAAATTCCCATCTCTATTGTCACTAACTACATGGATTTTGATGTTTAAAATTGCAATTCTAATTATGCCAGGGCTCTATGAATTTAACAGACATACTGGGACAGTCTATCACATGGCTTCAGCTAAAGAGAAGGTCCATGATTTACTACTACTGCAATTGGAGAGCCCTGCTTGTGATAATCAATTTGTTGGCCTAATGACTTGAATGATACTAAAAGATGCAAAATCCTTCAAGGGTCAGCCTCTACTTATTAAAAGACTATCCAGAAGCAAATTACTAAAGACTCTCTGAGTATCTGGGGATGACTGATGGCTGGAAGGAAAAACATGTTTTTCTTTAAGCCAACAAATATCACCAGTAATATTCCTTTTTAAGTTCTCAGTCACAGAGGTAGGGCCAGATGGAAGTCAGGCTAACATTGTCAGAAAGGAGAGAGCCGAAGGAAGTAGCAACCTGTCAAACTCCAGCTCTTTTAGAGATTTCTTAAGTTTGTGAGATCTACACTTATCCATTCAGTAGTTCTTAAGCAAGAGTTGTATCAGTACCTCAAGGAAATATTTCTAAATATACATATCCACACCTTACTGGACTTTTTCAAAATCTTCAGTGGATAGCCTAGGTTTTTAAGAGTTTTTTAAAGTTTCCCAGGCAATCCGATTCACCAGCACAATCCCAGCTGAGCACTGGTGCTCTGGACAATTACGTCGGTCTCATGTCTCACATATGTGGCCAATTCCTGCTATCACTTGAGGATTTTGCCAAAGAAAGGAAAGCACAAGAGATGAGTCACTTAGTAAAACTGCATTTAATTTGCCTGGGTTGGGGCAGAACAGGGACTCGTAAGGAAACCAAAATGTAACTTGATTTAATTATTCATAAACTCCTCCCTTCCCACCAAGATGTTCTAGATTGGAAAGCAGGGTTCAGACTCTTGTCTACGTGGCTGTTTCCGCGAGAACAGGATATATCAGTTCATTACGTCTTCCCTTGTTTCCCACTTACCACCACCTGTTCCCTGCCAATCTGGTTCCTTAGAGTCCTCCTAAGGCTGATGTCTAAGCAATTTTACAACTCTTTCATCCTCTTTCCCAAACTAACAATTATTTTCCCCCAAGGCTGCAGACATCTCACCTAAACAGAAAAACAAGGAAGGAAAAAAACAAACACAAAATACCTCTTCTTGTTATTTCGCCTCATGTGCCAAAATTCCAAATTGGCCTGCATGTTTCTGATTTCTCTCTCCTTTTCCCTTTCCTTTTTCCCTCTTAAGCTTTAGCCAATGAAAGAGGAATCACTTTTATATGTCACTTTTTTTTATAAAACAGGAACTTGTCAACAGCAGCCACAATTTCATATTATAAAATGCATTTGTTTTCTTTGGGTTTCAGATAAAGCCTGTTTCCAAGGCAAACTTGGCTTCCCTGTGTTGCTGTACACTAATTAGAAAAACACTTCAGTGGGGAAAAGATATTTGAAAGAAAATCTTTACTAACAAATTCAGTGTTTTCACAAACATTTGCCATAAATGCATGCAAGAAAGCTGTATTCTAATGTTTCCTTAGAAGAGCCATTATTTTAAGTGAAATCTTAGTTATTTCAAAATGTTTTAAGTCAGGAAATGCTTGTTTTTCCAAATACATAAAATTGACCCTAACTATATTAACCTGTCGGGGCTGCAGCATGGAAGGTAATGTACGCTAGAAGAAAAGGCAGGCAGACCAGCGTCACCATCACCTGCTCCCCACGTACAGCTACAAGCTGGCGAGGAGCTGCACGAGGCTGAGCAGGAGCTCCTCTCTCATGTGAAAAACCGTAAGGTGGTACATGGCTGGCAGAGCGGCTGCCAGCACAGGGAATGACCCTGCTGATGTCAAGACAGGACCCAAACCCCTCACCCGGATCTTCAGAGAACTGGGGTCCTGGAGAGCCCAGGGCCTGCGGTGTGCCGCTTCTACATCCCACATGCACTCTCCCAGCTCCTCTGGCCTGGTGCTGGTTCTCCACCTCTCTTCGCACCCGTCCCCAGCAGCACCCATTTCCTAAGGCCCTGCAGAGCAGCCAGCCTCCACCATCACCTCACACCCCCTCAGCCTTCAGCCCTTTGTGGGCTCTGAGCCTACCACCCCCTCCCAGGCACTCAAGGGAAGGTCCTCCTCCTGGGGAGATGGGGGCCAGGAGACTGTTCTGCCCTCTGTATGGGCAACCTCTCTCTAGCCCTCCCTGACCTGGCTTTGGAGGTGTTTCCACGGTGACAGGGCCCGATGTAGAGTAGGCAGTATATGTATGTGTCTACGTATACACACACGTACAGATGTATATGTAAAAGAATTTTATACATCTATGGCTACTAAAGAAATTAAAAACATTATTCAAATATTTGTAGATAAAGTTGGTGGATGCATACCTTGTTCCTGGCCTCAATGCCTGCGTTATGTGACAGGAGCTGTGCCGCTGTGGTCAATGCTCACCACAAGCTGCATAGTGCAGAGCAGTGTTGCCAAAGCCATCACTCACATTGGGATCGGTGCCACGGTCTAAAGGAATATGTGCGCAGTCCTCTTGCTCACATTGAACGGCCTGTAGGTATTACACCAAGAAATACACTATAAATTCTAGGATTTCAAAGTAGACACTCTATAGGTTTCACCAGTGAGTCACATTTAAATGAGACAAATTCATTTCTCTGCTCAGCTATTACATCCAATCTATCTCAGGTTGACATTGACAGCTCCTACATACCTTAATCAGGGGGTGTCCTCTTTAGGTCATCACAGAGGTTCAGCTCACATTTTCTCTCCACCAGGACAGTGACCACCTCTGCATGGCCATTGGCACAGGTCAAATGCAGAGCAGTTCTAGGAAAGTGAGAGGACCTGTTAGGAAACTACAATGCACTCTTCTCAAAACATACAATTATTCATGTAACTGTAAACATTAAAGAGCACATAATTCATATGTCTTCAAAACAAAAATTTACTTTTTCAAGAGAAGGTACAATATTTACCAGCCTTATTAGTCACCACATTAATGAAGGTGCCGTCTATCTGATAGAAAGAGCAGGCCCTTGGGAGTCAGCTCGCCTTAGGGTTCAATCCTACACTTTAGTGATCACTTGGCCTTTCAGTACCTCAATTTCCTCATAAATGTAATGGGGATAAAAATGTTATCTCATGGGATACCACTGTTATGTTTAAATAAGAATCTATGCTAAGTGTTTTAGAACAGTTCCTAGCACAAACAGCAGGTCAGCAGTTGTTATACTATTGTTATAATTATTACTATTACTACTCCTTTACAAAGAGAATCGAATTTACTAAAATGATATGCCTACTTTGCAAACATGTTTTAAGGATTAGGGAAAACACTGTACTTTAACAATTTTAAGATTCTCATTTTCTCACATTTTAACATCCCACACTGGAATGCATCTGTAATTCATAATGTCTAACAACTATAATTGGCAGGTTTTAAAAAATTTGTTATTGGTGCATAAAATAGTGCAGCATCAATCCATTGTGAATTATCTTATATGAAATAATAGAATACACAATAGATCTACTGAAGTTCACATGCTTGTGTTTAAATAAATTTTAGTTCTTAAAAGCATTATGGGATAATAGTTCTGTTCTGAAATATCAAAACAGAAGCAGAAAATTGTAAAAAATAATTATTTTGATTTTCATGAAACTTTAACCCAAAGGAAATTCAGGATTCAAGTGATAAGGATAGCTGGTTTTATTCAATATTTAGATTTACACATTATATGAAAATTAGGTGTTTCCAATGATCAATTTAGGACTGAATACTATTATAAACATTCAAGAAGGCAGCTAAAGGTTATCTTTCACAATTTTGTACAAACAGAAGTGCTTTTGTTTGAAAGGGAGGGGGAAAAGCTTCACTCGAGGTTAGATCCTGACACTTCAACTTAAAATTTTCCATCTTGCTCATACTGAGCAACATGAAGTTTTTAAGAATGAAAGAATCCTGAGTAGAATTTGTCTGCTATTGAAGAGGTCCGTATTTTTAAAGAAAACTTTTATAAAGGCAATACTTTTGAAATAGTAATATTTGCTATTTTTGATTTTTGTTTTCATAAAGACACAACTAAAATTTTCTAAACTTTTGCAATAGCAAGAGTCACCTTTGTACTTACTATTTTTTATTTTCACAAATATGCAACTAAAATAATTGGTCTATAATGGTTTACATAAAAGTAATATACACATAATAAAAATATATATAATGAAACATATACACACTAAAATCTACAGGCACAGATAAAAAGATTCTTTATTTCTGAACAGGTTAAAAATTGTCAGAGGATACCAATCCTTAAAAGTATTTTATAAAAGTAGTTATTTTCATCTGTGTGACAGTCATACTTCTGCAATGCCCCAGAATTATTTCATTAATAATAAACTTCCACTATAATTTGTATATATGTTCATTGTAGAACTCAGATTTTTTTAAAAGAAAAAGAAAAATACACTGGTACAACAAATTCCATCTGGAACTTATTTTTGTGGGATAAAAATCTAGATAGTATTCTCCACCACTTATAAATGATTCACCTCTTCCTACAGATATGAAATGTTATCAGAATCAAGTTCTGAGTCTTATACATATGTGGGGATTTGGTCACTTTCCATTCTGTTCCATTCATTTATGTGTCTTTTCAGCTGTTAGTAAATCAACACTTGGTGAAAATTTATAGCACATTTTTATGTCTAGAAGGGCAAATCTTTGTTTAATATACAAGACTTTTCTAAATTTCATCACAGCAATAAAAGAGGGACAGCATATGGAACTGCCAATTTTTTAAACCATGATTATTTTTGTTTTGCCTATGTGAAACTAAAATATAAGGAAAGCACACATTTTGAGAAAATGAATCTTCCTATTTAATAGGAAAATTTTTCCCATTTCAAAATTCCAGGTCCATCAGTAAATAACAGATCTATATATAGGTCTACACCAATATAAAGTGGATAATGGATTTTACCCAAAGAATTTTTACAAGTTGATCAATTAAAATTTTTTCCTTTAAACAAAAGCAAAATGAACAAATGGGACTATAGCAAAGTAAAAAGCTTCTGTACAGCAAAGGATAACATCAGAAGAACAAAAATATCCTACAGTATGGGAAAATACATTCATAAATGACATATTCAATATGGGGTTGACACCCAAATAATATAAAGAGATCATGCACCTCAACAAACAAAACCAAATAAGCCAATTAAAAAATGGGCAAAGGAGGTGAACAGACACTTCTTCAAATAAGAATTCAGATGGCCAACAGGCACATGAAAAGATGCTCCACATCACTAATCATCAGGGAAATGCAGATTAAAACCACAATGAGATATCACCTCACACCAGTGAGGATGGCCAGCACCCAAAACACAAACAACAACAAATGTTGGCAAGAATGTGGAGAAAAGGGAACCCTCCTACACTGCTGGTGGGAATGCAAATTAGTTCAACCATTGTGGAAAGCAGTATGGAGGTTCCTCAAAAAACTCAATATAGAAATACCATTTGACCCAGGAATTCCAATCCTAGGAATATACCCTAATAATGAAGCAGCCCAGTTTGAAAAAGAGATATGCACCCTTATGTTTATCGCAGCACTATTTACAATAGCCAAGAAATGGAAGCAACCTAAGTGTCCATCAGTAGATGAATGGATAAAGAAAGTGTGGTACATATACACAATGGAATATTATTCAGCCATAAGAAGAAAACAAATCCTACCGTTTGCAGCAACATGGATGGAGCTAGAGGGTATTATGCTCAGTGAAATAAGCCAGGCAGAGAAAGACAAGTATCATATGATTTCACTCATATTTGGAGTTTAAGAACAGAGAAAAAACTGAAGGAAAAAACACAGCAGAGGACTCACAGAACCCAAGAATGGACTAACAGTTACCAAAGGGAAAGGGACTGGGGAAGATGGGTGGGAAGGGAGGGATAAGGGGAAAAAGGACTATTACGATAAGCACACATAATGTAGGGGGAGTGGGGGCCTGGGGATACTGGGAAGGCGGTATAACACAGAGAAGACAAGTAGTGATTCTATAACATCTTACTACGGTGATGGGCAGTGACTGCAAAGGGGTATGTGGTGGGGACTTGATAATAGGGGGAATCTAGTAACCATAATGTTGCTCATGTAATTGTACATTAATAACAGCAAAATTAAAAAATTAAAAAGTTATACTAAATTTTTTTAATGTGTTTTTTTTTTCATTTTTCTCATTAAGTATTATGCACTTTCATGCAGTATTTTTGTTAGGCACTTTTATACCATTATGCACTTTTCTATAATATCTAATATTATGGTATGAAATTGTGTACATTAAAAATAAAATGCTGTCTGTACTCCGTTTTTCTATTAGCAATGTTTAGTTAAATCACTGCAAAAATGTCAGTCAAGTGCTCTATCAGAATTATGAGTGTGTCTGAAACCCCTACACTTTTTCGCTCTGCTACTCATAACGTGGGCACTGGAGCCGGACCCCTTGTCAGGCTTTTGGGATCCAGGTCCTGTGGGGGCCTTGGTGTTTGGAGGCTGGGCTCCCCAGGTGAGCCTGGAAGATGAACGCCTACTCGGGTCTGCCCACCTCCTCCCAGGCCACCCCTGGCCTCCTAGCCCCTCTTACATATACTTTTTGTCTGTGTCATTCAAATCATTTTCCCCATAAACAGAATCTGCTGCACTCTGGCTACTTTGCCCTTACTGACAACCCTGTGGATCTTGCTGACATCTTTGCTTTGGATATGGTACTGGGCCTGGAAATTGACTCCCAGCAGTCGTCCTCCACATCAGTATGATAGACCCAACACGGGTTTCTGCAGGGGCTCAAAGGTGACCAACACTTCAGACCCCGGGATCCAAAATCCTCCTCATCATAACAAAGCCTCAGGCTTCAGGAAACCTCAGCTCCCCTGCGGCCGTCCGCTGCACAGTACTAGTGCTGTATAAGCCTACCCAGGGACCACAACAGCCTAGAACCCTCTTGGCAGTTAGCACACAGTAACTCCAGGGAACACGTGCCCTGCCCACATGATGTCACAGTGCAGGGCACGCAGAGGTCAACAGTGTGGAGAGCACATGTGCAGGGCCCAGACAAGGCAAACTTTGGCCCGTGCTTGTCAGCAGCCTTGGGTTACCCTTCACCTTCAGTGAGCGGTGGCTGAGTTGGGAAATTGGCAGGTAGACTAGTCCATATGGAAAAGCTGTGTATGGGGACTAGAGCAGAGTGCAACTTCAGGATGCTTAGGGCCTCCTCCAGACAAAACTCCCCTAAAAAACTCTAAATCTCCTTATCCATCAGTTTATTCCTCTTCTACATTCTGCTGGGCCTCAGGTGGTCTCCAAGGATGCAGTAACAGAAGGCAGTTTTATTGGTCTCAGAGATTGTGGCAGTGGGTGTCATCAAGTGCAGACTGATGAGAAAAGAATACATGTTCTCTAGTAAAATCTCCAAAAAGCCCTCCACTTGGGCCAGCCTTAGACTTAGAGTTCTTTACTTTGATTTTCCCCCATGAAATCTTTATTCAACCCAAGATTTATTACTTAAGAACTTTTAAAATAAATGGTTATTCACGTGTCCTAAATTATGTTTTCTCACCTAGTTTAAATCACTTTATCATACATTAAATTCTCTATGATTTCCAATAATATGGATGGAGCCAGAGGGTATTATGCTATGAATAAGCCAGGCGGAGTAAGACAAGTGCCAAATGATTTCCCTCATTTGTGGAGTATAACAATGAAGCAAAACTGAAGGAACTAAAAAGCAACAGACTCAGAGACTCCAAGAAGTAAGTATGTTTACCAAAGGGGAGGGGTGTGGGAGGGCATGTGTGGAGGGTGGGGGAAGGAGATTGATGGGTATTTTGTTTAGTACACATGGTGTGGGGGATTCATGGGGAAAACGGTATAGTACAGAGAAGGCAAATAGTGAATCTGTGGCATCTTACTACACTGATGAACACTGACTGCATTCGAGTATGGGTGGAGACTTGATAATATGGGTAAATGTAGTGACCACATCGTTTTCTCATGTGAAACCTTCATAAGAGTGTATATCAATAATACCTTAATAAAATAAATAAATGAATCAAGCAAGCAAGCAAGCAATAAATGAATAAATAAATAAAAGAAATTAGTTTTATCTGTGTGAGTCATACTTCTGCACTCCCTCAGAATTACTTCATTAATAATAAACTTCCACTATAGTTTTTACATATGTTCATTGTAGAACTCAGATTTTTTTTAAACAAAAAGAAAAATACACTGGTACTACAAATTCCATCTGGAGCTTCTTCTTGTGGCATAAAAATCTAGCTTGTATTCTCCAAATAATTAGCAGATATTTCTCCAACACTTATAAATGATTCACCTCTTCCTACTGATATGAAATTTTATCAGAATCAAGTTCTGAGTCTTATATGTATGTGGAGATTTGGTCACTTTCCATTCTGTTCCATTTTTAATCCATTCATGAATGTTAATGGAATGGAATATTGTGAAATGGAATGGAATGTTATGCAGTAGAATGTAACAGAATGTTTTTAATATAATAGAATGTTATTTAACAAATGTAATATTATGGAATGTAATATGTTTGGGAGTAGAATGGAATGTGAGGGAATGTAATGGAATATAATATGATAGAATTTTGTTGAACAGAATGGAATGTTATGCAATGGAATGGAATGTGGGAAAGAATGGAATGTTAATGAATGCAATGGAATGTTATGTACTAGAATGGGCTAGAATGTTATGCAATGTAATGGAATGTTGTGGAATGGAATGGAATTAAATGGAATGGAAAGGAATACTATTCAGTAGAATGTAATGGAATGTTTTGGAATATGGAATGTTATTAATGGATTGGAATGTTATGAAATGGAATGGAATGTTGGGAATAGAATCAAATATTAAAGAATCCAATGGAATGTTATGTAATAGAATGGGTTAGAGTGTTATGAAATGAAATGGAATATTGTGGAATTGAAAGGAATGCTATGGCATTGAGCAGTATGTAATGCAATAGAATGTAATAGAATATTTTGGAATGTAATGGAATGTTATTTAACAAATGCAATATTATGGGATGTAATGGAATGTTAAGGAAGGTAATGGAATGTTATGCAAGACAATGTAGTAGAATGTTTGGAATGGAATGGAATGATAAGTTACTGAATGGAATAGTACAGTATGATGTGGAATGTCTGGGAATAGAACTGAATTTTAACGAATGGAATGGAATAGAATGGGATAGAATGTCATGGAATGGAATGGAATATTGTGGAATTGAATGGAAAGTTATGGAAAGTAATGATATGTTATGCAATGGAATGTAATAGAATATTATGTATTGGAAAGGAATGTTATTGAATGAAGTGGAATGTTAGCAATATAAATAAGTAGAATGTTTTGGAGTGAAACGGAATGTTATTTAATGTAATGGAATGCTTTGCAACTGAATATAATGTTATCAAATTGAATGAAACATAGGGGAATAGAATGGAATATTAACGAATGGAATGGAATGTTATTCAATAGAATGGCATAGACTTATTGAATGGAATGAAATGTTATGCCATAGAATTTAATACAATGTTATGGAATTTAATGGAATGGAATGGAATGTTATGGAATAGAAAGGAATATTATTCAATAGAATGTAATAGAATGTTTTGGAATAGAAGAGAATGTTATTAAATGGATTGTAATATTATGGAATGGAATGTTATGGAATTGAATGGAATGTTATTTATAAGAAAGGGAAAGAAGGGAATGTTAATGAAAGGTACGGAATGTTATGTAATAGAATGGGCTAGAATGTTATGTAATGGAATGGAATGTTGTGAAATGGAATGGAATGTCATGAAATGGAATGCAATGTTATGCAATAGAATGTTATAGAATGTTTTGGAATAGAATGGAATGTTATTTAATGGAATGGAATTTTATGGAGTGGAATGGAATGTTATGGAATGGAATGGAACCTTGGGAAATACAATGGAATATTAACAAATGGAATGAATATTATGGATTATAATGGGATAAAACATTATTGAAAGGCATATATGTTATGTAATAGAATGTTATGAAGTGGAGTGGAATGGAATGCAATGGAATTTTATGCAATAGAATGTAATAGAATGTTATGGAATGTAATGGAATGTTGTTGAATAGAAAGGAAAATTATTCAGTAGAATGTAAAAGAATCTTTTCGAATAGAATGGAATGTTATGGAATGGAATGGAATGTTGGGGAAAGGAATTTAATGTGAAATGGAATAGAATATTGTGCAATAGAATGTAAAAGAATGTTTTGGAATTGAATGGAATGCTATTAAATGGAATGTAATATTATGGAATGGAATGAAATGAGGGTTTAGAATGGAATGTTAATGAATGTAATGGTATGTTATGGAGTAGAATGTTGTGGAATAGAATGGAATGTAACAAAATAGAATGTGATAGATTGTGGAATAGATTGGAATGTTATTAAAGAAAATGTAATGTTGGGGTAGAGAATGGAATGTTTGAGAATGGAATGGAATTTTATGGAATGATTTGGGTAGAATATTATGGAATGTAATGGAATGTTATGCAGTAGAATGTAATAGGATATTATGGAATGGTATGGAATGTTGTGAAATGTAATGTAATGTTATGGAATGGAATGGAATATTGTGGAATAGAATGGCATATTGTGAAGTGGAATGGAATATTATGCAATAGAATGTAATAGAATGTTTGGGAATGGAATGGAATGTTACTTAACGAATGCAATATTATGGAATGTAATGGAATATTGGGGATTAGATTGGAATGTTAAAGAATGTAATGAAATGTTATGGAATGGAATGGAATGATATGTTATTGAATAGAATGTTATGGTATGATGTGGAATGTTGGGGAATAGAACCGAATTTTAATGAATGGAACAGAATGTTATGGAATAGAAATGGGATAGAATGTTATGGAATGGAAGTGAGTGTTAAGGAATGGAAGGTAATGTTGTGGAATTTAATGGAAGTTATGGAAGTTAAAGGTATGTTATTCAATGGAATGTAATAGAATATTATGTATTGGAAAGGAATTTTATTGAATAGAATGGAATGTTAGCAGTGTAAAGTAGTAGAATGTTTGGAATGAAATGGAAGGTTATTGAATGGAATGGAATGCTTTGCAATTGAATATAATGTTATCGAATTGAATGGAATGTTGGGAAATAGAATGGAATATTAAATGAATGAAATGGAATGTTATCGAATAGAATGGCATACAATGTTATGGAATGGAATGGAATGTTATGCAATAGAGTTTAATAGAATGTTATGGAATTTAACGTAATGGACTTGTAGAATGAAATGGAATGTTATAGAATAGAAAGGAATATTTTTCAATAGAATGCAATAGACTCTTTTCTAATGGAATGGAATATTATGGAATGGAATGGACTGCTTGGGGAAGGAATGGAATGTTAAAAAATGGTATGGAATGTCTAGTAATAGAATTGGCTAGAATGTTATGGAATGGAATGGAATGGAATGTTGTGGAATGGAATGGAATGTTGTGAAATGGAATGCAATTTTATGCAATAGAATGAAATAGAATGTTTTGGAATGAAATGTTTTTTAATGGAGTGGAATTTTATGGAGTGGAATGAAATGTTGTGGAATTGAATATTATGGGATGGAATGGAACTTTGGGTAATAAAATGGAATATTAATGAATGGAACGAATATTATGGATTATAATGAGATAAACTGTTATGGAAAGGAATGGTATGTTTTGTAACAGAATATAATAGAATGTTATGAAATGGAGTGGAATGGAACGGAATGGAATGTTGTGCAATAGAATGTAATAGAATGCTATGGAATGGAATGGAATGTTGTTGAAAAGAAAGCAATATTATTCAATAGAATGTAATAGAATGTTTTGGAATAGAATGGAATGTTATTTAATAGAATGGAATGTTATGGAATGGAATGGAATGGAATGTTGGGAAATAGTATGTTATGTTAACTTATGGAATTCATTTTATGTAATAGAATGGTCTAGAATGATATGGAATGGGACGGAATGTTGTGAAAAGTAGTAGAATGTGAAATGGAATAGAATGTTATGCAGTAGAATGTAAAAGAATGTTTTGGAATGGAATGGGATGTTGTTTCAAAGAAAGGAATATTGTTCAATAGAATGTAATAGGATGCTCTGGAATAGAATGGAGTGTTATGGAATGGAATGGAATGTTGGGAAATAGTATGTTAACTTATTGAATGGAATTTTATGTAATAGAATGGTCTAGAATGATATGGAATGGGATGGAATGCTGTGGAAAGTAATAGAATGTGAAATGGAATAGAATGTTATGCAATAGAATGTAAAAGAATGTTTTGGAATGGAATGGAATGTTATTTAATGGAATGCAATATTATGGAATGTAATGAAATGTGGGGGATTAGAATGGAATGTTAACAAATGTAATGGTATGTTATGGAATAGAATGTGATAGAATGTTGTGGAATGGAATGGAATGGAATGACATAAAATGTGACAGATTTTTGTGGAATGGAGTGGAATGTTATTAAAGTAAATGTAATGTTTGGGAAGAAAATGGAATGTTAAAAAATGGAATTGAATATTATGGAATAATTAGGGTAGAATGTATGGAATATAATGTAATATTGGGGAACAGAATAGAATGTTGTGAAATGTAAATGGAATGTTATGCAATAGAATGTAATAGAATGTTTTGGAATGTTATTTAACAAATGCAATATTATGGAATGTAATGGAATATTGGGGATAAGAATAAAATGTTAAAGAATGCAATGGAATGTTATGAAGTTGAATGGAATGTTGTTGAATAGAATTGAATATTATGGAATGAAATAGAATGATACACAGTAGAAAGTAATACAATGTTTTGGAATGGAATTGAATGTTATTTAATGGGATGTACAGTTATGGAATGGTATCAAATATTGGGGAATAGAATAGAATGACAAGAAAAGGAATGAAATGATATGGAATAGATTGGGATAGAATGTTATGAAATGAAAAGGACTGTTATACTATAGAATTTAATAGAATGTTATGGAATGGAATGGAATGTTAAAGAATGGAATTGCATATTGGGGAATAGAATGGAATGTTGATGAATTAAATAGAAAATTATGGAAAAATGTGATAAAATTTTATGGAGTGTAATGGAATGTTATGCAATACAATGTAATCAAATGTTATTGAATGGTATGGAGTGGAATGGAATATTTTTCAATGCAATGGAATGTTGTGGAATTGAATGGAATGTTATGGAATGGAAAGGAATGTTATGAAAAAGAATGTAATAGAATATTTGGGAATGGAATGGAATGCTATTAATGGAATGGAATCTTAAGGAATGGAGTGGAATGTAGGGGAATATAATGGAATTTTAAAGAATTGAATGTAATATTATGGAATAAAATGTGATAGAATGTCATGGAATTGGATAGAATGTTACTGAATGTAATGGAATGTTGTGGAATGGAATGTAATGGGATGTTGTGGACTGTTATGGAATGTTATGCAATAGAATGTAATAGAATGTTTGGAATGCAATGGGATGTTATGTAATCGCATGGAATGTTATGGTATGAAGTGTAATGCTGGGGAATAGAACCAAATTTTAATGAATGGAATGGATTGTTATGGAATAGAAAGGGATAGAATATTCTGGAATGCAATGGAATGCTGTGGAATTGAATGGAATGTTATGGAATGCAATGGAACATCATGCAAGAGAATGTAATAGAATGTCTGGAAAGGAATGGAATGTTATTTAATGGAATGGAATGTTATGGAATGGAGTGGAATGCTGGGGAATAAAATGGAATTTTAACAAATGGAATGGAATGCTTTAGAATGGAACAGGATAGAATGTAATGGAATGGAATCGAATGTTATGGAATGGAATGGTATGTTGTGGAATTGAATGGAATGTTATGGAATGGAATGGAATGTGTAATATAATGGAAATTTATTGAATGTAATGGTATGTTATGCAATGGAATGTAATAGAATATTATGAATTGGAAAGGAATGTTATTGAAATGAATGGAACATTAGCAATATAAAGTAATAGAAAGTTTTGGAATGGAATGAAATGTTACTGATTGGTATGGAATGTTATGGGATTGAATAAATGTTATGGAATGGAATGGAACTTTTGGGAATAGAATGGAATATTAATGAATGGAATGGAATGTTATGGAATAGAATGGGATAGAATGTTAAGGAATGGAGTGGAATATTATTGAATAGAAAGGAATATTATTCAACAGACTGTTTTGGAATAGAATGAAATGTTATTTAATGGAATAGAATGTTATGGAATGAAATGGAATGTTGGGGAATAGAATGGAATGTTAACGTATGGAATGGAATTTTATGTAATAGAATGGCCTAGAATGATATGGTATGGAATGGAATGTTGTGGAAGGGAATGGAATGTGAAATGGAATAGAATGTTCTGCAATAGAATGTAAAAGAATGTTATGGAATGGAATGGAATGTTATTTAATGGAATGCAATATTATGGAATGGAATGAAATGTGGGGGATTAGCATGGAATGTTAACGAATGTAATGGTATGTAATGGAATAGAATGTGATAGTATATTGTGGAACAGAATGGAATGTAATGAAATAGAAGGTGATAGATTGTTATGGAATGGAGTGGAATGTAATTGAAGTTAACGAAATGTTGGGAATAGAATGGAATGTTAATGAATGGAATGGAATATTATGGAATAATTATGTAGAATGTTATGGAATGTTCTGCAGTAGAATGTAATGGGATATTATGGAATGGAACAGATTGTTGTGGAATGGAATGGAATGTTATGGAATGGAATGCAATAGAATGTAGTAGGATAATATGGAATGGAATGGAATGTTGTGGAATGGATGTAATGCTATGCAACAGAACCAAATTTTAACATATGGAATCGAATATTATGGAATAGAAAGGGATAGAATGTTATGGAATTGAATCGAATGCTATGGAATGGAATGGAATGTTATGGAATGGAATCGAATGGTGTGGAATGGAATCGAATGGTGTGGAATGGAATGGTATGTTATATAATATAATGTAATTGAATGTTTTTGAATGGAATGGAATGTTATTTAAAGGAACATCATGTTATTTAATGGAATGGAACCTTATAGAATGGAATATAATGGAATGGAATGTCACAGAATAGAATTGAATATTAACGAATGGAATGCAATATCATGGAATAAATGGGGTTGAATGTTATTAAGGTAATTGAATGTTATGCATTAACATGTTATAGAATGTTATGGAATGGAATTGAATATCATGGAATGGAATGGAATTTTATGCAATAGAATGTAATAGCTTTTGGAAGGGATTGGAATGCTATTAATGGAGTGGAATGTTATGGAATGGAATCGAGGTCTATATCCAATCTGCTTTTAATACCCTTTATTGTGCTCTTCAACGATTGGATCTCTGACCAGAGTTCATTCCTGAGTTCTTGAATATCTTTCCGTATCTCCATGAACATGTTAATGATTTTTATTTTGAACTCCCTTTCAGGGAGAGTCATGAGGTCTATATCATTTAAATCTTTCTCAGGAGTTGTATTAATAATTTTACTCTGAACTAGGTGCCTTTGGCATTTCATATTTGCATATGGTGCCCTCTAGTGCACAGAAGCTCTACTCTTTGGAGCTGCTCAGCCCCTGAAGCAATGTTGGGCATCGCAGGGAAGTGGTATTGGTGCCTGGGGGGAGGAAAGAGCTGTTTCCTGCTTCCCAGCTGCTACGCCTATATCCACTGCCTGAACCAGTGGACTGAGTACACAGGTATAAGCCTCTATGCTTTGCATTTGTAGTTGCTGTAGACAGATGTTCCCTCTGGCTGGCCTAATGCCAGGGTAGGGTTTGCTTGTTTGCGATCCATGTGAGGCTGGTCAGGAGAAAGGCACAGTAGGCTGCTTATCACGGAGGGGGTTCTTGGAGCTGTGTAGGCAGCCAGGGAGCTGGAGCACCAGAAGATCGTGAAAGCTCCCAACCTGCTGGGCAGAGTGCACCTGGACAATTTTGTCTTCCTGTCCTTTCTCTGAGCAGTAAGCTCTGTGCAATTCTTGCCCCTTTAGCAGCCCTCTTGCTAAGGGTTTCCTTGTTCGGAAGTCTCTCAGACTGCCCACATTTCTTTTGTCCCAGAGCAGCTGGAAATGGATCCCTGCTTTCCACAGGAGGCTGGAATCTCAGTCTCTCCAGGAATTCTACCTGTCTTAGCTTTCCATTCCCATAATCATGAGAGTATCGTGCAAGCACCATGAAATGTAGGTTTGTGCTCTCAGAGCAGATCTGTGGAGTTAGGTATTCAGCAGTCCCAAGTCTCCACTCCCTCCCTGCTCCACTTCTCTTCCTCTCACCAGTGAGCTGGGGTGAGCGAAGGGCTTGGGTCCTGCTGGGCCACGACTTTAGTATGTTACCCTGTTCTGTGAGGTCTGCTCTCGTCTCCAGGTGTATGCAGTTTGGCGCAGTCCTCTTTCCTGTTGCTCTTTCAGGAGTAGTTGTATCAGTTATATTTTCATATTATATGCAGTTTTAGGAGGAAGCCTCTGCCTCACCTCTCATGCTGCCATTTTTAATCCAATTCTCCTAATTTTATAGTTTTGCATTTTACATTTAGGTCTATCATGCATTTAAATTTTTTTTGTGTGAAGGGGTACAGACTGCATCTAGGTGCATTTTTTTTGCATGTGGAAGTCCAACTTTTCCAGCATCCTTTGTTGAAGAGATTTTTTTAATTCCATTGTGTTGCCTTTGCTCCTTTGTCAAAGATCAGTTGACTCTCCCTGTGGTGGTATATCTCTGTGCTCTTTATTCTGTTCCATATATATGTTTGCTTATTCCTTCACCAATATCACACTGTCTTGATTACTTTATACTAAGTCTTGAAGTCTGGTAGTATCACTCCTCCAACCATTTTTTTTCTCCTTTAATATATTGTGTTGGCTATTCTGGATCTTTGCCTCCCCATATAAACTTTACGATCAGTTTGTTGATCACAAAATAACTTGTGGGGATTTTGAATGAAATTGCACTGAATCTGTAAATCAAGTTGGGTAGAACTGACATCTTGACAATGTTGAGCCTTCATATTCATGAACATAGAATATTTCCCATTTATTTAGTTCTTTGATCACAGACCAGAGTTTGGTCATTTTCCTCATATAGACCTTGTATATATTTTGTTAGATTTATACCTAAATATTTCATTTTCTTGAGTGCTAATGTAAATAGTTTTGTTTCTTTAATTTCAAATTCCACTTGTTAATTTTTGATATATAGGAAATAAATTGACTTTTGTATATTAACCTGTATCCCTTGATCTTGCCATAATCACTTATTTTTTTTTTTACAATTTATTTTGGTATCATTAACCTACAATTACATGAGCAATATTGTGGTGATTAAACTACCCCCTTCATCAGGTCATAATCACTTATTAGTTTCAGGATTTTTTTGTCAGTTTTTTTGGATTTTCTACATAGACATCATATCATCTGTGAGCAGTTTTAGATCTTCCTTCCCAATCTGCATACCTTTTACTTCCTTTTCTTGCCTTATTACGTTAGCAAATATTTCTAGTATGATGTTAAAAAGGAGTGATAAAAAGGGACATTTACTTTGTACCTGATGTTTGTGGGAAAGCTTCCCATTTCTCATTATTAAATATGTTATCTATAGGTTTTTTGTAGATAGTTTTATCAAGTTGAGGAAGTTGCTCTCCATTCCTAATTTACTGAATTTTTATCATGAATGGGTATTGGATTTTGTTAAATGCTTTTTCTGCATCTGTTAGTATTATAATTCTTCCTTCTTGTTTAGTCTGTTGATGTGATGGATTATATTAATTGGTTTTCCAATGTTGACCCAGCCTTGCCTATGTGGGATAAATACCACTTTGTCATGGTGTGAAATTCTTTTTATACACTTTTGGATTTAATTTGCTAATTATTTTGAGAATTTTGTGTCTATGTTCATGACAGATAATGGTCTGTAGTTTCTTTTCTTATAATGTCTCTGCATGGTTTTGGTATTAAGGTTAAATCTGACCATATAGAAATATTCCCTCTGCTTCTATTTTTTTAAAGAGATTGTAGAAAATTGGTATAATTTCTTCCTAAAATGTTTGGTAGAATACACCAGTGAACCCATCTGTCCTGATGCTTTCTGTTTTGGATAAATTTGTTTTAATTATGCTTATGTCATAAGGTTATTATGATCATTAGATGAAATAATTTATGGAAAATATCTGGTAGTAATAGTAAAAATGATAACAATAATACGCTGGGTCAGGATCTAAAGCTTCCTTTAGATATCTGTGTTTCTGAGATGGTTGTATTTACAGTTGGATATAATAATAAATAAAATGTGGACAGGATTTTGCAAACTTTTTGCATATAGTATATAGTTTTACCTTGAAGTAACCACCTTCTTGATAGGATTATCCCTTTTGGATGAGGAGGAAGAGTATGGGAATTGTTGGGCACCTACTTCAAGTTCACCCAGCTAGGTAAGTGCCAGAGCCAACTGGTGAAATTAGAGTCTCTCATTACCTTCCAGGGCACTGATTGGGCTACAACTCTGTAACTGAAATGAATCTTAGATCAACTATAATAATAATGATACCTCACACATAATAAATTTTTCATGATTGTCCATAAATGAGTTCACCTAAAGATATTAGTAAGTGTGGCAGAAAACTAATATTTCTTTTACTTTTTTATTTATGATAGTCAAGGTAATTATATTAAGCCTATTTTCAGCACAAACTGAAGGAAAGCTGGAAGAATCTTATAGTGCTACATCACTTTTAATGGAGTTGGGAATAACCTCTTTTAAAATAACCAAGAGAGTTTTACATTCTCTCTCATGTGATAAATACTTCAATCCAGTTTAGCTTTTCTGATACTTCAGATGGGGTATTTTAGAACTGTGATCATTGCAATGTGCCAACTTCATACCATACTCTTGTGTCACTATTTTCAATAGTATGTAATCAATTTCTTTTTCTTTTTACCCCTCAACACACAGACACTTACACACGGGGTTCAGTTTCTCATCTCCCTACTTGGTGGAGCTTTAAAGTTTTTGTTTGGTGCATAAACAATATGAGAACATAATTGAAATTAAAAACTTTTTGGCCACGGACAGTTTATTGTTTTTAGCCAGACTATTGCAATCTGAAGAAAATTACACAAATAGAAAAAAATGGATTTAATTAAATTACTGTAATCTGGAGTTATTTAAAAACATAGTGTTGTGTTAGGGAATAAATTTTTTAAAAGGTAAAGTCCCAATTCTTCTACCAATATATAATGAAAATATGGCAGAGAGTTTATCTTATTAATTAAATGAGGAAACAAAAAATGTTACAAATGGTTCAAAGATGTCAAAAAGCAGACACATTTGCAGATCAGAAATACTAACTGAATGTTCACATGGATGCAGTACAGCCTTCGGCCCATCTCCCCATCTTCTCTGGAAGTGTGGAGAGGGGAGGGGCTTCCCTTCACTGGACAGAATTTATTTGTATGTGTATAGGCAAGCATTGTTGCACTGCTATCAGTGTTCTACAACTTAAAGAGGTGGGAAATAGCCCAAAGACAATGAAGGACACAAAATCCCCATAAAATCAATGTCAGTTAATTCGGAAGGCTGTGCTCCAAAGCTTTAAACAGTGCATAGTTTTCCCTTGAAACACAGATTTTCCCCGATGGTTGGAAGATGGTTAGAGGAACGTCTACCTTGTGAAACACTGTAGTCAGGCTGTGAATATTCACTGTTTTAGTTTTAGTGTACACTGTATTGAGCAGAAACACTTGTTTCATACTTAGAGCAAACATGCATGTCAAGACAATTCATAGAGATTCATATTGGCATGAGAGAATGGGCATGGAGCAACTTCTAAGTGTATGTTTTGGCAAAGTCATGGAAAAGTTAAGTAAGCGATTGGACCTTTGGGATCTCTACCAAATCCACAATTCTGAGAATTTCTTGAAAAGAAATAATTTCTTTGTACCCCAGTCCAGCCCCTATCTACTAAATCAGAGTCTGTGAGATGAGTGAGAGGCTTCTCCAATTGGGCACTTTTCAAGCCTTTGAAGGGAAAGTGAGCTCCTGAAGAACTGGTTCTAATTTGCGCATTGCTCCATTCTGTTCACAGACTTGATGCAGAATCTCAACCTGAAGCTCAGAGAGAGAACACAGCTCCGGTTTTAACAAGCATCAGCGACTAGCCCTGCTAATACAGTGACCAGAGGTGTCCCAACAGCAGGACCATCGGCTGGAAGGAGCCTTCTTGGCAGCCTCTGTTAGCAACAGTGAGCCAGGAGAAAAAAAAGCTGACATGAAAGGGAGAGAAAAAGGAAAAGGGAGATTTGCTAGTGTTTGGTATCTCTGTTACATTATTTGAGGAATGTTGGTGTCTTCATTTTTGAGGGTTTTTTACATTGTTCTGTTTGTTTCTATGATAAATGTGTTTGGACAGCTTAGCTTATAGCATTTGATGGAGCATATATTTTTCTCCTGATGAGAATGCAGTTCTCATTAGCACTTCCACATTGCTCTTGTCACAGTTTGCCAACTGTCTTTTTCCTTTGGAAAATGGATATTTTCTATTTCTCCTAAAACTTTTCCAGCCTTAAATATTTAGGTGGATTTAAAATATGCTTTAAAGCCTATTCCTCTGCTTATAGCTTCCAAGTATTTGCAGGTTTTATCTTTGTGTAACTTAGTGCACATATGAGAGTAAGAGATGAAAAAAATGTAATAAATTAAGAATTTAATTTATTGAGTGGAATGCTTAATCCATCCTTCATTAAGAAAAACATGCATTTGTAACGAACTCCTTTAGTGTGTGTGTGGTGTTTTCCTGTATCTGTTCTGGACTCATGAGATTATTTCTATATAAATTATAATCATCACTTTTTTGGAAATCAATACAGAATAATAAGTTATATTTCCTCAAGATAATAGTAATTCTTTAAATGGGAAGTACCTTTGGCCATTGTTTCATTATTAGAGGTTCAAATTATTTTAGTATGATTAATGAGACCAACAGTCCCTTGACATTCATAATAACTATATCCTGTTAGTTTAAGACCTCACTTTGCCCAATTTATGGTTAAATGCTCTAATTATAGTTAGAAGTAAAATAAATAGGTCTTGCACCTAACTATGACAGAATTTGGAAATTGTAGTTTTGATCAAACCAGTATCTTTGTGGAGACTAGAGAGAATAAATTATTGAGTACTAGTCCAGCCACTTTGTCATCTTGCCTTGTTTGACTTTTGTTGACTAACCTGGGGTTGTCTTACACTTAATTTGGAAATCAGACAAGTCTATCATACATATCAATACTTAACAGCATCTTGAAATGCCCAAATAATACTGATTTCCCTAAGGAAAACATCTCCCCAGATTTAACTCCACTCATCATTGGTCTTTTTTAACATGAATGACCCTTCTGAGGAGGGAAAAATGAGCATGTTCAGGTCATAACTAGAACCTTTATGTCTCTGTCCTTGCTTGTTGCCATAGCCCTTATATTTGTGGAAACAATTTGGTGATGCATTTAAAATTCTCTCTCTGGCCTCCTGGACTCAGCTTTGCATAGTTCTCTGACTCCAGTTTTCCCCAAAATTTTGTATAGGAAGTTCTCTATCCTCCCACAATGACCAGCATCTTTCCCCAAATAAAGGCCAAATTAATCTTCAGTCTTGCAGTTCTCTATTATTCTCAGTGCATTCCGAATAGTCTTTCCTAAAACCCAAATTTCAATTTGTCATTATCTGCCCTTAAGCCTTCGGCAATATTTCTGTTTCTCTCAGCTACTCTGGGAAGGGACAGAAGCCCAATTCATGGCTCCAGCCACAGCCCAGGCCCTGGCCTGTGTCACATGCTGTGTGTGAGTCCAGGTATTTCATCGTGGAGTCCCTGGCCAGCAGCATAGCACCACCTGGGAACTTGTTAAACATGCAGATTCCTCAAGGTCCCCCCCAGAAATGCTGAATCAGAAAAACTGGGATGGAGCCAACCATCTGTGTCTCACCAAGCCTTCCAGGGGATTCTAAGGCCAGGCTCAAGGTTGAGAACGCCTGCTGTCATCCCAAACACTCAGAATTCTAAAGCGCAGTTTCTTTCTCGTTTCTAGGATTGATTGTCCTCCCGTAGTTCCCACTGCTCCACCCGTCTCTGCACCTGACTAACTCCAGTTTGTCCTCCAGTTCAAGACTAACCTCCTCTGATCATTCTGTAAATCCCCAAATCAGTTCCCATGTTCCTTCTTTGTGGCCCCATGCAAGCCCTGAGCCACCTTTATCTAGTCCTTGCCACCTAACAGCCCGATGCTTGGCCGTTATACTCTCTCCCTGCCCCGCCCAGGACTGCAAAGTACTGTCAGAGTAGGGCAGTAAGTGATGGTTTACTAAATCCTTTTTATCTCAGCTGAGCATACTGCCTGAAGTGAAATCCATCAGGAAGTGTGGAACAAATGTCAGTTGAATGAATATTACCTATTTGCTTTCCATCAGCTGTAATTGTCATTTGAATTACTGATGTCATTTCACACATGTATATGCTGTTTCCTTAGTGTGATTTTAAGACTGAAAAAAAATCCTCAAAGGTAGGGCTCATTTTTTGATGTGTCCCCCTTTTCTTTCCACAATGCTAAAATGATATTCTGCTCATGAAATTTCATGTCAAAAGATGACTTGAAATAGTATACCAGTAAATGTTTAGGGTCACCGATCACCTTCAGGAGCAGAATGGGGGCAAGGGCAGAATGATCTCTGTCACAGGCTAATTCTGAGTGAACGTTCATTATTCACTTTTCTTCATGCACCTTAACATGTCCTGATGAGTAACACACAAAGTCTTCTGGAATTTTCCTGGAAGATTGGACTTACTATTTATCTGGATTTTGAAAATATGTTCTCCCATTGCAAAATCTGTACTTTTTTCATACAATTAAAAGCATTTATTCCAGAAAAAATACTGACAGATACTCAAAAGCTAGTGAATTCCCTCAAATCCCTGAATGTTTTTTAACAAAGAAATTCTACCCCAAATAACAACTCCACAGATAACTGAAACAGTAAACAGATAAGCCTTTAAGGTATGTCTTAACAATTTTCATGTTCATGCTTAATAAAATCCGTGAATGAGTTGAGTCAGGGTCCTGCCTTATGTAACAGCTTCAGAAATGGTTAATGAACATAATATAAAAATGTAACATAATATAAAATAAACAAAAATAATGTAAAAAATTCAATTACAGAATTGAATTTGAATACAATTCAAATACAGAATTGTTGGTAATGCCAATACTGAAAATATTACTAATCATTTCACTTCCATCTTGAAGCAAATAAGAAGTAAATATGGAAACATGTCCCTGATGCAGTCCAATTCCAGTCCCTGGTATATAGTGTCCAGTGTATGACAGAATAAATTTACAAGAACAGAGATTTTAATAAGATTGAAAGTTCTTACTCCATTCTTTTTGAAAAGAATTTTCTCCTTGCTAACCTTTATAGGCTACTTTGAAGTTCATATGTTGTCAGATAAAGCCAGTTTTTTTAAATAATTCCCAGAGAAACATGTGCCCTGGCTGTTTCTACTATTGGTGATCTCTAAGAATCCTTGCTAGTATTCTAAAGAGGAGGGTTGCCTAGTAAAAACAAAATAGCTTAGTAGTCAGGCAGCCCTGGAGTTACCATCTGTTGGCTGTAATAATGGAAAGTTATTCAGTCTCTGTGAGTCTTAATTTGTGCACCTGCAAATTGAGGACACTAATGCCTATAATCATAGAATCACCGTCCAATTTCATTCGTGATTACTGAACCTAAGGTACAGAGGATGGCACCTAGCACGGTGAGGCTGCTCATTCATTAGAACCAGGCCTGGTTCTACCTGTGCTAACAGTGACTTGTGTGACTTTAGGAAAGCCACTTACATTGAAGTTGCTATCACCAGTCAACCTGGGACTCTAGGATCTAATGGTCACTGCAACTGTGAGGCTCTCAACAGATATGAAGTGCCTTTGGGTGAGAATATCAACCATTTTCAAGCTGACCTGTTCCCATTGGGAAAAATAGCTCCAGGTTATTGTTATTATTATTTTTTTTGGTGAATTACTATTTTAAAATAGGATGCCTTGGGAGAGATGGGGAAATGCTGAAAGGAAGTATTTTCAGACGATTTGCAAAACATCCCCTAAAGCAGTTGCTAAAAATGGAACTTGGTGTCGTGTCCCTCGGCTCAGAGCCTCCGACTTGCTCCGGGCTCATTGAAAATAATACAGGAAATACTTTATTCAAAAGAAGTTAATTTAGCCTTTTTTCAGTCAGCCTCATCAGGGCCAAAGCTAAGCCACTCTTGAAGGTCCATGTTTCGAGCTGCTCTGGACCCTGTAGAAGTGAAAAGGAACGCACCCCTCTGTGTCGGGCTCCAGGACACAAGTGTATGCAGTTGAATCAACTGCGAAGCTGAGGTCAGATCATGCCCTCCCACTGCTCAACACCTCCCAGCAGTGACCCCTCTCGCTCAAGTCCTCACTCTGGTCTACACTCCAGACAGCTGGCCCTCTTTTCCCTCTGACTTCATCCACTGCCATTCTCCTGACCCTCAGGCAAACTCCTGCCTCGGGGCTCTGACACTCACCCCATAGGCTGCCTTTGCTCAGACATCTGTCTCCCTTGCATGCTTCCTTCCCTCACTTCCTGAAGGCCTTTACTGACCTAGTCCTCTCACTGTGGACTTCTCTGCTACCCTTTCTGTTTTGAAACCCTCTCATTCCTTCCCCCTTCCATCATTTGTTTATTTCTCCTTAGTAATTATTAAATAACATTCTATGCTTTTTATTTGTTTTAATTGTCTTTACTACCTCTAATCTCTCTTGCTGGAGAGTCGGTGTTTGTTTTATACATTTGTTTTATTCACTACTTATTAAGTATTTAAAATAAGACCTGGCCCACAATAGTTCTCAATACATTTTTATTGGATGAAGAATGTTGATAGTCTAACTGAGGAGAGATGATTCATGAAGACAGACCACCAGAGACCTGGGAGCAGAAGCTTCCCAAAGAATAGACTAAGTCTTGCTGTTTCCTACTGCCTCCTTAGAGCTTTGCAAACCTGGAATATAATGGCCAGGCAATAAATATTAGTTCTGAATGAATGAATTAAGCTTCCTAATTATCACAGTGTGTCTTGCAATAAAACATCATACTTTGAGCAACTGGTTTCTTATTGTAAATTGGCTACCAATTTTGTTTTATGAACTTAAACACATTTTTAATTTCTAAGCCTCAACCTCTACATCTTTAAATAGGAACAATATCACTTTTTCTTTTTGGTCTCATTAATATACAATTACATGAGATAATATCACTTTTTAGTGTATGTTTTTAAGAAATAAAATAGCTAAACTACATACAATTTCTGGTAAATAGTAAAGTCTTAATAAACATTATATGTTTTTTTCTTTTTTAAAAACCAGCTCTAAACTTATTCTTATGATACAACTACATTTTTCTCTTTGAGACAGAATTTTAAATCTCAGTTACAACCAACCCTCCATAACAAAAAACAAATTGTAGATTCATATTTTCTTCAAGTTCCTCCCTAAATTCCAAGCTACACCTGTGCAGGAAATACTTAGCATATAAACAAAGCTTCAGTCATTGGCCACCATGAAAAAAGAGAAAAAACGGGGAAACATATACAACTTCCACAGGAAATTCCAAGCACAAATTCTCACAGTTACTTCTATTCACTTGCAGTTACTGCTTTGGCCATCGTTTTAACCGAGGTTCAAAGAAAGATATTAGTTTCATGGTACTTCTATCTCGTTAAAGCAGTACTATCGCTGCTCTAAAATCTTGATGGCGGCAATACTTGGACTAGTCAGCCAAGCTGAGTTAAGCTAGGGAAACTAGGAGGTCAAAGATTGAAGTGGAAATTGTTTTATTCCAAATGCTATAATGCTATTTCCTTCCATTGTAGCCCCAGAAATCAGTCTCTGTTGGAAGGCGCGCTTCATTAACTGTCATCTACATAAGTCTGGAGCAGATAGGAGCACCATCTTGTAAAATGAATAGTGTTATGGCTGTAAGTTTTCTTCTTATCATCAGGAGTAGATTTGTAAGAGGAATCATTTTAAGGGAATCTTGGTAAGTGAATACGATACTGCAGAGAGATCTCTAAATGTATCCCAATTGTGAATTTCCCTATTTATCTAAATGTCTGGAATTTATTTTTCTTTTGTGCTGACCAGCCATTGACTCATTAATCTCATTAGTCCTTTTCTGTTAAACTTTAATTAAGTTTTAAGAAGGGTCATGGTTATAAAATAGCACTAATTATATAGGGTGTAATTTGAGTTGATAAAGATCTCTCTGTTTTGGCAATTTTTAGTCATTTTCTGACTTCAGAGTGGGTAAATCTTTAGACAATTTTTTTGTTTAAGTAAATAGGGCGAGTTCACATTTGGAATAAGTGTGAAAATATCTTCAGAATATTATGCATACTTTGGGGGTAATTTGCTTGAAATAATAATATTTTATTTAGATCTCATTTTAATTTTGATCTATAAAGATTGGCTTTGAACGGTCCTTAAGTTAAAATAGAATGGTTTCTTAATTCCATCCAAATTAATTTTGAGCATAACATGACAACATTTTGTTGATTCTCTCATCTCTATACTGACTCTTCACTTTCTGATTCAGTCAGGAAAAAATAACGATAGGTTTTCATTTTCAGTATCCTCTAGGTTGTTTTTTTTCTCTCAAGTCTTTTGCCTTTCATATCTGGCTCTCCAATGCTCTTAGAAGGAGGAAGATATGGCATTTAGAGAATTAAAGTCGAGGTAATATATCTAACATTTTCATTTATACCATAAGTATTTACTGAGCACTGCTTCATTATCTATTACTAAATAACAAACACCTTAAAACTGCACTTAAAATAACTATTATTTTGCACGATTCTGTGTGTTGTTCTGGCATTGCTCGGAGTCTCACGTGAGATTGCAGTCAGATGGGAGGCAGGACTGGGTCATACATGATGGTTTCTTCCCGCACACACTAGGCAGCTTGGGGCTCCAGCATGTGGCCCCTCTCTCCGGTGGGTGGTCTAGATTTCTTACGCTGTGTCTCAGGCCTCCAAGAGGCAGTTAGTAGAAGCTGCCACTCTTCTTAAGTCTGGTCTCAAAGTCCCAGGACGTCACTTCCACTGTATTCTACTGGTAAGCCAATCACAAGATGAGGCAATTTTCAGAGGATTTTTAAAAGAGTGAAAAGAGGGTTTCAGCTCATACTAGAGAAATAGATAAAATCTCTCTCTCTCCTCTACAGCAGGACAAACCACATATTAATGACATTCTGTAAGCCCTTCTGAGAACTAAGGTCACTGGACAAATAACTACTTGAAATCCAGAGAGAGATAGGTACCTGCAGGGAGAAATAAAATCTGAGCATTTGCTTACCTTGTACACACACCATCAAACACCATGTAAGCTGGTAAGAATATTCAGCTAGCAACTTTTAATGAATTGCTAAAGGCCAAGCATGGACTTGAAGGAAACTATGAAACACCTGGAGGTTGCAGAGATAGAGGGGATTGCACCCTCTTGCAGGTTTTCCCTCTTCAGAACTCTACCAGGTGCTCAGAAGGAAGACCAGAGAGAATCTTGAGAAAACCTCGCCAATCTGGTTCAGGCATAGGATGGCAGAAACCGCCACAGCTCTACCGAGATCGATCTTCATCTCCCTTACGGAACAAAAGCCTTACCCGTAAGGGAAAAGGGAAACAAAAATTGTAGCTTGAGGCTACTGGTGGAAATGCATTGTAGCTAGGGAAGGGAAACAAACAGACGAAATGCTTTGTCCCTGGTGGAGGGGAGGAATATGCGCTAAAGCCAGCTTCACATCTGAAGAAGGCGGAGAAACACTTGTAAAGGGCGCGCCCCCGAAGTTCACAGTGCCTCCCCAAGACTGAGGCTTAATCAGAGCCTGCGGACGTGAGCTCCCCACACAGCACCACCACACTAACGAGCGTTGATCACAAATGACAGTGGAATGTGCAGTGGGAAACCAGAACAAAGAGAAGAGTGGGCCAAACAGGGAACAGGTGTTGAGAAACCCACTGGCAAGTTGAACCCGTACCATAAACACGAGAGACCAGGAGAGGAATTCGAAGCCCTAGTGCACTGAGGATGACCATGATAACCACAGACTTCAAACCCAGCCCAACTTCTGACTTGATTGACACAAAACTCCACTCTATATGCCTTACAGAAAGAAAGGCAGGCTCATTTCCAAACTTAAAAAAATATTTATTTCAATAACTAGTATAATATACAACATGGCCAGATTTCAATAACAACAACAAAAAGCCTCATCATGTATGCAAAACGGCAAGGAAAAAAACTCTGAAAATATAAAGCAGAAATCAGAACCAGACTTGAATATGACACAGATGTTGGAACAGACAGAGAATTTAGAATAGCTGTGATTAATTTGTTAGAGGCACTAGGGAAAAGAAATATATGCGATAAGACAGGCAACTTAATCAGAGAGTAGAAAATTATACAATAGAATCAAATTGAAATACTAAAACTAAAAAATACAGTAACAGAGATGAAGAATGACTTTGGTGGACTCATCAGTAAACTTGACATAGCCTAAAAAAATCAGTGAATTTGAAGATAGGTCAACAGAAATTACTCAAGTTGGAAAACAAGAATAAAAAGTGAAAAAGTAAACAGAACATCCAATAGCTGTAGGATAATATCAAATAGCATAACATAGGCATAACTGGATTCCCGAAGAAGGAAAAAGGAATGGAGCAGAAAAACATTTAAAGAAGTAATGACAAGAATATTTTCAAAATTAGTGACGGACATCAAACTATACATCCAAGAAGCTCAAAAATCACCAAGAAGAATCCATTTTTTAAACAACCCCAAAAATAAAAAGCAAACCTAGGTGCATCCTATTCAAACTGCTGAAAACTGAAAACAAAGAGAAAAATCTAAATAGCAATCAGAGAAGACTTATTTGCAGAGGAGCAATGAGAGAAACAGTAGACTTCAGAAATCATGTAGGAAAGATGATAGTGGAGCAACATTTTTAAAATGAAGGAAAATTCTATATCCAGTGAAAGTAGAGTTCAAAAGTAAGAGAAAAATTAAGTGTTACACAAGGGGAGAGGAAATAAACTCCACATATTGATTTGAAGAGTATCATGTGCATATAGGCAGAGAAGAATTGGCTAGAGGGCACCTTTGAAGGCTAGCTACAAGCATCTACTGCATGCAACGTAAAGGTTGTGCTGTTTGGGAAAATTCCATGTTATCTCACTGAAATTAAATTTTCTTATTTATAAAATGCTGGTATTGGTCTGCATGATTTCTATAATGTCTTACAATGATACCATTTATTTTTTTCATTGTAGTTGTACATTGTTTATTCTTTTATCAGTGTGGGGATAGGTATATTTATGTGTACATATAAAAATAGCTTGTTTTAAAATTAAATAGATAGACATATTTAAGAAATTTTGGAATTGTTGGCTATACATAGTGCTATGGCTGATTACAATCAATCTATGAAAATTTAACTATTCCATAAGCTGATGTCTGTATATAGTAATAATATGTGTCAATCACGAGTCAAACTGATTAGCAATAGTCAATGAATATCATTTCAATTTTAGAAATACTGTTTATTAACACTATCTTTTAACTTTCTTTGTATAATATATTTAAAAAGAAAGACCCTGGATATTCTAATTCGATTTTAACAAAAATGCACAGAATTAATCTTTTCATCTTTAAAAATGCTAACAAAAATTATTAGAATTATTAGACTCAGTTATATATTAGACTCAAATATATATATCTATATATTTATAATATTAGACATATTATATATTTAATATACTCTTAAAATTACCTTACTGCCATTTACAAGGATAAACTGTTTAAAATAGTTTACAAGTCAAGTAAACTATGATTAAGTACACAACTTCCAAATAGTTTTGAGTTATGCCAGATTCATTGTGTATATTTGTTAGAGAAAAAATATTTAATGACACTTGTAAAAGATGGTGAGGCAGACTTTATTCAGGACCGTTGCAATAGGTATAGGGACCACTAATTGGGATCATACAGTGTAGGAAAGAGTCTGGGCCTCAAATCCAAATACAGCATGGGAAAGCGGGAACTGATAGCTGAAGGGCACCAGGGGGTTGGTAGATGGAAACTTCCTAGGATAAAGCATCAGGAGTAAGAGCGATTCTGAATAACCTTATGCACAAGATTCTTGCAGAAGAGAGGCCATGGGGTGATCAGATATCATGTGGGGAAGATGAATGGTGGGGACCCTGATCAGCTATTGAGGTTGAAGTGTGCTGTTTAAACTGACTTAGCAGGGTTCTTGATAGAACTGGATTTTATAAGATTGTGCACAGATGGGCCTAAAGGAGGTTCAGGAGCCTGACTAAAGTTTGGTCAAGTAAAGAATCCTTGTCATATTCAATCATCCTTAACATGTTATTGTATATTAGAGGTAGCATAAAATAAAGTAGTGATTCTCAAGTTTAAGCAGGCATCAGAATTACCCAGAGGTCTTGTTGAAAAATAGATTGCTGAGCCCTACCCTCAGATTTCTGGTTCAGCAGCTCTGAGGCAGGAACTGAGAATCCACATTTCTCACAAATTTCTAGATAATGCTGTTGCCTTTGAAAACTCCTTGCATAGATGAACAAATAGACTTTTCAGACACACCTGAGTAAACCTAGATCGTTACCAATTCAGTCTGAGAACGGGGCACAGCCTTAAGGTTTTTATTTGTAAAATGAACTATTAAAAGCTACTATGTGGGGTTGTTAGAATCCCATGAAGTACTTGCCCCAGTGCTTGGACCAGAGGGTGTAATAAACAGAAACTTATGATACTATTTTGAATGTTTGATGATGAAGGTGTCATTGAAAGATTGTTATGCTTTCAATACACTTATTTAATTTATATCTTCACACATATTGGGTAAATTAAGTATACAGGTTGAATATTTTGACCCTGATTACTTTCATAGGACAGCTACCTTCTGAATTAGAAGTGGTTCTTTCATTTCTGTCTCTCAAAAGAGATTCCTATTTCGCAAAACAAATTGATCAGTCAACCAGTATTTATTGAGTATGCCTTTGTTCCCCGACAAAATACACAGGTACGTGGAAACACTCACATATACACATAAACTTTAAAGTGGATTCACATAGGCTGTTGCGTTTTTCTTCCTTTCTCGTGTCATTTTGCCTCTCAAGCTGGCCGCATTCATTGGCCTTGTGTCCCCTCCCCCATGCTTCAACAGACACATCTTGCATCAATTGCGTACCAACAGCAAAAGTGGCTAACAGATGTGGGCTCTGTTGTATTTTGGTATTGTAATTTCCCATTACTGAAAAAAATGAGAAGTGTCACCAAAGAGTCCAGGGGGATTTCCTGACTAGCAATGCCTTTGAAGTTGAAGAATATTTTAAGACAAAGTTCTTTAATTATAAAGAATCGTAATCAAATAGAGAAGTATGCCTTTGAAATATTTTCTTTGAACAGCACATTTACCAGTTCAGGAAGATCATTTCCATGAAATGATACTTTAATTTTAATGCATTTACTTCCTTTACATTACTTGCATCCATATAGCTGCAATTGTATTCTTAGTCTTGTTTATTATATTCTGAAAATAAAGCTACTTGCCTTAAGCTATTCTATATAAATGTTTTTACCCCAACTCCCATTATTTTAGAGATCCAATTTTAGCCTTTAATTGGAGAAAGCAATATAAAGTCACTATGACTGCAATTTTCTGGGTTTATACTCCTGCCATCTTAGCAGGGGCTATTCTTTACTTGAAAATTCTGAGAATTCCCACTAATGTTAATTCTGGGTATGAACTTATCAATCTGGAGGAAAGAGACTTTACTTCTAAATTCAGCTTTCCTAACTAATTCCGTTTGCTTGAAGTTTGAATCAACTGGAATCATCTTAGGTGGAGATTTGATGACGTTAAAGCTGACATAAGAGGAATAGAAGGCCTGTCATTTGCTGAGGGCAAGAGAATGACGCTGTTCAAAGTTTATGTCAGAAACACATACTGTCATAAATGCTTCATTATTTATCTCAATCAGAAGGTGAGATTGTTTATTTGTGTTCACATTCCTAAGTAGTGTAAATCACATAACTAGAAACATTTTACGTCCTCGGTCATAGTAACACATGCGCACACACACACATTCACAGCCACCCAGGACAACTGAAACCCAAATAAAATGACATTCATTAGGAAACCCACTCTTCTGAATTAACTGCATTTCTGAAATGAAGTGTTGTAAGTACAGTTCTTTTACTTAAAATAAAATCACTAATTGTAAATGGATGTATTGATATCATCAACTTAGCCTGAATGAAATATCTACCATATTTATAAAAATATTAATAATAATTAATATATATGTGTGTATGTATAGGAATACATCTTTGGCCTCAGCATCCCTTAAGGTTTGGGTTGCAAATTTGATTTCTAGGTTTTGTCCATTTTTATCTTTCTTGGTGTCAGTATTGTCATTGATAAATTTGATTTTGAATTTGATTTACAATTCTGACACCGAGCTTAGGGAAGACCAACTGTTATCTTCTTTTATCTTTTCCACATATGCATATGGGTTTAAAAACCCCAGATAACCAATAATATTTATTAATCACAGAGAAAATGTGAGGCAAGGAAGACTATACCAGATAATGCAAGTCAGGTGAGGTCTCTTAAGAAGCCTGCAGTGGCAGCTTTATGCCTGGGAAAAGGAGAGCTCACAGAAGGCAAATCAGATAGGGCAAGAAAAATTTCAGGACCAACCAGAAGCTGGGATTGCACAGAACATTACATGAAATTGAGGAAAAGTCCACTGCATGTAACAAAGAATGTGTGAGATGAGGTAGGGGGCAGTTGTAGGATGAGAGAGATTATGGACACCATAAAGCCAATATGGAAAGAGGATAAGAGGGGTAAATAAAATGGCAGATTTTAGTGCCAAGAACATTATATTTTTCTTAACTAGGAGACTTGTGTGGCAAGCTAGTCAATTTTTGACAAATAAGAATCATCTGGACTTCCCAAATATGCTTTCCTCTCTGCTTTAGTGAGAAACCCAGAAAAAGGCCTGAAGCAGCTTCATAAAACATCTTCCTTTTTTGTTAAAAACAAACAAGCACATTTAAATAAATCCCACTCTTCATCCATCCAAAGTTTTCTTAGAACCTAATAACAATAGTATTCCTTTTAAAAGGAACTTTTAAAAAAATCTTTCCTTTGTACAACATGAGCAATAGTGCCTATGAAAATGGGAATACTGGAAATTTCTGATCAAAAGCAAGGACAACTTTTCCATGGCATCTAATTTGACTGTATTTGCCCCATTTTTTTTTAAAGGAAAGTTTGAACTATTAGCTATTTCTCAAAAATGTATCAAAGAAGCTATCAGCAATATTGTCTAATGCCTCTAAATTTTTAAGGACCATTCCAAACACATTCAAGATAGTGCTTTCCTTTTAAGCACATTATTTTGAATTCTGGAAAAGGAATATAAAGTGAGAAATACTTTCTTCTATTCATAAAGTTTAGAGGTTAAGGTCAACATTAATAAGTAGGCATCTTGCTTGTGATAACAGTTAAGGCATATTTTCATTTTAAAGCACTGTAAGAACATTTTACCTAAAAATAGGACAATTTTTTATCTTTCTAGTCTATGGTTGAGGTCTCTGATTCTGACATCAGTTCCAATGTGTGTGTTTTTTCTACACCATCAAGCAACGCTGTGACCGCAGCTAGGTGTCGTACAGTTCAATCCAATTCTGACACATCCCTGGAAATAGAGTCAGATCCGCACAGGTTAAGGGCTCAGTCCCACAAGTCTACCCCTTCCACCTTAGGTGCCAGACATAAGTCCAGATTGTCACCTATGCTTCCGACTTGCTGACTATAGATTGGAGGTTCCAAGGACGCCCCCACCCCCACCTCCTTAGGCTTGATTAATTTGCTAGAGTGACTTACAGAGAAACATTGCACTTCTTAGATTAACAGTTCATTGTAAAGTGATATAACTTCCAAATGGAAGTAATGCACAGGGCAAGGTATGGAGAAGGGGAAGAAGCTTTTTCCATGCCCTCTCCAAGCACGACACTGTCTGAGCGCCTCCAAGTGCTGACAGCCCAGAAGCTCTCCATACCCGTCCTTTGAGTTCTTGTGGGAGCTTCCTTGCACAGCTTTGCTTGATTAAATCATTGACCATTGGCAATTGATTCCACCTCCAGCCCCTCTCCCCTCCCAGAGGTCAAGAGGGTGGGACTGAAACTTCCAACCCTAATTACATGGCTGGTTCCCCTGGCAAACCAGCCTCAGGTGATCTCCAAAGGTCACCTTATTAACATAAACTCAGGTATGGTTGAAAGGGTTTGTTATGAATAGCTAGACACCTTTACTGCTCTTATCATTTAGGAAAAATCTTAAGATAGATCTAATGAGGCTTCTCAGGTTTGCTAATCTAGCAATAAAAATTCAACCCCTGGAAATTCCACAGATTCTCAACTGATGTAAGTGTAGTGTGGTCACGTTTTTTCATGACTGAATCACAGTCCAAAACTCTAGACTTTTCAGAACTGTCCAGATTGCAAATATTCTTATTTGTAGAGTCCATATTTGTCTCAGCAGTTCTGCCGTTAGTACAAAAAAAAAATTCTTATCCACTGGCCTGAATGACTACTAACGCTGCTTCTTGGGAAATTTAAAATAAGAGTTAAGTAATTGAGAAGGTGGTGTAATTTGATTTCAGTTATTCAAAATTTTTGTTGAAAATGGTAGAGGAAAATGTTTCTGTCAAGGAATCAAGAGACGCTTCTCTTCCAACTTCCTTTCTGTTGGTGACCACCTTGGACTTTGCACTGGCACAGAGAGCTTAAAGATCTTAGCCCAACCCAGTTTCATTCTGTATTCTATGCTTCATTGCTTAAGAAACTAACCTAACCTTTACAGTCAGCATATAGAATAGATTTACACTAGAACAATGGGACTCCATTTTGTTTTAAAGACTCCATCTTGTTGTTTACTTCTTCTTGGTCAGTTTCCCACCACAGCTTCCCGCTAAGAGTCCTCAACCAGGTCCGTTGCTTACGTCAAAGACTACTGTGCATGTGCACAACTCGGTGTGTGATTAGACTGTGTAAGCTACCTCATTATCATAATGGGCAACCAACCAGAAGAAGCCACTCCTTACCACACCCCTTAAGGTGCTATATATTCCCTACCTTTTTTACAAATAAACGAAGCCTTGACAATTTGCTTGGCCTCCGTCTCTCTCTCTCCGTCCCATCCTTTAGGTACAGGGATCCTCCTCGAGACCCACTAATTACCAGCCCCGCGGGCCGGGGCACCTTTCTTGTCTGATATTTTGGTTTTGGTTTTCTTACCCATTTCTGCCTCTGTTTTTCAGCGTGGAAGTAAAAGGGAACACAGGCATGAAATCCCATGTAGCACCTTCTAGGTGATCTATTTTTCTTTGGTTTCATTTATCCTGTGAGATGCTCAGAAGCAGCCCACATGCAACTCAGATTCTTTCTTTCTTTCAGAGTTTCCTTAGCAACCTGCTTGCTGCCTAAGATCAGAATACAAGTTTTGGGGAAGTCAACATAATCACTGCATTTAGGATTCTGCTCAGGAAATCACACAAATCTTTTTATGAGTCATACTGAGACGTTGATTCTGGAAATTACAGATACGTTACTGAGTTTTACACTTCAGAACATACTAAAAGTTCTAAAAGTAAATATAAAACTGAAAATCTATAGAAGGGAAGTCTGTTCTCCCTATATTTTCTGGTACTGTTACGGACTGAATGTGCACCCCTCCCCCATTCATATGTGGCATTCTTAACCCCCAGTGGGGGTGATACTAGAAGGTGGTGACAGGGCCACGAGTGTGGGGCCCCCATGAACGACACCCTGGAGAGCTCTCTTCCTCCTTTTGCCAGGTGAGGACACAGTGAGAAGAGGGTCCTCTGCAACCTGGACAACAGCCCTCACAAGAACCTGACCATACTGGCACCCTCATCCTGGGCTTCCAGCCTCTAGAACCATGGGAAATAAATTTCTGTTTATAAGCCACCCAGTCTCTGGTATTTTGTTAGAGCCGTCCAAACTGACTCAGACAGGAACTACAGAATTTACTCAGTAACAATAAATAAAATGTGGCTTCAAAAATAATCAGCTGGTGAATGAATTTAAGCTCTTCGTGAAAGAGGGATAGATAAGTTAAAGGGAAGTGCGTGAGGTGAAGCATTCCAAGTTATGACTGCCTACTGCAGTAAAGGGGTCCCTAGGCCTTGTCTCTGTGAAAACCTGGGGCAATACCCATCTGTTTCTGACCACTTTCACATTACTCAGGACTTCTAGAAACTCAGCTAATATTGCTTGATTCTTAAAGAGAGAGAAGGTAGCATAGGGACATCAGGTGGGGGGTAGGCTTTCACTCTGTTCTGGCCTCATGTGCGAGCCCCGCCTGGTCTGCGTGGCAGAGGAGCGTCGCTGGAGAACATCACACGGAAGCCAGCCTGGAGTCTCTGTGAAGTCAGAGTCTTTGGGCTGCCCTGGGTCCTCTCTTCTCGCTGTCCTCTGACCCGAAAGCCAGCAGATGAATTCACATCCTAGTTCACAGATAGAGTAGCCGTCAGAAGAAACTCCCTTCTTGACCAACACGTGCAGACTCTCCAGCCCACATCTGTGCCTATTATTTCCCCCACTTGCACTAGCACAGACATCTGTGGTCTGCTATACCCTCCATCTGTGCTTTGGGTCCCATACTCCTGCCTCCTCAGGAACTTTTTCTATCAGTTTTTTCTCTTTCTTTCCTTCAGTCCCTTTGACACCCACCCCAGATATACAACAAACGACTTTTAGTCTAAATGCACACACGCTTTCTTGCCTGCAGGCCTTTTCTCAGGATATCACCCCTGGTGGGGTCACTGCTCCCTCTTACCACACCCTCTTTCCTTAGTTAAACCTTTCTTACTATTCTGTCCTGAAGGTCCCATCCTCTGGATCTTATCTAAACCTACTTCCCTCCCAAAGGTTCTATCTTCAAATATCATCGTGTTGGGGATTGGAGGTTCAGTATGTGAATTTGCAGGGGACACATTTCAGTTCATCAGTGAGCTGCTTAGATGTGTAGCTTTATAGTTCTTTTTCGCCTTTTTTCTACTAACTTTTTATTATGGGGCATTTATGTCTTACACAAAAGTGGAAGGAAGATGATATAAACCCCAGCATCCCCATTTCCCAGCTTCGAGAAGATCACCTCCTGAGAAAACTCATTTCATCTAAACAACTATTTCCTCCTCCACATTATTTTTTATTTTTTTTTTATAAGGTATCATTGATGTACAACCTTATGAGGGTTTCATATAAGCAACATTGTGGTTACTACATTCAACCATATTATCAAGTGAGATGCTACAGAATCACTACTTGTCATCTCTGTGCTATACAGCCTTCCCTGTGCCCCCTACATTATGTGTGCTAATCATAATACCCGTCAATCCCCTTCTCTCGCCCTTCCTGCCTGCCCTGCCCACCCCCTTTCTCTTTGGTAACTGCTAGTCCTATCTTGGAGTCTGTGTCTGCTGCTGTTTTGTTTCTTCAGTTTTTGCTTTGTAGTTATACTCCACAAATGAGGGAAATCGTTTGGCACTTGTCTTTCTCTGCCTGACTTATTTCACTGAGCATAATACCTTCTAGCTCCATCCATGTTGTTGCAAATGGTAGGTTTTGTATTCTTGTTATGGCTGAATAGTATTCCATTGTGTATATGTACCACCTCTTCTTTATCCATTCATCTATTGATGGACACTTAGGTTGCTTCCATATCTTGGCTATTGTAAATAGTGCTGCAACAAATATAGGGGTGCATATGTCTTTTTGCATCTGCGTTCTTGTTTTCTTTGGATAAATTCCTAGGAGTGGAATTCTTGGGTCAAGTGGAATTTCTATTTTTACTTTATTGAGGAACCTCCATACTGCTTTCTACAATGGTTGAACTAATTTACATTTCCACCAACAGTTTAGGAGGGTTCCCCTTTCTCCACATCCTCGCCAACATTTGTTGTTGTTTGTCTTTTGGATGTTGGCCATCCTCACTGGTGTGAGATGATACCTCACTATGGTTTTAATCTGCATTTCTCTGATGATTAGCGATGTGGAGCATCTTTTCATGTGTCTGTTGGCCATCTGATTTCTTCTTTGGAGAAGTGTCTGTTCAGATCCTCCACCCATTTTTTAATCTGGTTATTTGCTTTTTGGTTGTTATAGGTTTATAGTTTTTATCAAATTTGGAAAAATTCAAACATCATTTCTTCAAATAGTGTTTCTGTTCCTTTGACTCTCCCCTGTTTTCCTTGGGACTCCAATTACAGATCTCTGCAGCTCTCCCAATATCTTTCTGTGCATTTCTCTCCTCCCTGGCACTCTATCATGAGAATTACAGCTGCCTTGGCCTCTCAATTCTGTCTTCTCAGTCAATGAGATTACTGGGCTGTTTGAGTTCTCCTCCTGGTTTTCAGCCTGAAAGGCTTTCCAGGCAGTGAGCTAGGTCATCATGGGTCTTCTTTCCACACTCTCAGGAATTATGGCTCTGAGCTGCCTGAAGTTCAATGTCTGAAAACTTTACTTTAGAGATGAAAAATACAATGGATGGAATTAAAAGCACATCAGACACTGAAGAAGGAAATTCTAGTGAACTTGGAGACGTAGCAGTAGAGATTACACAGAATTAAACCCAAAGAGATATTGAACAGAGCATCAGTGAGCTGTGAGAAAATAATGGATGGCCTAACAGACATTTGTAATTGAAGTCCCGAGGAAAGAAGAAAAGTCAGAAGGACGTAGGAAATCTCTTTTTCTAGGTGTTTAGATGAGAGGCTAAATCCAGTCCCTATTATTCCATTATGGCCAGAAGTATGTGTCTCATTTTCCTACTACAACTTAGATTTTAAATTTCTACATATGTTATAACATAGCTATTGACCATTTTCTGTTACTCTAATATAATTGCCTATTCATGTGCTAATAACATATTCTTTTGATTATGGTGGATTTATGTTAAGTTGTAATGTTCACAAGGAAAATCTCTCCTGTGCTTTTCATACATTTTTTAACTACTCTCAGATATTTTTTTTTAGTTTGAGTTTTGTTTTGTTTTGTTTTTTGCTATTATTAATATACAATTACATGAGCAACATTATCGTTACAAGACTCCCCCTATTGTCAAGTCCCCACCACATACCCCATTGCAGTCACTGTCCATCAGCAGAATCACTACTTATCTTCACTGTGTTATACTGCCTTCCCCATATCCCCCTATGCCATCCCGAGCCCCGCTACTTTATGTGTGCTAATTGTAATAGCCCGTTTTCCTCCTTATCCCTCCCTTTCCACCCATCTTCCCCAGTTCCTTTCCCTTTGGTAACTGTTAGTCCATTCTTGGATTCTGTGTGTCTGCTGCTGTTTTCTTCCTTCAGTTTTTTCTTTGTTCTTATACTCCACATATGAATGAAATCATTTGGTACTTGTCTTTCCCTGTCTGGCTTATTTCACTGAGCATAATACCCTCTAACTCCATCCATGTTGTTGCAAATGGTAGGATTTGTTTTCTTCTTATGGCTGAATAATATTCCATTGTGTGTATATACCACATCTTGTTTATCCATTCATCTACTGATGGACACGTAGGTTTCTTCCATTTCTTGGCTATTGTAAATAGTGCTGCGATAAACATAGGGGTGCATATGTCTTTTTCAAACTGCACTGCTGCATTCTTAGGGTAAATTCCTAGGAGTGGAATTCCTGGGTCAAATGGTATTTCTATTTTGCGTTTTGTGAGGAACCTCCATACTGCTTTCCACAATGGTTGAACTAATTTGCATTCCCACCAGCAGTGTAGGAGGGTTCCTTTTTCTCCACATCCTGGCCAACATTTGTTGTTGTTTGTGTTTTGGATGTTGGCCATCCTCACTGGTGTGAGATGATATCTCATTGTGGTTTTAATTTGCATTTCCCTGATGATTAGCGATGTGGAGCATCTTTTCATGTGTCCGTTGGCCATCTGAATTTCTTCTTTAGAGAAGTGTCTGTTTAGCTCCTCTTCCCATTTTTTAATTGGCTTATTTGCTTTTTGTTTGTTGAGGTGCATTAGCTCTTTATATAATTTGGATGTCAACCCCTTAACGGATATGTCATTTATGAATATATTCTCCCATACTGTAGGATATCTTTTTGTTCTACTAGATATTTTTTATGATATAAAGATCTTGTTGTTTGACCTCAAATACCAACTTACCATATTCAACTAAACACCTATCCCTATTGTTGGAAATAAATGCTATGATTTACAACCATATTAAGAATGGGATATATTTCCTCTTTCTGTTGCTCATAATTCCCAGTAAAAAGTAAAGCTACTAATTTTTGTATATTTTTTAATAAAATTTTCTTAATTATTGCATATATTATATAATAGCATAAAGCATATAGCAAAAAGATAATTTTGTTCAATACTTACTGATATTTTATTATTTACCTTATTGTATTACTTAGATCTATAGAATTGATCTTGTTTAATTATGGTAATAGAGAGTATTTCTTTTTTGTGCCTGATTTCAATGAAATGGCCATAGCGTTGCGCTATTTGGAATTGTTGGGGGAGCGTTGTGTATTTCCTCAGTCCTTGTCCCCGCAGCGACAAAGAACTGAAGGGCAGACACAGCAGGGAAGCAGAGGAAAAGCTTTATTTAAAGTTACTTAGAGAAGAAGTGCAGCAGGCGACCTCAGCGAGGAGAGGCGCCCGAAAAGGTTGGAGAGAGAAAGTTTAACATTAAAAGGTCACATACTTAGAAAGTGCGGGCCACCTCAGAGGAGGAGCGCGCCCAAAGGTTGGGGGTTCCCTCTTTTAAGGATTCCTTAGGAATGTGACTAAGGGTTGGGGGTGTAGACTTGTTAAGTGGTCTTTGAATACTTAGAAATCACTTAACACAAGGAAGTTCCCGCTCTGATTTCTCCCTGGGATACTGGCGTCTCCGTCTGGAAGCAGATCAAACAGGCGGCCTGCCCAGCCCCCAAGGTGGGGTTGTCTGTTTGCTAAAGACTAAGTTAAGAATCTTGCATTTTTAACTTCCTGGGTATTAAAGTACAATCTTTAAAATGGAATCCTTCCTACCTCTCACTATGTTGTTTAAGGCTGGGCCTGCATGCTAAATTAGGTGCCTAGGGTCAAACTGCTTAACTAGGGCCAGAAGGAGAAAAAAACAGCATATAGGTATAGGTAAAGAAAGTAAGCTGGGCCTGCATGATTAACACAATAAAGACATGGGCTATGCTGAGGTGCCCTCCCTTATCTGGGGAATATTGAAACATTCCAGGCCAATTTGCTCTAGGCTTTTTGAGCTTTAATTGATTAATTTTGGGTCTTTTTAGTGGACTTTCTGGCCTTTTTCTCTTTCCACCCCGCTCATACCCATTTTCCTACCTAACAGAAAAACACTTGTTGGTGCTTTAGAGTACATAGTCTTTATCATGTTTAAGCCATTTATTTCAATGCCTTGATAGACTTTTTATTATAATTGCTTCTGTATTTTATCAAGTATCATTTCATAATGTATTGAAATGATGAAAACATATTCTTCTTTAACGTGTTAATTGGTGAATTACATTGATTGGGATATTTTGATGTTGAATCTTTTTCCATTCCTATTATAAATCCTATTTGATCATTTTAATACACTTTGAATGGACTGAATTCTATTTTTCAATGTCAAATACCCTTAGATTAATTAAAAAACAAACCTAGAAATACATTGATTTCAGGAAATACTCTTAAAGCCCATAATAAAAAATATTAAATAGAGCAAAGGGATGCAAGAAGGATAAAGAAGTGTAAGTGATTATGGTGGAGATTTTAATATAGTTCTTTCAGAATTTGATAAAATGAGAAGAAAAAATAAAGATTTAACAGATTTAATTCAGCAAAACTTTAATTTTATGTATATATAATGTTGTAATCTTTATATTGAGTATAAACTTTTTTTCCCACATGATCATGGCACAATTATAAAAAGTCATTTTAACGAATAAATACTGAATATATTGTCAAAAACTAGGGACTGCTCATCATAATTATTTAAGAGATATCAGTAAGTATGAAACATATGAGCAAAACTAGTGATTTTATGGAGATTAAGAAACATACTCCTATAAAAAACTGTCAGATGAAAGAAGAAATCAAAATTGAAATTGCAAACTGTTAAAAAAAAGCTGTGTAAAGAAAAGTGTTAAAATTATTTAGATAAATTAAAAATTATACATAACAGATGTATAGTGTTAAGTAGATTCATAAAGAAAGAAAAGTTACTGATTATATAGGATTTAGTACTTACCTAAAAAATTAGAAAAACAGCAGCAAGGAAAATGTGAAGAAAATAGGAAAATGAAGTTAATAAAGATGAGGCAAAATTTAGATGAAGAGAAAAACATTATAAACACTGAACATTCCAAAAGCCAGCTGGATGCACAGGCCAGTGAAACAGAAAACCTCTTCACAAACTTGCTTAAGAAGTAAAGGACACAGAGCAAACATAAAATATCAGGAATAGACATGACATAACACTGAGGTGAAAGCTTATAGTATATTGCATATAATTACATGGCAACACATTAAAAAATATAAACAACCAAAACTTTCACAAAAAGAAAGAGAAAATATAAATAGAGGTTGCAAATTTGGTTGATTTTCACTATTTAAATAGGTACCAGAATTGGGAGGATGGTTTTATAACTGAATATGCAGTTCACCTTTAAAAAACAGATAATTTTGATATTATTTTACTATCAATGTTTATTTACTATCATTTTTCTAGATGTTTTCTCATTTATAATATGAATCCAGTTTAATTTTAATAAGAAAACTTGTTAAAGAAGAATACAAAAAGGAAAACTACTCATGCATTGCTCTTATGAATATATATGCAAATTCTAAAAAAATGAAATGATATCAAGTAGAATGTATTAAATTGGCATGTTTTTAAAAAGAAAATATGATCTGAATGCATAAAAATGTGCAAAGAGAGAATGTAAGAGCTGAGAGAAACCTGCCCAGGACATGCGTATACTTCAGTCATTCATGGGTAGCATTTCCCTCTTTTTCTTTTCCACTCTTCCCTCATCCCTGAGACACTTACTATCCGCGCGTCCACCTGAGTGGGGCCGCAGCTGCAGAGGAGTTTTACACTTTTGCTGCAGCCAAAACTAAGAAGTTGGAATTTACAGAGCGTCCCAGGACTTGGCAGTTGTGAACATGAGAACATCCTCTTTGGCAACTGTTGAGGGAATGCGTGAACGTTAGAAAAAGAGATCCTGGTGGCCAAGAGCCACTCTGCAGAGACCTGGATGTGTGACTTGCATGGTGGCCCACAGAACATTCTGGGGGGCAGCTCTGGCCAGTGTCCCGAAACCCAGCAGACTTCCTAAAACCCTGGCGCCTCCACTGTCATCACCTTTTCTCTCCTGCGCAGCTAATTCTGCAGGCAGGGCCATTTTTGCCACCTCCAAAGCTGCAGTGGTTCTAGTGGAAGGAATAGGCAGCCCTTCCCAGGCCCTGCAACCACGCTAGGACATGACACTCTCTTCCTCTCCCCTAGTGGGTCTCATTTCTGCCTCATCTCTTCCAACCTTCCAACTTCATCTTTTTGGTTGGACCGTCTCTATACACTGTACTCAGCTCAGTTCAGGTTGGAGAGCAACCCAGCACTTTGGCAGTCGTAGTAGCTCACTCTGAAAGCTGTGCGCACTCAAGATGTGGCGTAGTTCCGTAACACTGGCAGCAGGGGCTTGGAGTGACGTCAGCAGCTCAGCGGGCTCAGAGGTGGCGGCTCTGACAGAGGCAGGCTGGGCGATTCACAAGGCCTTAGCAAGGCTGCTGAAATTAAAGGTAGTGGAAAAAAATATGTGCATCTCTTAATGAGAGCAGCACAACTGTCAAATTATTAAGTGAAATGGACACAGGGAGCAATATCTACCCGCAAGGGTCAAGTAAGGCAAGTTATGCTGTGAAAGGGCCATATATTACATAACCCACTCCCCAGGAATATCTTTAAAAGATTATGTAGATTCCTCCACATAGTGTATTCCAGTGTTTATATCCTCTCCTTCAGAACTGGCTTCTGTTTTTGCACATCTCTCTGTGTGTACACTTATTTAGGTACATGTACACGTGTCATTAGCCAGGATATGAAGATATCACTGGTCTTTTCTTGGATATCATAAACCTTTTCTGAAAAAACGTTCCTCTTGCAGCTGTGTTATATTGAATTTGAAGCTTCTAATCAGGGATGGTTCATGCTAATGGATGAGGGTGGTGTTTTTCCTTAATCTCTTCAAGCTCTCCCCTCCACCACCAACATTAGATAATAGTAAAAGAAAATACCCATTGGCATGAAGAGAATGAAAGAGAAACATGAGCAGGAGAGAAATTTCAACAAATTCTGAAAGATAAAAAAGGCTTTTTGACAAGGAAAAGACAGTGAGGTAGCGGTAGAGCAGAATAATAGGAAAAGGATGAAGCAGAGGACAGTTGGTGGATGTCAAAGCTGCAGGAGTGAGAAGAGTGGTTTAATTGCATGCCTATTTGCAGAGCAATTTAATATTTTCTTCCTGATATTTCTTTGCTTGCCTTCTGTGTTCTCTAATATTTAGTGTAAGTATCAATCATCAATCTCTGACTAAAAATACCTAAGGATTCTTCTCTAATAAAATTTAATTGGAACTTTTGGTGCCAACACTCCAGTTTTCCCATTTTGGTAGTTGGAACCTCCAACTAAGCACTTGCTGCCTGCTTATTCTTACTGAAGGCTGCATTTCATTTAGACGAGTCCTGGACACACACAGAAAGTTCCAAATCAGTACTCCTTTTAATAAGAGAGATCAAACAGGAAACAGACCCATTAACTATCATGGAGGAAATACATCCCTGCTGCAGAGAGAAATTATCCCATTTTCTTTCTCTTAAATAGAATGAATTTATGTAATAAAGTCATGGTTCAGATATGAAGAAAACCAAAAGATGTCATGCATGCCTTTCAGCAATTGTGTTATGAAACAGAAACCAGCTAGCCTAGAAGTAGCCCCTTGAGTATCATGAGGATTATGAATTTGGACCTAGAGAGAAAGAAATGCAGTTTCATCACACTACTTATTTCTGTAGTGAACATTATTAAAGTAGCCATATAATGTATACTCTTTATTGATTTTAGGCTTTTAGAAAGAAACACAGGTGACTTAAAATGTGGTTACAGAACATAAGACAAATATTATCAATTCTGACAATACAGACCAGAGATACTACTGAAAAGGGAAAAAGTGAAAGGTAGTGGGAGGGGGAAAGAAGGGCAGAATTGTTAATAGTCTCATCTAATGTAGTGTATAGTCAAGAGACACTGCCTAAATTTTCTAAAACAAGAAAAGGTAATTTAAGTGTTTTACTTATTTGTACAAAGGTTATTAATATAAGAATTAAAATTATAACTATCAAAAATGGGTACAACCTTTCTCAACTTGATAAAGAATATCTGAAAAACTGACAGCCGTTGTCACACTTAATGGTGAGCAACTAGGTGCTTTCCCATTAAGTTCAGGAATAGGGCAAGGTTGTCTGCTATCACCACCCTATTTACATTGTATTGGAAGTTCTAATTAATGCAATAAGACAAGAAAAGGAAATAAAAGGCATATCATTTGGATAGGAAGAAATAAAACCATCTTTGTTTACAGATGACATGATTGTCTGTGTAGAAATCCCAAAACAGTAATAGCAAACCTCCTAGGACTAATACATCATTATAGCAAGCTGGCAAGTCATGAGATTAATATATAAAATAAGTTGTGTTCTTCTATACCAGCAAAGAACAATTGGAATTTAAAATAAGAAACACAAGACCATTTACATCAGCATCAAAAGAAAAATCACACTTAAGTGTAAATCTAACAAAGTGTATTCAGTCTCTACATGAGGAACACTTAAAAACTCTGATGAAATAAATCAGCAAGGATCTAAATAAATGAAGATATAATTCATGTATCTGGGTAGAAACATTCAATATTGCAATGATGACAGTTCTTCCCAATTGGATCTATAGATTCAACATAATTCCAGTTGAACCTCAGAAAGTTAATTTTTAGGTATTTAAAACTGATTCTGAAGTTGATATGGAGAATCAAAAGACCAGAAATTTCCAACTCAGTATTGAAGAAAAAAAACAAAGTCAGAGGACTATAATACCTGACTTCAAGACTTAGTATAAACCTAAAGTAATCAATATAGTGTGATACTGGCAAAAAAATAGACAAATAGATCAAGGTAATAAAATAGAGAACCCAGAAATAGATCCATACAGATATAATCAACTGATCTTTGGAAAAGATTAAAGGCAATTTAATGAGGAAAGAATAATCTTTTCAGCAAATCATGCTGGGAAAACTAGACGTCCACATGCCAAAAAGAAAAAAGGCATCTAGGTACAAACCCTACACCTTTCATAAACATTAACTTATAGATCATAGACCTAAATGTAAACAAAAAACTATAAACTCTAAGGAGACAAATCTAGATTTGCTAATTATAAATCCAAACATTTTTAGATACAGTGTCAAAATTGTGATCCATGAGAGAAAAAAACTTGCTAAATTGGACTTCATTAAAATGAAAACTTTCTTCTTTGCAAAAAGACAATGTCAAGAGAATGAAGAGAGGAGCCACAGACTGGGAGAAAATATTTGCAAAAGACACATCTGATAAGGATTGTTATCCAAAATATTCATAAGACCCTTAAAATTCAAAAAAACAAGCAACCTAATTTAAAAAGACTTGAACAGATACTTTACTAAAGAAGATACCCAGATGACAAGTAAGCATACAAGAAGATGTTCGGCATCATATGTCATTAGGGAATTTCAAATTAAAATAACAATGAGAAGCTATCACTCGCCAACTGAAATGCCCAAAATCCAAAACCCTGACAACACCAAAGGCTGGAAAAAATGTGGAGCAACAGGAATTCTCGTTCATTGCTGGTAGGAATGAAAAATGAAACAGTCACTTTGGAAGAGAGTTCGGCAGTTTCTTACAAAGTGAAATATACTCTCCTTGTAAGACCCAGGAGTTATGCTCCTTGGAATTCACTCAAACGAGTGGAAACTTTATGTCTACAGGAAAACCTGCACGTAAATGTTTATAGCAATTTTATTCATAACTGCTAAAACTTGGAAGCATCAAGGATGTCCTTCAGTAAATAAGGTGATAAACTAGTACATCCAGAAAATGGAATTTTATTCAGTGATAAAATGGAATGAGCTATCAAGCCATGAAAAGACATGGAAAAAAGTTAAATGCATATTTTTAAGTGAAAGAAGCCAATCTAAAAAGGCTACATACTATATGAACTCTATATGATGTTCTGTAAGAGGCAAACTATGCAGACCAATGGGAAGATGGGTGATTGCCAGAGTCTTGCAGGGAGAAAGGATGAATAGGTGGAACACAGAGGATATGTAGGGCAATGAAACTATTCTATGTGATACTGGAATGGTGGACACATGTCATACAATGGTTAAAACCCATAGAGTGTGCAGCACAAGGAGTGGATCCTAATGTAAACTATGGACTTCTATTAAAAATAATGTATACATATTGATTGATTAACTGTAACAAATGTTAGAAATTGGGACTGACCAATGCCCTATGAGGCAATCCGTGACTAGTTAGGAATAGGAGATGATGAATAAATACTTCCCTCTTTTCTCCCCAGATGGACAGTTCTGAGATGTATTCCACAGGCTTCTCCAAAGATCCACTAGGACAGAGCACCCAGTTTACTGTGGGGGTGGCCAGTTCCATTATGCGGTCCTGAGTTGGTTTTCCCTTTTCGTCTGTTTGACTCTTCCTTGTCCTCACTCCTGCTTCCTAAGATCATATGGCCATATATGCTGTCTTCACATTAGCTGTTGTCTCACACTCTGCTTTCTGAGGAAACTAGGTTATGACAGGCAGGGAATGACTTAAATGTATAAAATTTATATATATAATAGCTATAGATAATAACTAGATATTATCATATATAATACATAGTATATATACATCTGTATGTTTATATATATCAGAATGACAACCCTGGAGAACATATTAATGGGTATTATATAGGAAGCAAGACAACCAATAGAAATTTGTATAGGGAGGAGAGAAATAGGGTGTAGCTAAGGTATTTGAGGTTGGAGAGGATTTTTAAAAGAAGTGATAGAAGGGAAGGCTAGGCAGGCAGATGGTACAGTGTAAGGAGGACATTCTTCTGAGACTGATCACACACAAAAACTGGCTAATTGTTTTACAGGGATGATTGTAAGTTAAGTTTCCATAATGAGGAAAGTGATTACCCATTACATGTTAGATTATGGCTATGAGGCTGATTTAGTTGAGCTAGCATGGAAATGACTATGTCTTTAAGAACTTTAGAATCTTGCTAAGGTAATCCTATCTAAGCATTTATTTACGTTCCTGTGCCATAAACATTGTATCTAAAATTAAAATATGACTATGAAAACTATATTTTGTCCTTTTCAACTATGCATATTCTAAAATCCTTGAAGTAGTATGAAAGAAATAATTACATGATGTAGTACAACCTATGCTTGTTGTGACTAAGATATAACTAAATTAGTATTTTTAGAATTACTCCTTGTCCAAGACTCTTGATTGTGCATTACACAGCCAGACTGTGTCTATAATATTTTTCATACTAGTATAACCTAGAATCATCTATCATAGGACAGAATAATAAAGGAAATGGCACAATCAATTTTTGTTTTGTTTTGTTTTGTTTAGTTAGGGGTCTGTTTCTCCAAATCCTTATCAGGATGTTCCCTCTGAGCCAGTTTCTCCAGTGCTTGCCCTGGACCTCACTAACAAGCATGTATATTTACTAATATAAATTTGAGAAACCAGGTGTGTACATTTTTTCTTAGGTTTTTTTTGGTATCATTAATCTAGAATTACATGTGCAATATTATGGTTATTAAACTACCGCCTTCATCAGGTCCCCCCCATCAACCCCATTACAGTCACTGTCCATCAGCATAGTGAGATGCTGTAGAATCACTACTGGTCTTCTCTGACCTGTACAGCCCTCCCCGTGTCCCCCCAACATTACATCTGCTAATCGTAATGCCCCTTTTTCCCCCTTGTCCCTCCCTTCCCGCCCATCCTCCCCAGTCCCTTTCCCTTTGGTAATTATTAGTCCATTCTTGGGTTCTGTGAGTCTTCTGCTGTTTTTTTTTCCTTCAGTTTTTTTCTTTGCTTTTATACTCCACGTATGAGTGAAATCATTTGATACCTGTCTTTCTCCACCTGGCTTATTTCACTGAGCATAATACCCTCTAGCTCCATCCATGTTGCAAACGGTAGGATTTGTTTTCTTCTTATGGCTGAATATTCCATTATGTATATGTACCACATCTTCTTTATCCATTCATCTACTGATGGACACTTAGGTTGCTTCCATTTCTTGGCTATTGTAAATAGTGCTGCAATAAACATAGGGGTGCATATGTCTTTTTCAAATTGGGCTGCTGCATTCTTAGGGTAAATTCTTAAGAGTGGAATTCCTGAGTCAAATGGTATTTTTATTTTGAGTTTTTTGAGGAACCTCCATACTGCTTTCCACAATGGTTGAACTAATTTGCATTGCCACCAGCAGTGTAGGACGGTTCCCATTTCTCCACATCCTCGCCAAAATTTTTTGTTGTATGTGTTTTCGATGTTGGCCATCCTTACTGGTGTGAGGTGATATCGCATTGTGGTTTTAATTTGCATTTCTCTGATGATTAGTGATGTGGAGCATCTTTTCATGTGGCTGTTGGCCATCTGAATTTCTTCTTCGGAGAAGTGTCTATTCATGTCCTCTACCCATTTCTTAATTGGATTATTTGATTTTTGTTTGTTGAGGGGCATGAGTTATTTATATAATTTGGATGTCAACCCCTTATCGGATATGTCATTTACGAATATATTTTCCCATACTGTAGGATGTCTTTTTGTTCTACTGATAGTGTCCTTTGCTATACAGAAACTTTTCAGGTTTCAGAAAGTCCCACTTGTTCATTTTAGCTTTTGTTTCCCTTGCCCAGGGAGATATGTTCATGAAGAATTCGCTCATTTTTATGTCTAAGAGATTTTTGCCTATGTTTTTTTCTAAGAGTTTTATGGTTTCATGACTTTAGGTCTTTGATCCATTTTGAGTTGACTTTTGTGTATGGGGTTAGACAGTAGTCCAGTTTCATTCTCTTACATGTAACTGTCCAGATTTTCCAACACCAGCTGCTGAACAGGCTGTCATCTCCCCATTGTATATCCAAGGTTCCTTTATCAAATATTAATTGACTGTGTATGTTTGGGTTAATGTTTGGATTCTCTCTTCTGTTCCACTGGTCGGTGGGTCTGTTTTTGTGCCAATACCAAACTGTCTTGATTACTGTGGCTTTGTAGTAGAGCTTGAAGTCAGGGAGCGTAATTCCCCCTGTTTTATTCCTCTTCTCAGGATAGCTTTGGCTATTCGGGGTCTTTTGTGGTTCCATATGAATTTTAGAATTATTTGTTCCAGTTCATTGAAGAAAGCTGTTGGTAGTTTGATAGGGATTGCATTGAATCTGTAGATTGCTTTAGGTAGTATAGCCATTTTGACAATATTTATTCTTCCAAGCCAAGAGCATGGGATGAATTTCCGTTTGTTAGTGTTCTCTTTAATTTCTCTTAGACGTGTCTTGTAGTTTTCAGGGTATAGGTCTTTCATTTCCTTCATTAGGTTTATTCCTAGGTATTTTATTCTTTTTGATGCAATTGTGAATGGAATTCTTTCCCTGATTTCTCTTTCTGTTAGTTCATCGTTAGTGTATAGGAAAGTAACAGATTTCTGTGTGTTAATTTTGGATCCTGCAACTTTGTTGAATTCAGATATTAGCTCTAATAGTGTTGGAGTGGAGCCTTTAGGGTTTTTTATGTACAATATCATGTCATCTGCAAATAGTGACAATTTGACTTCTTCTTTACCAATCTGGATGCCTTGTATTTCTTTGTTTTGTCTGATTACCGTGGCTAGGACCTCCAGTACTATGTTGAATAACAGTGGAGAGAGTGGGCATCCCTGTCTTGTTCCCGATCTTAGATGAAAAGCTTTCAGCTTCTCGCTATTAAGTATAATGTTAGCTGTGGGTTTGTCATATATAGCCTTTATGATGTTGAGGTACTTGCCATCTATACCCATTCTGTTGAGAGTTTTAATCAAAAATGGATGCTGAATTTTGTCAAATGCTTTTTCAGCATCTATGGAGATGATCATGTGGTTTTTGTTCTTTTTATTGATGTGATGGATGATGTTGATGGATTTTCGAATGTTGTACCATCCTTGCATCCCTGGGATGAATCCCACTTGATTATGGTGTATGATCCTCTGGATGTATTTTTGAATTTGGTTTGCTAATATTTTGTGAGTATTTTTGCATCTACGTTCATCAGGGATATTGGTCTGTAATTTTCTTTTTGGTGAGATCTTTGCTAAGTTTTGGTATTAGAGTGATGCTTGCTTCATAGAATGTGGTTGGAAGTATTCCCTCCTGTTCTATTTTTTGGAAAACTTTAAGGAGAATGGGTGTTATTTCTTCTCTATGCATCTGGTAGAATTCAGAGGTGAATCCATCTGGCCTGGGGGTTTTGTTCTTGGGTAGTTTTTTGATTACTGCTTCAATTTCATTGCTGGTGATTGGTCTGTTTCATTTTTTTGTTTCTTGCTTGGTCAGTCTTGGAAGGTTGTATTTTTCTACAAAGTTGTCCATTTCTTCTAGGTTTTCCAGCTTGTGAGCTATAGATTCTCATAATATTCTCTTATAATTCTTGGTATTTCTGTGGGGTCCATTGTGATTTTTCCTTTATCATTTCTGATTCTGTTTGTGTGTGTGGATTCTCTTTTTCTCTTAATGAGTGTGGCTAGGGGTTTATCTATTTTGTTTATTATTTCAAAGAACCAGCTCTTGGTTTCATTGATTTTTTTCTATTGTTTTATTCTTCTCAATTTTATTTATTTCTTCTCTGATCTTTATTATGTACCTGCTTCTCGTGACTCTGGGCCTCATTTGTTCTTCTTTTTCCAATTTCAATAATTGTATCTTTAGACTGTTCATTTGGGAATGTTGTTCCTTCTTTATAGGCCTGGATTGCAATATACTTTCCTCTTAGAACTGCCTTTGCTGCGTCCCACAGAGGTTGTGGCTTTGTGTTGTTGTTGTCATTAGTCTCCATATATTCTTTGATCTCTGTTTTAATTTGGTCGTTGACCCATTGATTATTTAGGAGAATGTTGTTAAGTGTCCATGTATTTGTGAGCCTTTTTGTTTTCTTTCTAAAATTTATTTCTAGTTTTATACCTTTGTGATCTGAGAAGTTGGTTGGTAAAATTTCAATATTTTTGAATTTACTGAGGTTCTTGTGGCCTAGTATGTGGTCTATTCTGGAAAATGTTCCATGTGCACTTGAGAAGAATGTGTATCCTGCTGCTTTTGGGTGTAGAGTTCTGTAGATATCTGTTAGGTCCATCTGTTCTAGTGTGTGGTTCAGTGCCTCTGTGTCTTTACTTATTTTCTGTCTGGTTGATCAGTCCTTTGGAGTGAGTGGTGTGTTGAAGTCTCCTAAAATGAGTGCATTGCTTTCTATTTTCTCCTTTATTTTGTTAGTATTTGTTTCACATATGCTTCTGCTCCTATGTTGGGTGCATATATATTTAAAATGGTTATATCCTCTTGTTGGACTGACCCCTTTATCATTATGTAATGTCCTTCTTTATCTCTTGCTACTTTCTTCATTTTGAAGTCTATTTTGTCTTATACAAGTACTGCAACACCTGCTTTTTTCTCCTTGTTGTTTGCATGAAATATCTTTTTCCATCCCTTCACCTTTAGTCTGTGCATATATTTGGGTTTGAGGTGAGTCTCTTGTAAGCAGCATATAGATTGGTCTTGCTTTTTTATCCATTCTATTACTGTGCGTCTTTTAATTGGTGCATTCAGTCCATTTACATTTAGGGTGATTATCGATAGATGTGTACTTATTGCCATTGCTGGCTTTAGATTCGTGGTTACCAAAATTTCAGGGGTATCTTCTTTACCATCTAACAGTCTAACTTAACTGTATTGTTAAGTTATTGTAAACACAGTCTGATGATTCTTTGTTTCTCTCCCTTCTTATTCTTCCTCCTTCATTCTTTATATAGTAGGTGTTTTATTCTTTGCCTTTAGTTAGGATTTGGATGGTCTGCTTTATGTGCTATGATTTTATTTTCTCTGGTGACATCCTTTTAGCCTTAGGAGTGCTTCCAACTAGAGCATTCCCTTTAGCATGTCCTGAAGAGGTGGTTTATGGGAGGCAAATTCCCTCAGCTTTTGCTTGTCTGGGAATTGTTTAATCCCTCCCTCACATTTAAATTATAAACATGCTGGATACAATATTCTTGGTTCGAGGCCCTTCTTTTTCATTACGTTAAATATATCATGCCATTCTCTTCTGGCCTGTAAGGTTTCTGTTGAGAATTCTGATGATAGTCTGATGGGTTTTCCTTTGTAGGTGATCTTTTATCTTTGTCTAGCTGCCTTTAATACTCTGTCCTTATCTTTTATCTTTGCCATTTAATTATTATGTGTCTTGGTGTTGTCTTCCTTGGGTCCCTTGTGTTGGGAGATCTGTGGGCTTCCATGGCCTGAGAAACTATTTCCTTCCCTAGCGTGGGGAAGTTTTCAGCAGTTATTTCTTCAAAGACACTTTCTATCCCTTTTTCTCTCTCTTCTTCCTCTGGTACTCCTATAATGCGAATATATTTCCGTTTGGAGTGGTGACACAGTTCTCTTAATATTCTTTCATTCCTAGAGTTCCTTTTCTCTCTCTCTGCCTCAGCTTCTCTGTATTCCTGTTCTCTGATTTCTATTCCATTAACAGTCTCTTGCATCTCATCCAGTCCACTGTTAAGCCCGTCAATCGCTTGTCTGATTTCTGCATTGTCTTTCCTGACTTCCCTCACTTCCTCCCTTAGCTCTTGCATATTTCTCTGTAGATCCATCAGTATGGTTATGACTTTTATTCTGAATTCTTTTTCAGGAAGATTGTTCATATCCATCCCATCAGGCTCCCTCTCTGGGGTTCTGTCGCTAAGCTTTGTTTGTACCATATTCCTCTGTCTTTTCATGACAATAGAAGTGGTCACTGGTAGGGTCCACGTGTGTCAGCTGGGCTCTTTAAGACTTTTATTTATTTATTTATTTTTATATATTTATTTATTTTTTTATCATACATTTTTTTTGTTTTGTTTTTTGTTTTTTTACAATTTATTTTGATATAATTAATCTACAGTTACATGTGCAATATTATGGTGATTAAACTACCCCCTTCATCAGGTCACCCCCACCAACCCCATTACAGTTACTGTCCATCAGCGTAGTGAGATGCTATAGAGTCACTACTTGTCTTCTCTGAGTTGTACAGCCCTCCCCATGCCCCCGCTACCTTACATCTGCTAATCGTAATACCACTTTTACCCTCTTATCCCTCCCTTCCACCCATTTTCCTCAGTCCCTTTCCCTTTGGTAACTATTAGTCCGTTCTTGGGTTCTGTGAGTCTGCTGCTGTTTTGTTCCTTCAGTTTTTTTCTTTGTTCTTATACTCCACATATGAGTGAAATCATTTGATACTTGTCTTTTTCAATTTGGCTTATTTCACCGAGCATAATACCCTCTAACTTCATCCATGTTGTTGCAAATGGTAGGATTTGTTTTCTTCTTATGGCTGAATAATATTCCATTGTGTATATGTACCACATCTTCTTAATCCATTCATCTACTGATGGACACTTAGGCTGTTTCCATTTCTTGGCTATTGTAAATAGTGCTGCAATAAACATAGGGGTGCATCTGTCTTTTTGAAACTGGGCTGCTGCATTCTTAGGGTAAATTCCTAGGAGTGGGATTCCTGGGTCGAATGGTATTTCTATTTTGAGTTTTTTGAGGAACCTCCATACTGCTTTCCACAATGGTTGAACTAATTTGCATTCCCACCAGCAGTGTAGGAGGGTTCCCTTTTCTCCACATTCTCGCCAACATTTGTTGTTGTTTGTGTTTTGGATGTTGGCCATCCTCACTGGTGTGAGGTGATATCTCATTGTGGTTTTAATCTGCATTTCTCTAATGACCAGTGATGTGGAGCATCTTTTCATGTGCCTGTTGGCCATCTGAATTTCTTCTTTAGAAGTGTCTATTCATGTCCTCTGCCCATTTCTTAATTGGATTATTTGCTTTTTGTTTGTTAAGGTGTGTGAGTTCTTTATATATTTTGGATGTCAACCCCTTATCAGATGCATCATTTATGAATATATTTTCCCATACTGTAGGATGTCTTTTTGTTCTACTGATGGTGTCCTTTGCTGTACAGAAGCTTTTCAGCTTGATATAGTCCCACTTGTTCATTTTTCCTTTTGTTTCCCTTGCCCAGGGGGATATGTTCATGAAGAAGTCACTCATGTTTATGTCCAAGACATTTTTGCCTATGTTTTTTTCTAAGAGTTTTATGGTTTCATGACTTACTTTCAGGTCTTTGATCCACCTTGAGTTTACCTTTGTGTATGGGGCTAGACAGTAGTCCAGTTTCATTCTCTTACATGTAGCTGTCCAGTTTTTCCAACACCAGCTGCTGAAGAGGTTGTCTTCTCCCCATTGTATATCCAAGGCTCCTTTATCAAATATTAATTGGCTGTAAATGTTTGGGTTAATGTTTGGATTTTCTATTCTGTTCCACTGGTCTGTGGGTCTGTTTTTGTGCCAGTACCAAATTGTCTTGATTACTGTGGCTTTGTAGTAGAGTTTGAAGTCAGGTAGCGTAATTCCCCCTGTTTGATTCCTCCTTCTCAGAATTGCTTTGGCTATTCTGGGTCTTTTGTGGTTCCATATGAATTTTAGAGTTATTTGTTCCTGTTCATTTAAGAAAGCTGTTGGTAGTTTGATAGGGATTGCATTGAATCTGTAGATTGCTTTAGGTAGTATAGCCATTTTGACAATTTTTATTCTTCCTAGCCAAGAGTATGGGATGCATTTCCATTTGTTAGTGTCCTCTTTAATTTCTCCTAGGAGTGTCTTGTAGTTTTCATCTTTAAGACTTTTAAAAAGGAAAGTAAAAAAAAAAAGAAAAAAAGAGAAGGAAAGAAAAATAAGAAAAAAGAAGGAAAAAGAAAAACCCCGTGTTGTGAGTAGATTCTGTGAGGTTACTGTAGGTGTCGCTGCTGCTCCACCTTTCCGTTCAGCCTGATGCTTTGTGGCGCCAGCCAGGGTAGAAACAAATGGAAGACTGCTGGTCTCTGTGGGGCGCGGCTCCTTTGCTCGGCCTCCGGCCTAGGCGTCGAAATTCCCCATGACTCCCAGCTTGCTGTGCTGACTTCGCTGGGAGGATTTTGTTCCGCTGTTGGGCCCTTGTCTCTTTAAGACTTTTAAGAAAGCGCGCGCTTTTCTTTTGTCCTGGGAGCTGGCTGAGGGGACTCAGTTGCACCGTCATTCTCAGATCCTGCCCCTCTGTCTCTCCAACTTCCGATACACCGTGCGATATGTGTCAGCGCTCCCGGCGCAGATCACCAGGGCTGGTTATTTGGTGGGCCGTGCCTCCACTCCCTCCTGCTGGGGCAGTGGGGTGGGGGAGCACTTGGGTCTCAGCGGGTCGCGGCCCCGTATCCTACCCACTTCGTGAAGTGCTGAGTCCCCACAGGTGCAGCTCTAGCCTGGCTGTTGTCCTGTATCTTCTGATCTCTCTTTTAGGAATAGTTGTATTTGTTGTATTTTCATAAATATATATGGTTTGGGGAGGAGATTTCTGCCACCGTGCTCACACCGCCATCCTCCCAGAACCTGCGGACCAGTCAATTTTACTTGTAAATAAAAAGCAGTCTGACTCTTAGAGTTCTCTATTTAACAAGATAGCCAGGCAATCACGCAATCTTTCCAGTGCCGTTTTCTCTTAATGAACTTCAGCATCAAATTTGATTTATTACTTTACCTGGGCAAATACTAGTACTGAAATGGCGGGGAGGCTAAAATGATCAATATCTGAAGTATGACCTGGTGAGCTCTCTTCTTGCAAAGATACAAAAAACCTTGCAAAAACATTTGGATTCTCTTGTCTTTTAGTCCAGGAGTAATTTTCTCAGCCTGACCAAAGGAAACCCACTGTGCACTGTGCTTTGGCTCTTTGAACCATATAATGGCGGGTTTTAACCACACCAAGTTCATGTATGTGAAATAAGTTTAACAGCTGAGCTATTGTGTGGCTCAGCCTCTTCTATCTTCTTTACTCCCATCTCCTTTTTATTGGATGCTTCAACCTCATTAGTATTTCAGTAAAAAAAAAAAATGATCCTGTCCATTTTTCTTGTTGCTTTCCTTTTCCTGGCAAACAGAGTCTAAAGTTTCAGTGGGAGAAGGGGGACATAACACATTCGGAGTTTATGAAAGACCTTATTTACCACTGAAACCAGGTACTCCAGCCCTGTTCTTATGCTCTTCTGTCTTTGATAAGAAATTAAGAACTCCAGCCATGGCTACA
>JAQQAC010013450.1:277233-321163 GCA_029783875.1 Phataginus tricuspis
GCTACAGAAGACACTGAGAGGTACCTGGCAGAAGTCATACATGGTGCTCTGAAGTTGTTCATTAATTATGAGTGATGTTGAGAATTAGACCGAGGAACACAAGAATGGGCAGAAACTATCATTGTAATAATTTCTAAATAGTCACTTTGGAGAAAAATGTGAGTCTGCACACTTAAATGAATATTTTTCTGCTAGCCTTTGTTGCATTTGTTTTTGTACAGCATTCATTGAAGCTCACCACTGAATACAATTTCTTATACTTGTGACATTCTCTTCACTCAATTATCTATCTTTAGAGTGGTGACTCTCAATTATTAGTGTGCCTAAGAATAATCTGAAAACATTGTCAGAAGAGTTTAGGGTTTACATCTCTGAGATTCTCAATCAATACATTTGGGAGGGGCCCAGGAATATTCATTTAAAAAAGACCTCAGTGGATTATAATGGGTCTAAGACCCATCTTGAGAAATATTTGCCTAGACACCATGGTCTCTGTGGTCCTCAGACCCTAGAACTACACGCTACAGATAAAGGTCCTCAGTACATGTTTGTGTGTACATTGAGGCAAATGCTTTTCGTGGGTAAAATCCCATTGGTGATTCCAACTCAATATATTGTTCTCAGAGGTGAGACTGAGGGTCTAGTGGATTGTGTATGGACTAATTTTTTTTGATAGAAAGAAATTGCACATGGAGTTCTCCAACTGGGAACAAATAGTAAGAGAAATATTATTTTATCTGGAGAACACCTGAAGGGAAGCATGATTTATTTACTTCATTCTTACATTAGAGGAGGGTGCAGACCTGGGGAGGAGGAAATGCATTCATTCCTTGCTGCCTGTAGTGCATTGTGACAAGGTTCAATCATGTTGGATTTTCCCATTCATTCATTACTGTATGTGTCTTCCATATCCTTGTTCGTTTCTTTTGTTTATTGTTCACTAGGTGTTGTGCAATCTGATCTTTAATGTGTCTTGCTCTTTGTTCTTCTGTCACAGGGTGTGAAGCCATTTACTTATCTGTCCTTTCTCAGGACTACTTCTAAACAGCCATGCACAAGAGAACGAGGGAAACACGTCTTGTCCATCAATTCCTCACATAATGCTCAAATACTGTGCCTTTAATATAAGAAAAGTCCAGTCCCTCTTTGTTTCATTATAGAGGTGTTCAGTGATTCATAACAAAACATACTCTGAAAAGGTATCATCTGATAATTATTTTAATGTAAGTAAAGTGGAAAGCATCTTTTTTAGAGTTTTGCTAATGCTTTCAATTACTGGAACAAATCAATATGATGCTTTCTTGCATCAAAACCAGTCACTATTCAGTTTATTTATGTCATCAATGTGGACTGTTTAAAGTCCAGAAAAAATGACCGAAAAATATGTGGGTAACAGCACAACAACAAAAAAATAAATTGTTTTGTTTAAAGTCCTTCTAAGTAGGAAAAAATGACTGAAAAATATGTGGATAACATCACAACAACAACAAAATTGTTTTGCCTGTTTGTTATTTTAATTGCAAATATTCAGTGCTCATTAGCTCCTGGCTCTCTTTCTGAGTGAGAAAACACAACAAACATAAACATTGCAGTCAGGACCTGCTGTGTGTTCTCCTCCATTTTCAAACCCTAAGAATGTACCTACACATCTGTATCTGTATTGGCATTTTTGTGCTTCTGATGAGCATTCAGTAACTGCTTTGTCTTTTCAATTAGTGACACCTTCTTAAATCATAGCAGCTCGTAGAAACAAAACTGGAGAATATTCTTGCCTCTTATTGAATTTTAATACTTATCTTGATGCTGAAAGACGTTATGGACATGCAAAGGGTCTCCCTCCAAAACAGCATAGTACAATGGTGCTGCTTATTGTACATGGAGTTTGTTGTATATAGGCCATGGCTGTCACTTTCCCATACTGTCTTCATTTGTTATGGTAATTGACTTTCCAAGTGCAGGCAGGAGGGTATCTGCTCTGTGAATTATTCTCGGTTGGGGGGTTTTAAAACCAAACCTGTTTTGTGCTTGAACAAAACCAAAAATCAGTGTGTTTCTTTTCAAAGACGGGAGGGTCAATACCACGGTTGTTTTTGTTCCCATCCAGTTATGTAACCGTGGGGACTTGTTTCTTTGCTGTCAGGATTTGTACAAAACACATTAAAGCAAAACAATAGGCGGGAGTCATAGGAGCAAGCTCTTGAGCTGTGTCTTGGAGCAGGTCCTCCTAGGTTTGGGACTCTCCAGTTAATTTGGGACTCACAGTGCTGACACTGTGAGTGACTGAGGGAGTGAGTGAGTGAGTGAGTGAGTGAGTGAGTGAGTGAGTGAGTGTGTGTGTGTGTGTGTGTGTGTGTTTAGCTGGCACGCAACACACTTCCCTAGGGTTGTGTTTCCTTTTTCCTGAGATCTGGCTAAGGGTAAAGGGTCGGAGTCACATGGATACAAAGCATTTGATTAATATCCAAGTCACCGCTGTGGCTGCTGGAGCCGCCTCCCCTCCAGCCCGGGCCGCCTGAGGCCGGAGCGGCGGGGCTGGGCGCGCAGGTCCCGGGCGGGAGCCGGGTCTCCTGGGAGTTTCCTCTGCAGAGCCCCGCGCCTCCGGCGCCGGAGATCCAGCGGGAGCCCCCTCCCCTGCCCCGCTCCCGCCCCAGCCTCTCCCCAGCAAGTAAAGGCTCCCGTCCCTCCCCGGACTTTGCGGAGGCAGCAACTTTCCTTGCTGGCAGCGGCGCCGGGGCAGCAGCGGGCGCGCGGGGTAGCGCGTCCCGCCGCCCACCATGAGCGACGAGAGCGCCAAGGACCTGGAGAAACAGCTCCGCTTGCGCGTGTGCGTGCTCAGCGAGCTCCAGAAGACCGAGCGGGACTACGTGGGCACGCTGGAGTTCCTGGTGTCGGTGAGGGTGCCCCCGAGGCCGCAGGCAGCGCGCGCGGCATTGTCCGCGCGGGGCCGCCGCACCGGCGCCGAGTCCGCGCGCCGACCCCCAGGACATGGTTTAATGCCTAGGGATGCACTGAGTCGTCAGGGCTTTGGAGGGCTGCGGGTTCGAAAAGTTAGCTCGAAGGGCAGAAGCCTTCGATTCGGGGAGTCCCTGCTGCCCCATCTTTTCTCTCCTTTACTCCTCTCCCTGGCTGCTCGGATTGTGGTAAGCTTTTTCCTTCCCTTTCTTCCTTGGGGATTTTAAGACTTTCGCTTGGTGATTAAAGTCAATGTGCTACAGTCAGGTACATTAAAGAAAAATCCTGGGTTCTTCTGGAGCTTGAGTTCATTATTCAGATTAGGTGGTAGTGAAGTCCCTTTAGTTCTAACAGTCTTTTAAACATAGGATTCTGGTGGTGGGTACAGAAAGAGCAGCGGGGTTATGATCTCGAGCAGCTGTTGGATATTAAAGCCACATGTGGTGTTCACCCGTCCTAGACCTACAGTCTCTCTTCCATCCCCACCCCCACCCCGGGTTTAAATCTTTTCGTCGCTCAGCTCCTGGGTCCCCTGTCCACACTGAGCCCGGGAGAGCTGTACAATAAAACTCGTGCCCAACAAGTTTAAGAATTCGTAGAACTGGCAGGAACTGTTTCACAGTTTCAGCTTGACTCACTGGAAGTCCGCTTTGAAAACATCTCATTCATTTTTGGACCAGGAGGGTAAAAACTGAGTGAAAGACACTTGTCAGGCGTCACTCAGAAGTTGAAATCATTCCATTCACTGCAGCGAGACAAAGTATGTGAGGCCCGGCTCCTCTCCACCCAGGTGCCTGGGGGAGCGTCCTTCAGACTGACGGGTTTTTAGCCTTCTTTCCTTACACCACCATGTTCCATATCCCCCTGGTCCAAGGGGAAATGTTTCAAAGGCCAAACTTCCTGCTATTTTCTGAAAGAGGTGAACTTTCTGCTTATAATTATGATAGAGGAAATTCACTTGTTGGCTGTGGTAAGAAAGAACGATATCTCAAGGACGTAAGATGCACAGGTTGGCTTCTGGTTGACTTCTCAAATGAAAATCAATATACTTGAGCCCTAGGGGCCACATGCTTTGGAGAAGTATGGATATCTGAGACTGTAATAGTAATTGGCGATAAACAGAATTGTACACTTCCATGCAGCAATGTAAAAAATGCGTTATTTTAAGGAGATCTGACTTAAAAAAAAAAATTGAAGTGTAGTTCATATATACTTTGTTGCCAGGCGGCTGTGTCTAGGGAGGTCGCTCCCTGTGCTGTACGTGAAACCTCAGCAGGATGGGGGAAGATTCTTGACTCGCATTCATAAAGAGTTCCTGAACAGGTTAGAAAGTGTAGGTAAGGAAGAAATTCATTATAATGAAAATGGCAGCAGCCGTGCAGGCAGTGGAGAACAAGGAAGAGCAGAGGGAGTTCCGGACTCCTGGTCGGCACAGCGCGGACCCCTTGCCAGCTCCTAAAGCCAGGGTCACCTGGCCTCCAGTGTCCGCTTGAATCTGTACGGCGTGGAAGCTAATCCCCTACTATCCCAGGATTTGGGGTAGCCGCAGAGCACTGGATAGAGTGAGATTATGTTCTGAGAATTTCTCCAAAGCAAAGAAGGGAGAATTTGGGGTAGGCTGCTACAGAGAATGATTACACAGCTGCAGTCCCATCTGGGTCACCCAGGTGATGGGAACTTGCAAACCCAAATTAGGAACCTTGGTAGCCCTTCCCTGCTTGTCTGAAGCAGAACAGAGACAGTGAAGACTTCTGTTTAAGTCTGGAAAATTGAATGAAATAACAAAGTAACAAAGATGCTCATCACTGGGAAAAGGGGTCCGTTATTAACCTCCCGACAGGCTGGGAAGAGCACAGAGATAAACGCAGTAAGTTGAGCGCAAGAAGGCTTTATTTAAGGGAAAGTACACACTTGAAGAAAGGGGAGTGCGGGCGGCCTGAGAGAGGAGGCGCGCTGAAAGGCTGAGGATTCATGTCTTCTAAGGTCAAGGATGGGGTCAAGGGTCAAGAGAGCATAGTCTTGACATGTGGTCTCATGATGTCTTTCTCCAGTGAGAGACAATATGCTATCATCCATTGTCAGTCCTCTGTATTTGGTAAGATAAACTTAACAAAAGGAATTATTGACCCTGTTCTTCTCCAAAATAGTATTTCCCGTGATCAGTGGGAACAGACCGTTCAGGACCACTCGCCCTGCCTTGATGTAGGGCCGGTTGTCGGCTCATCGCCTAAGTATGTCAGGAATCTTACCTCCTAACTCCCTGCTCTTTAAAATGGAATCAGCCTTCAGATGGGGTCCCTCCTGTTCTTACTCTGCTGTTTATGCCTCAGCATTTTCATCCTCGGCAGACAAGTCAACTGGGATGCTCGGCCCTTGTCCCTGCTCTGCCTCAATATTAGTTTCAGGTGTAGGAGATTTGACTTTTAAATGCTTCAGATTTGGATTTCGTGGAACATTGTTGGTGACAGCATCCTTTGACTTCTGAGGAATTTGAATAACTTCTTAAATTGTATTAGTTACTCCTGTCTGGAGGCACGTGAAAAATCACATGGCACGGCCCTGATTTAGAGAAATAGCTGATCTAAGCTGACCTAACCTACCTTAAAAATCAGTTTGCTCTTTGATCATGTGGATCTTTATTTAAAATAAAAGTTTTTCCTCTAATCTTACCTGATTATTAAAATTGAAAACTTACTACTTTATAAAGTTAGGTAAGAAATTACTGGAGGTATAAAATAAATTGTATTTTCCTATTCACTAGTGGATCATTTTATGATTTCATATTTTTTATCTTATTCAGAAATTATGGACTCTCCTGCTTTTCCCTTGCTTTCTTATTTGTGCTCATACATGTTCACACACACTAGTATGGTCGGCTTGAATGGCATCCTGAACAAAAGTGTACCTTGACTTCTTTTTAGTCTTAATCTTACAGCCATTTAAAACCAAAGATCTACTTATATTTTTAGATTTTTCTTTTTTAAGTGTTATTTATAGCAACATTAAATTCCTATGTCTTTTACATGGTCACCTTCAGTTAATATAGTTGATCTAATTTTAGTTTTAGCCTAAACTAATATGTACCAAGAGTTTTAAAAATATTCAGACCCTTTGACCTGCTAATTCTTCTAGGAGTCCATTCCAAGGGACCAATCAGAAATGCAGAAAAACAATAAAGTTTTTTTTAAATAGCTGTAGTACTAAATAAGTACAGTGGTAAATTTATTGTAAAAATTCAATAGTGCATTAAGTCAAATTTAAATATTTGTTAGATTAGTCACTGTTATAGATTTCTGTCATTGCATCACTCTTATGAAGAGATAGAAAAGATAGTTTTACCATGAACATGTTTTTACTTACAGGCTCACAAATAAGCAAACAAAATAGAATTAATTCTCTTGATTAAGTGATCGTATGACGTGAGGGGAAAACCTTTTTCTGAGATCTTTTGGACTTCTGATTTCTATCTCTTCAAGTTTCCAACCTTTGGCCTTTTAAGGGAGAGCACCTTCCCCCAGGTAGTCCTTGAATATTGCCCTTTTTCTGTATACATAGTATCAGTTGGTATGAGCCTTCTCTCTAGTTACCACCCAGGCACTCGCTTCTTGATTAACAAAGCCCTGTTCTTGCAGCTTGCTGCTGTCATTTAGACCATTATTTAGAGTGGCTTGCTCTTCCCACACTTTCTCAGGCCTCTGCTCCTCCCCGGCCTTTACCTACCTGGTGATTCCTTTTGGGCTTTCAAGGCTCAGTCCATCTCCTTCAAGAAACCTTTCAAGATACATCCTGTCCCCTCCCCTCCCTAAACTAGAGTACTTAACTGCTTTGTATCCACTCTTTGCATGGTTACTTCTTCCTTAGTACCAAAGGAAGCTTATATATGTACTTACTTACCTTTGTCTCATTCTTCTAGAATGTAAGCTTCTTGAGGACAGGACAACAGTTTACAAACCTGTGTTTCCCCAGAATTTTGTGCAGTGCTTGGACATTGTAGGTATTTAGCAAATGCTTACTGAATAAATAAATGAATCAGCAAATTGACCCATTCTCTTACCTCCCACCCAATTTTTAAGGATAATTCCTCAACCATCTTTAAAATTCTGAATTTTGTTTTTCTTTCCTTTTGTCTGGATGAGTAGCGGGAGTTGCTTAAATTTCATTCAGCCACATATGAATTTATGTAACCCAAAGTTTTAAATGAAACATATAAGTACCTACATTTAAAACAGAAACATGATTTAAATCAGGCTTTGTGGTATTAAAGACTTTGTAGCACACCAGTATTTCAATTCATGGTATTCTAAGCTTTCATTGGATATCATGGATAAACTATTTTATTTGGATTAGTTACTTTTAGGTCATAGATAAAATGTTTGAGAAGGGACCAAGTTTGCTTGAATTTATATTCATTTTGCTTGAGAAATGAAATTTGTACTTTATTAGAAATACTCTAGAACATGTCTTCTAAATAAATGGTTTTATGGACCTAATAACCAACATTTAACGCCCCAAGTCTGGCCAGTAATAGATTGCAACCGGTTTCCTGTTTGCAACCCAGTCCCAGGGCATGCCAAGGTCTCGAGGGTTTCTTGCCCCATTGGAGTGGACGGAGAAAGACAAGCCAGGGCGGGCGGCATGGGTGTGCGTCTTGTACAGTTGCTTGGGCCGCACACTCAGCAGGACCTGGAACTTGGTTTAATGCTCTGCTATCACCGTCTTGACATTCTTGCTAAGTTTATCTTTGAACTTGTGTTTTACAAGTGTAGTCCAATGGGAAAACGGAGGGTGAGCAGAGCAGGTGTATGAAAGAAAGAAAAAAGCCTTATATTTCAGTACCTTTAATAGCACTTTCCCCTGCTGTTTGAACCCTAGCCCTCACATTTTTGTTTTACACGGGGCCTGGAAAGTTGTGTAGGCTCGTATCACTCTGGTTTGTGGCATTGAGGCTGGACAACTCTACAGTTCTTTGTCTAAACTGGGACACTTCTGAGAGTGAAAGGGAGTGTTAATAATTATGCTGGGAAACAGATGTAAACTGGGATTGTTCTTGGCAAGTCAGAACGCATGCTTAGGTATACTTGGAGCTACGTGTCTTTTCAGAAACAAAAGATTTTGAATTTTGCTACCTGCCTGGGCTTTGAAGTTAGATGCCTCAGAATTGGAGTCCCGTCTCTAATTTCCTGTGTAACTTTGTACATCTTCCTAAACGTTTCAGACCCCATTTTGTCATCTGTAAAATGGGGAAACAATAGCATTTCTCAAGGTTGTTGTAAGGGTGAGATGATATATGCGTTGGGCTCCCCTCGGTGTCTGGCTCTCGGGAGGGCCCTGTAAAATAGCTACTGTTGTTTCCTCTGGCGGTGCTGTTATACAGAGCCTCCCATACTGACCATCCTCTCTCTATCCTCCTCTACTCTTTTCCTATGTCTCTGAGCCTCTTCTGTGCTTTTTCCCGTGTTTCCCTTCTGTCATGTGGTCCTTCCCATGGTCTCCTTATACATGCTCAGTGGACTTTAAGACAGCGAGAACACTTTGCATTCTGTGTAACCGTAGCCATAGTTAGTATGGTGCTTGACAGTTTATGCCAAACAATTACATATCTATTACCTGATTTGGCTTAATATGTATGTCTCTGAGCTCTTTCAAATGGTGCTCCTCAGTTCTGTGGTTTGGTTTCTGGGGCCCTTGCAGAGAGTGAGGGAAGCTAAATTGTTTGGCTTCTGTCTCTCCATCCTGGCTTTTCCTAGCAAAGAAGCCTTTCCCCACCCTTCGGATTGGTGTTTTTGCTAAAGTAGTTAGAAAGCCCACCTGTCTAAATGATAAACTCCAAGAAAATAGGGATGGTGCATTTACTCCTTAGGTACGCTTTTCTTGGCTTCAGCACCTCAAGGCAGTGCTGTGTAAATAGCAGCTGCTCAAGAAAGCAAATAGGCAAATAAAGGAAAAGCAAATAAAACAGTTTGAATGAATCTGAAAAGAACTTCTTTCAGTCACGATCTAACTTTTCCAGGTAGATATACCAACGCAGCACATTCATGCCCCGGCTTATGTCGTGGGCCGAGTGTGTCCCCCTCCAGTGTGTTTGTTGGAGCCCTGACCCTCCGCAGACAAAAAATCACAATACCATGTGGGATGTGCAGCGACAGAGTAGTAAACAAAGGGGCCTGGAGGCATCAAAGGACTCCCTTAGTCTGGGGCCAAGGGGAGTTCTGGGAAAGAGGTGATAACAGAGCTGGTTCATGAATGACGAGGAGGAATATGCCAGTCTGGGAAGGTAGTTACTCATCCAGAAGAGCGGCACGTTCATGGGGCTTCACGGTGTGCTGGGGGTGCTGAGACATTTCTCATTAATGGAGGTAAAGAGTTCTGTATGCTTTTAGGGTATTGGTAGGAGGTGAGGTAAGTTCTGTCCAGTCTGAGAAGGATTTCATTCCTTGACTTCAACTGATGGCAATGGAAAATCAATTGTGAGGGGACACTCCCTTTCTTATTAATAATAAACAAGTCTAAGACCTCCAAGGTCAGCACTGGGAATGGGTATATAACCTTCAAAAAGCTGTTATTTGCTAAGGGAGAGCACAGGCCAGTAATCCTGGAAACAACATGCAACATAAACATAGTCTAGTTTGTGTGATCCAGCTTTCTTCTGCTCCTCCCAAAGTGACGCTGTCTCAGGGTCGCAGACTCTGCCCTGTCTTTATCCTGAGCCCCAGGACGGCTCCTGTTTGAGTCCCCTTGCTGGGCCCTGATCCTGGGACGATCTGACTGGGTTCTTTGTGTTCTAGTCATTAGCTTGAATATGGACATGAGGATGGCATGAGGAAGGTGCCCTTCATTTGTCTTGACCTGTAGTGAATATATCATGAATGAAATGGGTTTCATTCATAATTCTGATTTTTGGAGTATTCGTCCTATGACTGGAGCCATGCTCCCTACACAGAGGGATGTGTCTTCAGTCTTACGGTTTCATCTGCATAATCCTACCTTATTGTAATGTGAAGACATCAGTGTCTATTGAGATTAGCTTTGTTTGTTAGCAAGAGAATTCTGTCAACAGGGCAGAAGAAGACTGGTGTCTTGTCACCCAAGAGTTTCTGCCATTGCATTGGTCCAGGCAGGAAGTGAGGAATGTTTGATCTAAGGTAGATTCAGTGAAGAAGATAAACCAGGCCAAACCACAAAAACTAAACACCCAACAACTGTGGCACATTTCTTGGGTAGAACATTTAGTATTTGTGTTCACCCAGGAGGGGGTTTAAGTAGAGGTGAGAACATAGGGTGGTGCTTAGCTCTTGAATTTGAAGACAAGATGGGGAGTGTCATTAACTGAGAAATGGAATGCAAGGGACAGAACAGCATTGGGAGGAGAAGAGTGGGTTTGGTGTTGGACATGCTGAGCTGCACATCCTGCCGATTTTTGAAGATAAGAATATGGAACTAAGAAAGAATTTGGAGCAAAAGTTAGTGATCTAGAAATGACCTTATCATATATGTTAAAGCCATCAGGTGGATGAGAGGACACAAGGGGAACAGCTGGAGGAAAAAAACATATGAACCATGGGAAGGATGTTGGAGAGCCGATATTTAAAGGCTTGAGGAAGAGCAGAGCGCCTCAGTGACTCGGAATGAGCTGTCAAAGGCTGAAACTAAGAACCAGGAGAGAGTGATCTCTGAAAAGTCATGGAGGATTTGGGCTTTTTTTAAAGTGTCAGAACTTTAAAAGGGTCGGTAATGTGAAAACTAAAGAGGCCCCTGGATTGGCAGTTAAAACATCTTTGGGGTTTTAGCTGCAGTAAATGTCTGTGATCAGAACCTGAGAATGAACTGAGACGTGAGTGGAGGCCCAGGGGATGAAGACCGATGGAGGAACTATTCATAGAACTTGGCCGTACATCGGGGAGAAACAGGTTAGTACGATATGGAATGATTTTGTCCAGTGGTGTTTGAGGAAGATGAGTATAGACAAGGGGAAGGAGACATTTAAAAAGGGAACTAAAGCAGCTACCACAGAAGTCAAATGCATTCAGGTAAATCATGCCAAGCAATGGCCCTTCCATGGCCCTGGGAGACAAGGAAGGCATTTGGCAGATTCACTGAGCTTCCTGTCGTAAAACATGCCCACAGCAAAATGTCATTGCAGATTCTCACAATGAGCAAGCTCTCTTGTATATTTTGAAAATTCTTCTTCTCTAGTCTAGGGCTTGTGGATCGTGGATCTGCTGGGATGGCCTTTGTGCCTCCTTGTGAACACTCCCCAGTGTCTCTGATTCCCCCACTGGGACAGTGGGGTGAAGAGCATGGGTACAGGGAATCCGATGACCTGGGTTAAAGCTCTGGCACTGAAATGTACAAACTGTAAATTGGAGCAAATTACATCACCTCTTTATGTCTAGTTTCATATTTGGAAATATCATATTTCAGTAATATCTCAGAGGGCTGCCCTTAAGTTCAAATCAGCTTCTGTAGGTAAAGTCCGGATAACTGGTAAGCATTCCCTCATTTTCCCTTCCTGAACCCCGAGTTTGTCTCCCTCTCTCTGCCTCCCCTACCTCACAGGCTGTGTCTGGCACTTGCTCAGGTCACCTAGCCTGCTCCTGATCCCTTTCTCTTCCAAGCCTGAGAGCACACGGGAGGGATTAGTACCTACATAGTGGTCCTGAGGAGGCCAGAGGGGTCTTCAGGAATGCAGGGTGGTCTTGGAGCCAGGGAGGGATGGCTTTCCTCTCGGAGGGAGGGAAGGTTATAGGGCCATGGGTTACTTTACGGGAGAGGGAACTTGGAGGTTTCTACCTGGTGGCCTTTATTTCTCTGTGAAGTTGAATTCTTGTTTTCTTTGTGTGCTGTTTTGCTTTTGTTTTGTTTTGTTGTTTGTTTTTACTGAAAGTGAGGAACCCTAAAGACACTGGTAAAGATTTGGAACATGGCACTTTGAGGACAGTAAAGGGCATAGAATTTAGACATCTCAGGTTGGGAGTTTGACAATCTTTGTATAATCATTTTTTTAAATGTGACTTACTCAAGTGTAACATACAAATTTAGAAGTAAAAGTAGCAAAGCAGCCTCTTCTGATTTATTAAATATATTATGACTAGGTTCGCATCTTGGAAATAATGATGTAATAATTTTTAAACCATGATACACATTGTATAGAACTTCTGCCTTTATTACCTTTAATGCACACAGCAATCATCATACACATTTTTTTAAAAAGTCAGATTTATCTGACATTTTGCTATGATTCCATTTTTTCTCAGTACTTGTCTTTTAAGTGTTCTATTAAGTCCTTTTGTTGTATACCTGGTATTACACTTTAATACCAAATGAAATTTTTATGTGTGAGTTTTAAATACTATTAATTTGAGCTAAAAAGAGTTGTTTTTGTTTATCTTAAGTCTTTAACACTTATTTATCATATTACTTTTCATAATAGATGAGTTTTTTATGATCCTCACCTTATTAAATTACATTAGCTATATTAAAATGAAGATTTCTTTGATTTATAGCATTATATTTGCCTCAAAGGTTTAAAAAATCCAGACAAACAGCTCTTAGTAAGGGTTCTTTGTTTAAAAGTGTGGTTAGGTCACTTTTTGAATGTTATTGAGCATAATCATTCAAATCCTGACACATTGAATACAAACTCTTTTTCCTATTCTCATGAGCTATTGCATTAGATCCAGGAATTCCATAATTATAATTTTAAGAAAATTGATACATTAAGTTGAGGTTATGATTTTTAAACACTTCTAGTTAGTATACATGACTTCTGACTTTGATTCCTTGAGTAAATTTGTTGTATTATAACCTTGCCATATAGCTCAGTATTGCTAAGCATAGTGTACAAAAAAGGACCTGGTCTGAGATTCTGTAAGCCAAGGACATTGTGTTCTGCCATTAATGAGAAACGCATATTTCCTATCAAAAGGCAAGCCCTTCATTTCAAAAGGTTAAATGGTATAATACTTAAGAAATGACTGCAGATGGTTAAATTTAGAATACTGATGTAAAAGTGTTCTCTGGGTTTATAGCAAAAATACAGCAATATGGAATATGAGTAAACATTTTTATTCATTTAAAAATTTTGTTTCTTTGAGAGAGTTAAATAGGGGTTGATGTCTATGTTTGATTTTGCTTTGCCACTTTTGTTTTTCTAAATATCTGTTTAACCCGTCTTCTTGCCAGTAGGAGAGGCCTTATAAATGGCGGCCCCTTTTTAGAGATTGTGCAAGAAATGTCTCCTTTGATGCCCTGCAATGCCTTGGCTTGGCCTTGCTCTCGTGTTCTCTTGGACTTTAGTTTTTTTAATTCGAGACTATTGCCCCAAAGAAAGAAGTTTTAGGATTCCAGGAATGACAACTTGCACTGCACAGTTTTATTTCTGTCTAGAGCACTCGGGGAAGAGCTAGGGAAGACATTATTTCACCTAAATGTTAGCCCCAAACCCACATATTCCAAGGTTACTTAAATAATTCATTATTTCACAATTATGGGAGTAAAGGGGGCTTTTATTTTCTATGCTGTATATCTATGTTGTATTTGACTTTATATTTCTTTAATACATTTTTATATTTTATGTAAAAATACTTTTATATTTATATATTTTACAAATTCTTAAAAATGCTCTGGGTACAACTTTATCCCAATTTTTCTTATATCTCCTGATCATGAAACCTCTGGCTGAGACTTCCACATGCCCTCAATATGCAATATTCTTTTCTTCTATAGTGATAAAAAGTTTAGTTCAGTACAAGGTTGTCCAGCTTAAGACTACATTTCCCAGCCTCCCTTGAAGTTAAGCGTCGGCATATGAACAGATTCTGTGATACAAGCAGAAGTGGCATGGGTCACTTCTAAGGTGCATCCTTATAATGAAGGAGTGTGTACTCTCTCCCTTCTTCCTGGCTGGTATGAGTGTGTAATGACAAGTGATCGGGTAGCCGTTTTAGACCATGAGATGGAAGTTACATGTTGAGGGTGACAGAACAACAGAACAGGAGTCTATTCCTTTATTAAACATCTGTATCCTATAAAAAATGGGCCTATAAAATAAATTAGTATTTATTGAACCCTGTCCTAATACCATGTTTTTTGAGGTTTTACATTTTGCCTCCAAGTTCTCATTGATTAAGGAATGGCAAATAAAATATTTTTTCTGCCTTCATCTTGTCAAATGGAATAATCTTAACCTTTTAAGTTTATTTTTCTTTTTTAATGAATCTTCTCTAGCTCACCAGTGATTTCTCTGGAATATGCTAAAACTGTATTCTCTTTTTTTGCTATTGGTATATTTTTGGTTTTTTTCTTTAGAAGAAGAACACTTTTTTTTTTACCTGTACTTAACATATTTTTTCTTCTAAATCAGAGGCCAGAATTTTGTGCTTATTAAATGTTTATTAAGTGTATTTGTTCAGTTGCTTTCATGGAGGACAAACAGCAGTAATTTAAACAACACGAAAGGATTATTTGTGAATATGAGAGCCCTTGGTAATCAACCTGGTCTTTTCACATCCTCTTTTGGAGTTCTGGTCATTTAATTTTTCAATACTATTGCCCAGCACTGTTCCAGGTGTCACTCAGCTCCATCAGATCCTTCAGAGACTCCTGTTCCTTCTACTTTATTTCTCCACCATCCCCTGGGACCAATTACATCAGAGTCTGTAGGAGAGAGAGCCAGGCGTCAGTATTGTATAGAGCTTCTTCAGGTAGTTCCAATGTGCAGAGAAGGCCGGGGAGCCAGTACATTAGGGTGTTCTTGTCTGGTTGAAGCTGGCTTACCAGGACCCCCTTACCTGTCCCAGGGGAACAGAGGGTGGGAGAGACGTTCCACACATCACTTTCACTCCCATCCCCATGGTCATAACATCATAACATGGTTGAACCAGCTGCCAGGGAGACTAGAAAATATGTATCTAGTTGGGTGGCCATGGGTACAAATGAAACTTGGGGAGTTCTATACTGAAATAAAGAAGTGGAAAATAAATATTGAGGGGAAAATCATAGTCTTTGCCACATTTTGGGTTCCAGTCATACCTTAGACTTGTGTTTTCAGAAATTCATTTATGTTAGCTCTTGAATTCCTTTACCTTAAGAAGCTATTATATTTAAGTGTAACTTGTTCTATTTCTCCCTAAAATAATATATTCTTGCCCGTATAGATATCCATGTCTTCACGTGTGTTTGTAAGAGCTTCCTAAAGTTTTTTTCCTCATTCGCCCTCACTGCAGGAAGTGTGTGGAAGATTTGGAGATTCTGTATAATTTAAATTTTTTTTCAGAAGGCTCCAAAGACAAATGTCCTAGGATCATATGGAAATCATCATTTATTATGTGTTTGCTATATGTCAGGCACTGCATATTCTTGAATAACTCATGACTCACAATTACCTTCAAGGCCTGTATCCTTGTAACTCACACCTGCGGACCCTTCGGTCCGTTCCTAGGTTGGCAGTGGGAGTTCTGAGTAGACGTACTGCACGCCTGTTCCAGGACTTCCTGCTGGTGACTCAGCACCCCTGGCATGTCCACATTGTGGCAGCAGTGTGACTAATCAGGAGTGGGAAAACCAGGGCAGGTGTTTGGGACCGGGACACAGAATCTGTTGCCTCCGGAAGCGCACAGAAGCTAGAAGTCCGGAGGAACAGTAGTTCATCTCAGGCAAACCGACAAGAGCAAGAGAGCGACAAGAAACTCCCAGTGATTCCAAGACAGGGGCCAGAGCCAGGCAGACCCTCAGGGCCAAAGATGACCCAGAAGTCAGAATTTTTCTTTACAGAAATGAGGAAACAATAAACCTTTTAAAGACAACCTTACAGATAACCTTAGTCCTCCTGTTGGTTGTTGGTTAATGGACGTCATTACTGAAACTAGTTTCAGTTTAATTCCTCTCGGATCACTTTGGGTCTCTGTGTCACTTAACTTACATAGTACTTCATGGCAGGTTTGAACTACCGGTTTTGGGTGTTAAATATAGCTCATGTTTATCATACTTTTGATTGAATCATAAGGTGTTCGAAGCAAGGGTTAAGTAAGTTCCAACTCCTCTATGATATTCTAGAGGGTTTTTTTTTTTGGTATTTAATACATGTTAAGTGAAATTTTCAGTAATTTAAAAATAAGTACAGAACTAAAAAATCTGGTACAATGACCACAAATTGGAATCAGTGATTTAAAAAATTTATTTTAAAAACAAATTAATTCTGTGAAAAATCTTATTTTCAGCACAGTGCAATTTATGTATCAGATCAGTTTGAATAATACCTCTAATATGCTCAGCCTTGAATGAGTTAGACTCTCCAGTAATGGTTTTCAAAAGCCAGATATTTGGATTCGTACTGTTTCCAGGGCATCACTACTGAGCCCATAATGTTTGCTAATAACTCTTCTAGGCTGAGAGGAGACACATATATATTACATACCAAGTATATATGCATTATGTGTGTGTACATATACATATGTACACACACACATGCATACAAGGAGTCAACATCTCCGCTTTCATGGAGCCCCCACTCTAAACCAGAAAATACAAATGAGTAAAACATATGATGTACCAGGGGTCTCAGTGGCAAGGAGAATAAAAGAAGCAGACTGGGAATAAAAGTCTGTCAAAAAAAAAGGTGTTTTGACATTTTATATAAGATGAAAAGGCAGGGATTCACTCCTTTCTGTCACACTTCTTTCTGGAAGTCTAAAAATAATTGGGGGGAACAACCTTGTTTTTTACTCTTAACATTAACAGGTAATATCGAAGCTGAAAGTGCTTATTAGTTCTGTTTAACTCTTCAGAATAATTGTAATTTAGACGTGAAATTAAATCCAGATATACATTGCTAATAAGGTTAATAGAACAGGTAAGCAAAAGTACGGCGACTCAAAGCCTTAAGGCTTTAACTAGTTAATTCTTAACTGTCCTCCTCAGGATACCGACTCTGACTTTAGTATAATAGGCATATATGTTTTGGAGGGGGAAACTGAAAATACACTACCTCACTCTGTTAGATGTTTATACCATTTATATGATTAAGGAGCTTATTTTGTAGAGTGTTAATATGGCTCCAGGTCCCGGCAGCTTTGTGTCTAGTGGGAACTGTAGCCAAGGTTAGAATTCATCACCGGTGGGAACCCAGAGGTCCTCGTCATGCGCCGCTGCTGAGACGCTTCTGCTTGCAGTGAAGTGTCCCATAGCCCTGAGTGGACCGAGGCATTGAGCAAGGCGGGTGCGGCCAAGCGGGCTGGAGACCTTGACTGTACATCAGGACCTAAAGCTGGTTACTTTAGATAATCCAGAGGAGTTAAAAGCCAAGGTATGTGCTTTCATGCACTTCACTTAGTTAAGGTCTTTCCCTGGGAGAGAACAGGAAGGGTTAGGAGTACCTTGCAACCCCAACCCCCTCCTTTTTCTGATGGTATTGTCTCCCTAATGGCCTATAGAACGTGACTCCCTTGAGAAGGGTGGACAGCTGGAGGCAGCCCCGTTGTGGCCTATAAAGTGTCACTGGGAGCCACTGCCAGAAACGGTAAGGGGGAGTGGAAAGGTCACTCCAGGACTCCGGAAAACATTCCCTCCCTGCTCAGCGTCCTGGGGCCTTGCTGTGAATGGCTTCTGGGAGCTTGGATTCTGTGCCGAAAATTTTTTCAGGGTTGGTTCAATAAATGGTAATTTTAAGCAGCCTTTTGTGGAGCTTTTTTTAGTTCACCGAATTTGTAGCAAAAAGGAAAGGAAATAGATTTATTACCATCATCATTACCAACTTCAGAATAGAAATTGGTGAATAATTTCCATTAGACTTTCAAAAAGTGTAACTGAAGGGAACGGGTTTAGCTGGCTGTAGTTTTTGATAAGGTTATGTGCTTTCCTCTTCGTTTCTCTTTACAGACCATTCTATGGCTAATACATCACGGAAGTTAAAAGGAAGAACAAACACAATCACCACAGAAAGTTGAAATGTTTTCCATTCACTTCTTTGTGCTATTGTGACTTGTCTGCCTGATTGTTTCAGAGTTAGGAAAAGCTTGGCTTTCTTATCTATGTTTTATCAGTGGCACTGGTTTTGAGAATGTGGTGTGTTTCTGACAAAACTGGGACAAAATCAGCCTGAACCCTAACAGCCCTTGTAAAGAACTAACACAGGAATGCGTACAGAATATATGCAGTGAGCCTTAAAGGCAAGTATGTTGTCTAATGAAATAATGCAGGATACAATGTGTAGGCAGGGAGTCTGATACAGAACACCCCTCCAGCTGTGCACCACCTTGTTCGGCCCCGTCGGTAGCTCTTCTTTGGGGGCTTTGAGATTTTCTCTTCCTCTGCTCCGCGTCTTGGCCCCAGGAGGAAGCAGAGCGCCCATGGTGCTCATTCAGGACCAGCACAGGGAATGTGGTTGGGACGATTGCTGGGAAGCTAGGCTGGGTTTAGAAATTGGTCTAAGATAACATCTAGACATTTCACAGGGGCAAGATAGGAACTGGGGTCAAGAGTTAACTCAGCAGAGGTCTCTGTAGTCTGGGACACAGAGCCAAGGAAGCGGCTTCGAGGGATCTCTACCATTTACACTTGCGAAACATAGCTTCTGCCGCTCAGCCCCTTTCCGCGCACTCTGATCTGGTCCCTGACACCCTCCACTCTTAGGATCTTCTGGCAGACAAAATTTGGCCTGGACTGACCAGGTAGCTTAGACGATGGACTTGAGACTTAGGATAACTTCTGAGGGACAGATGGTACCATATAATAATAAAGATTAGGACCAATATTTGTAACCAAAGGAGAGGTAGATTTTGACTGTTCTTATTAACTTATTTCCTTAGATGCTTAGACTAATCATTTGAGCCCAATGGGTCATAGTTACTCCCTTAGTCCATCTTCCACCTAAGAAGGTTATTCATGTTTTATGATTATTGTATAATTAAAAAAAACACTTAGCAGACACCAGGACCTTCCTTAATAAATCAAGCTTCATCTTGCCTAGAGACTGAGCCACTAGGAAAAGCTTGAAACCTTTAATGACAACTCGTTGGAAGGTTACTGTTTGTTTGGGCAGCAGGCTCACTTGCTATCACTGTGTAAACATTAGAAGGGTCTCCGGTGTACTTAGGGCCCAGGTAGACACAGGTGAAAAGAGTTGCTTCAAACTAAAACTAAAGGAACAGAGTTACAGAGCGTTTGCCTGACTCCTGTTTTAACGTCCTATAATTCAAATTTCTGTAGCTTGACTTGTTTTAATTCCCAGCACCTTAAATAGTATTTCTCCTGGATTGTTTACATTGTTTTTATAATTTCTTTAGAAATTCAGGAAGTATGGAAAAACAGTGAGAGACAAATCAGTTATTTCCATTTTGGGAAACCAAAGAGCAAAGTGGTTTTGTTTATTAACTTGATGTTGTAATGTTTGAGTAACAGTTGTTGAGAGGTTAAGATCTTTTTCTTGGAGTCTGCTTCTAAATTTCATGTAAAACTGTATAAGGTCCAGATACAGTGTAGTCTTCAAACATCCACCCCAAACCAAAACCAAAAATGAACAAAAAATCCCTAACCTCAAAACCTCAGAAGAGAGCTATTCCTATCCATATGAAGAGATACTATAATGATCTTCAGTCTTTCAACAACATGGGATTAATTATCCCAGTAAAAATAACAATACCCCTAATTTGTTTTCATGCTTCTATTTCTCGATGGAACCAATTTACAAATAACGGTTGACATTTCACTCTGCAGTTCTCCGCCTCAGTGACTCCCCGCAGAGACTGGGCTGGGCTGCCAGTTTGAGAAAATGCACCAAAAATATTTGGAGTTAAGAGTTCCCACAGTAGTAGCTACAAACTCATGTTTTCTTGATCAAGAGGTAATCCTCTTTTGGCTTCCGAGTAAGACATGTGAAATAAAATCATTCTCTTCTGAGACTTTAATGCAATGGATGTCATCTGTAAGGCCGTTTGGAGCCTGCTAGACGAGAGCCTGCAGGGTCAGGACAGAGACCAGTGGCGTAGGGCTCCCTTCGTCCACCTGCGGATGCAGCAGGACCTGCGCTATTTGAAACTCTTTAGTAGTTATATTTTTATACTAGTTTAGCTAACGCAAACGGGTTCTCTTTCTTTTCTTACTCTGGTAACAAAGAGGGAGGCCTGTGGCTTTTAAGTAGATATACTTTTGATGGGAATTATTGGAAAGTGTGTCTCATTCTATGGTTTTGCTTTTGTAGAACAGTGATTAAAAATGGTCTGCCTGGAGGGTTGGTGTTGGGGAATAGTGGTGGCCTGGGATCAGGTGGCAGATGGCCTTGAATGCTAGAAGAAGTAGTTTAGAACTATGAGTAGACAGTGGAGCACTAGGGGAGGTTTTTGAGCAAGAGAGGAGCAGAGCTGAGCCTTGATTCAGGAGGAGTTGACTCGCATACAGGCTTTTACAGTAGATTGTAGGAATGGCTCTCCTGGGCACAGGTGAGACCGGAAGAGACCAACCCATTGAGCCTAAGAAATGCCAGAAGGATAAATCAGTGGGGAATATGATGATGGCCCTACTCCAGACCAGCTCAGTTTCCTCAGGATGGGGGAAAGAGAGTGGAGAGTCAGGAATTAATATTTTTAAAAACCTCCCTAGGTGATTCTAATGTGCAGGTAGGGTTGAGAAACAGGGAAATGGGTAACACAGAGCCACAGGATTCATTGCTCTGACCCTTTCTGTTCTCTACCTATCTTTAGTCCCTTGGAGATGACCCTGAACTTCGGCCTTGAATACCTGCATCTCCCATGTGGGTCTGGTAGGCATCTCCAGCATAATACGGCCAAAACCAAACTCCTGATCACCTCCCCTGCCTCCCAATCCACTCTCTGCCAAACCTCATCCTTTTGAGATCTTACTCATGCCAGCAAATGACAACTTCATCACTTTCTCATAGCTCACATCTAATAGCAGTAAGTGGTTTTAACTTTAGCTTTAAAAGGTCTCCAGACTTTCACCACTTTTTACCATCTCTCTCCACTAACTCTTACCCTGATCCAGCAGCTTCCTTTTTGGTTTCCCTGCATCCCTATGATGAGGGATTTATACAGTAGCTGGAGCAATTCTGTAAGAACATATCAAGTCATTTCACTCCTTTGCTCCTTTGCTCTGATTCTCTAAATCTGACTCATCTCCTTTAGAGGAAAAGCCACAATCCTTCTAGTGGCCTGTAAGACTGTATGATTGACACTCTTCTCCTTAACCTTTCTGATCTAATTTCCTGCGGTTATTCCCATCACCTTCTTCTAATCACAGTTGCCTCTTTGCTGATCCTCAAGAATGTAGGGCATGCCCCTGCCTCAGGACCTTTGCAATGTTCTTCTCCCAGACACCCTCATGGCCAGCTCCTTTGCTTTCTTTAGATCTTCGCTCAGATGTCTCTTCTGAGGGAGGTCTGCCCTAACCACTGCATTCCATGCTGCAGTCCTACCCTTTTCCACCCAACATTCCCCGGTCACCTTCTCTGCTTTAATTTCTCTAAAGCACTTGCTGGACTAGTAAAGACCTTAATTATCTTGTTTGTTTTTGTATGTTGCTTCTCCCATTAGAAAGTGAGCTTGTGAGGAAAGGGAAGGGATTTATGACCCTTTGTTCATTGCTCCTTGCCTAACCCCTAAAAGCCTAGCACATAGTAAGTGTAAATGTTTTTTGAATGAATTGGTGTGAGTTGTACTCAGTATCATCTTAAGATATAGGAATATTTTTTAAAAACTCTTTGTTGAGAAACACTCTTGATACATTCACCACATTCTGGAAAAGCATTAGAGGTCTAGTAAAGGCCTACAAACTTGTGTCAAGTCTGTAAATGTTAACAAAGTAAATGTCATGTAATAAAACAAAATGTCATAATTAAATGAATGACAAAAAGGAATACACTAACAAAATTAACTCATAAACCTGAAAAGTAACTAAACATTGAAGAAGCAGCTGAAGAAAAATGAAATTAGCTAGGAGATTTATATGGAGATACCGTCTACAGTCACTCATTCTTTACAGTGAATGTGAGAACACTGGAAATGGAAAAGATATTGTTAAACTTCCCCTTTATCTTAGATAGAAAGCAGGCCACAGATTATTTTCTGTGTGTTTGAGCAAATCATTAAGACAACAATGATTAATGGGGAGTACTCTTTTTTTTAATTTTATTTATTTATTATTATTACTATTTTTTAATTTACAATTTATTTTGGTATCATTAACCTACAATTACATGTGCAATATTATGGTGATTAAGCTACCCCCTTCATCAGGTCCCGCCCACCAACCCCATTACAGTCACTGTCCATCAGCGTAGTGAGATGCTATAGAGTCACTACTTGTCTTCTCTGAGTTGCACAGCCCTCCCCGTGCCCCCCAACATTACATCTGCTAATCGTAATACCCCTTTTACCCTCTTATCCCTCCCTTCCCAACCATCTTCCCCAGTCCCTTTCCCTTTGGTAACTATTAGTCCATTCTTGGGTTCAGTGAGTCTGCTGCTGTTTTGTTCCTTCGGTTTTTTTCTTTATTCTTATACTCCACATATGAGTGAAATCATTTGATACTTGTCTTTTTCAGCTTGGCTTATTTCACTAAGCATAATACCCTCTAGCTCCGTCCATGTTGTTGTAAATGGTAGGATTTGTTTTCTTCTTCTGGCTGTATAATATTCCATTGTGTATATGTACCACATCTTCTTAATCCATTCATCTACTGATGGACACTTAGGTTGCTTCCATTTCTTGGCTATTGTAAATAGTGCTGCAATAAACATAGGGGTGCATCTGTCTTTTTGAAACTGGGCTGCTGCATTCTTAGGGTAAATTCCTAGGAGTGGGATCCCTGGGTCGAATGGTATTTGTATTTTGAGTTTTTTGAGGAACCTCCATACTGCTTTCCACAATGGTTGAACTAATTTGCATTCCCACCAGCAGTGTAGGAGGGTTCCCTTTTCTCCACATTCTCGCCAACATTTGTTGTTGTTTGTGTTTTGGATGTTGGTCATCCTCACTGGTGTGAGGTGATATCTCATTGTGGTTTTAATCTGCATTTCTCTGATGATTAGCGATGTGGAGCATCTTTTCATGTGCCTGTTGGCCATCTGAATTTCTTCTTTAGAGAAGTGTCTATTCATGTCCTCTGCCCATTTCTTAATTGGATTATTTGCTTTTTGTTTGTTAAGGTGTGTGAGTTCTTTATATATTTTGGATGTCAACCCCTTATCAGATGCATCATTTATGAATATATTTTCCCATACTGTAGGATGTCTTTTTGTTCTACTAATGGTGTCCTTTGCTGTACAGAAGCTTTTCAGCTTGATATAGTCCCACTTGTTCATTTTTCCTTTTGTTTCCCTTGCCCAGGGGGATATGTTCATGAAGAAGTCGCTCATGTTTATGTCCAAGGGATTTTTGCCTATGTTTTTTTCTAAGCGTTTTATGGTTTTATAACTTACATTCAGTTCTTTGATCCATCTTGAGTTTACCTTTGTGTATGGGGCTAGACAGTAGTCCAGTTTCATTCTCTTACATGTAGCTGTCCAGTTTTTCCAACACCAGCTGCTGAAGAGGTTGTCATCTCCCCATTGAATATCCAAGGCTCCTTTATCAAATATTAATTGGCTGTAAATGTTTCAGTTAATGTTTGGATTTTCTATTCTGTTCCACTGGTCTGTGGGTCTGTTTTTGTGCCAGTACCAAATTATCTTGATTACTGTGGCTTTGTAGTAGAGTTTGAAGTCAGGGAGCGTAATTCCCCCTGTTTGATTCTCCTTCTCAGAAATGCTTTGGCTATCTGGGGTCTTTTCTGGTTCCATATGAATTTTAGAGTTATTTGTTCCAGTTCATTGAAGAAAGCTGTTGGTAGTTTGATAGGGATTACATTGAATCTGTAGATTGCTTTAGGTAGTATAGCCATTTTGACAATATTTATTCTTCCTAGCCAAGAGCATGGGATGCATTTCCATTTGTTAGTGTCCTCTTTAATTTCTCCTAGGAGTGTCTTGTAGTTTTCAGAGTATAGGTCTTTCACTTCCTTCATTAGGTTTATTCCTAGGTATTTTATTCTTTTTGATGCAATTGTGAATGGAATTGTTTCTCTGATTACTCTTTCTGTTAGTTCACCATTAGTGTACAGGAAAACAACATATTTCTGTGTGAGAATTTTGTATCCTGCAACTTTGCTGAATTCACATATTAGTTCTAGTAGTTTTGGAGTGGAGTCTTTAGGGTTTCTTATGTACAGTATCATGTCATCTGCAAATAGTGACAATTTGACTTCTTCTTTACCAATCTGGATGCCTTGTATATCTTTGTTTTGTCTGATTGCCGTGGCTAGGACCTCCAGTATTATGTTGAATAACAGTGGAGACAGTGGGCATCCCTGTCTTGTTCCCGATCTTAGATGAAAAGCTTTCAGCTTCTCACTGTTAAGTATGATGTTAGCTGTGGGTTTGTCATATATGGCCTTTATGATGTTGAGGTACTTGCCATCTATACCCATTTTGTTGAGAGTTTTAATCATGAATGGATGCTGAATTTTGTCAAGTGCTTTTTCAGCATCTATGGAGATGATCATGTGGTTTTTGTTCTTCTTTTTGTTGATGTGGTGGATAATGTTGATGGATTTTCTAATGTTGAACCATCCTTACATCCCTGGGATGAATCCCACTTGATCATGGTGTATGATCCTCTTGATGTATTTTTGAATTCGGTTTGCTAATATTTTGTTGAGTATTTTTGCATCTACGTTCATCAGGGATATAGGTCTGTAATTTTCTTTTTTGGTGAGGTCTTTGCCCAGTTTTGGTATTAGAGTGATGCTGGCTTCATAGAAAGAGTTTGGAAGTATTCTGTCCTCTTCTATTTTTTGGAAAACTTTAAGGAGAATGGGTGTTATTTCTTCTCTATATGTGTGGTGGAATTCAGAGGTGAATCCATCTGGTCCGGGGGTTTTGTTCTTGGGTAGTTTTTTGATTACCGATTCAATTTCGTTGCTGGTGATTGGTCTGTTTAGTTTTTCTGTTTCTTGTTTGGTCAGTCTTGGAAGGTTGTATTTTTCTAAGAAGTTGCCCATTTCTTCTAGGTGTTACAGCTTGTTAGGATACAGAGGCTCAAAATATTCTCTTATAATTCTTTGTATTTCTGTGGGGTCCGTCGTGATTTTTCCTTTCTCATTTCTGATTCTGTTTATGTGTGTAGAATCTCTTTTTCTCTTAATGAGTGTGGCTAGGGGTTTATCTATTTTGTTTATTTTTTCAAAGAACCAGCTCTTGGTTTCATTGATTTTTTTCTATTGTTTTATTCTTCTCAATTTTATTTATTTATTCTCTGATCTTTATTATGTCCCTCCTTCTGGTGACTTTGGGCCTCCTTTGTTCTTCTTTTTCCAATTTCAATAATTGTGTCTTCAAACTGTTCATTTGAGAATGTTCTTCCTTTTTTAAATAGGCCTGCATTGCAATATACTTTCCTCTTAGAACTGCCTTTGCTGCGTCCCACAGAAGTTGTGGCTTTGTGTTGTTGTTGTCATTAGTCTCCATATATTGTTTGATTTCTGTTTTGATTTGGTCGTTAACCCATTGATTAATTAGGAGAATGTTGTTACGTCTCCATGTATTTGTGAGCCTTTTTGATTTCTTTCTAAAATTTATTTCTAGTTTTATACCTTTGTGATCTGAGAAGTTGGTTGGTAGGATTTCAATATTTTTAAAATTAGTGAGGTTCTCTCTGTGGCCTAGTATGTGGTCTATTCTGGAAAATGTTCAATGTGCACTTGACAGAATGTGTATCCTGTTGCTTTTGGGTGTAGAGTTCTGTAGATATCTGTTAGGTCCATGTGTTCTAGTGTGTTGTTCAGTGCCTCTGTGTCTTTACTTATTCTCTGTCTGGTTGATCTGCCCCTTTGGAGTGAGTAGTGTGTTGAAGTCTCCTAAAATGAATGCATTGCTGTCTATTTCCTCCTTCAATTCTGTTAGTATTTGTTTCATGTATGTTGGCGCTCCTTTGTTGGGTGCATATATGTTTATAATGGTTATATTTCTTGTTGGACTGACCCCTTTATCATTATGTAATGTCCTTCTTTATCTCTTGCTACTTTCTTCGTTTTGAAGTCTATTTTGTCTGATACAAGTACTGCAACACCTGCTTTTTTCTCTTTGTTGTTTGCATGAAATATCTTTTTCCATCCCTTCACTGTTAGTCTGTGTATATCTTTGGGTTTGAGGTGAGTCTCTTGTAAGCAGCATATAGATGGATCTTGCTTTTTTATCCACTCTTTTACTCTGTGTCTTTTGATTGGTGCATTCAGTCCATTTACATTTAGGGTGATTATTGATAGATATGTACCTATTGCCATTGATGGCTTTAGATTCGTGGTTACCAAAGGTTCAAGGGTTGCTTCTTTACTATCTAAGAATCTAACTTAACTTTCTTGTTAAGTCATTGTGAACGCCGTCTGATGTTTCTTATCTCTCCCTTCCTATTCTTCCTCCTCCATTCTTTATATATTGGGTGTTTTATTCTTTGCCTTTAGTTAGTATTTGGATGGTCTGATTTCTTTGCTATGATTTTATTTTCTCTGGTGACATCTTTTTAGCCTTAGGCATGCTTCCCTCTAGAGCAGTCCATTTAAGATATCCTGTAGTTGTGGTTTATGAGAGGCAAACTCTCTCAACTTTCCTTTGTCTGGAAATTGTTTAATCCCTCCGTCATATTTAAATGATAACCGTGCTGGATACAAAATTCTTGGTTCGAGGTCCTTCTGTTTCATTAAGTTAAATATATCATGCCATTCTCTTCTGGCCTGTAAGGTTTCTGTTGAGAAGTCTGTTGATAGTCTGATGGGTTTTCCTTTGTAGGTGATCTTTTTCTCTCTCCAGCTGCCTTTAGTACTCTGTCTTTATCTTTGACCTTTGCCATCTTAATTATTATGTGTCTTGGTGTTGTCTTCCTTGGGTCCCTGGTGTTGGGAGTTCTGTGGGCTTTCGTGGACTGCGAGACTATTTCCTTCCCCAGTGTGGGAAAGTTTTCAGCAATTATTTCTTCAAAGATACTTTCTATCCGTTTTTCTCTCTCTTCTTCCTCTGGTACTCCTATAATGCGAATATTGTTCCGTTTGGATTGGTCACACAGTTCTCTCAATATTCTTTCATTCTTAGAGATTCTTTTTTCTCTCTGTACCTCAGCTTCTTTGTATTCCTCTTCTCTAGTTTCTATTTCTTTTTTCGTCTCCTCCACCATATGCAATCTGCTTTTAATACCGTTCATTGTGTTCTTCAAGGATTGGATCTCCAACTGGAATTCATTCCTGAGTTCTTGAATATGTTTCCGTACCTCCATGAGCATGTTAATGATTTTTATTTTGAACTCCCTTTCAGGGAGATTCATAAGGTGCATATCATTTAAATCTTTCTCAGGAGTTGTATTCATAATTTTACTCTGGACCAGGTTCCTTTGGCGTTTCATATTTGTGTATGGAGCCCTGTAGTGCCCAGAAGCTCTACTCTCTGGAGCTGCTCAGCCCCTGAAGCAATGTCAGGGATTGTAGAGGAGTGGTATTGGTGCCTCGGGGGAGGAAAGGGCTGTTTCCTGGTTCCTGGCTGCTATGCCTGTCTCCACTGTCTGAACCAGTGGGTTGAGCACAGAGGTATAAGCCTCTGTGCTTTGCCTTTTTAGTTGCTGTAGACAGATCTTCCCTCCGGCTGGCCTAACAGCAGGGAAGGGTTTCCAGGTTTGCAAGCCCGGTGGGGCTGGCCAGGCGAAATGTGCACTAGTCTGCCTGTCACAGAAGGGGTTCTTCGAGCTGTGTAGGCAGCCAGGGACTGGCACACCTGAAAATCAGAAAACTCCCAATCTGCTGGGCAGAGTGCACCTGGACAATTTTGTATACCTGTCCTTGCCCCCTCAGCAGGCCTCCTTCCAAGGTCCTCCCTGCCAGGATGTCTCTCAGACTGCCTGGCCCTCCCCCATCCCAGAGCAGCTGGGTATGGATCCCTGATCTCACAAGCAGCTGGAATCTTAGTCTCTCCAGGAACTCCGACTGTCTTGGCTTTCCAAGCTCCTAATTACAAGAGTATCATGCAAGCACCATGAAATGTAGGTTTGGGCTCCCAGTGTAGATCTCCAGAGTTAGGTATTCAGCAGTCCCAGTTCTCCACTCCCTCTCTGCTCTGTTCCTGTTCCTCTTGCCAGTGAGCTGGGGTGGGGGAAGGGCTTGGATCCCACAGGACCACAGCTTTAGTACATTACCGTTTTCTGTGAGGGCTGCTCTTGTCTCCAGGTGTATGCAGTTTATTGTAGTTCTCTTTCCCGTTGCTCTTTCAAGAGTAGTTGTAGTAGCTTTATTTTCATATTATATGCGGTTTTAGGAGGAAGCCTCTGTCTCACCTCTCACACCGCCGTCTTTAATCCTATCTCCGGGAGTACTCTTGATGTGGGAAAGGAAGGACGTTGGGAAACAAGGACGTTGTAGAAATTCATAACTTAAAGTCTTAAGAGGATTCCCATAGGAGACTGATATATTTTCCAAAGTCCATTGTTGTGATAAGATATGGAAAGGTATTTTGTAAGCCCTAATTTGTGAACATAAGCATATGTGTGCCAAGGGAGATTTGACATGCAAGATCCTGTGTGAAGCCCCTTGTCTGTGCAGTGGCCTTGACGCTTTTATTTTGTTTTCATCTTGTCTCTTACATTTAAAGGTATAATAGAAGCTCACTGTTGAGAGTCTCAGATGCCTTTTCTTTGGGAGCTAATGGTACTAGTTTGATTTCTGGTTGCAGTGATTCCTGTAATAAAGTCCACTGGCGATCTCCACAGAGCATAGGCTGTCACTATTACATATGAAGAAGGGGGAAAACGTGTCACTTTAATTTATTTCTCTCTGGGATCACTTTACGCCAGCAGAGGAGGCGGGGCTTTTGCATTGGCAGATACGAGTAAAAGCTCACCTGGGTCTCAGTGGCCTCTGGTAGCTGCTGTGGAACTTCTCTCCCAAAGTTTTCAGACTCTGGACCACTTTGCTGCATTTATTGTTGCACTTATTGCTTCCCTGCTTCTTTGAACCCTTCCTAACCTGGCTTCCTGACTCTTCTCTTTAGAAGAAAGACTTCTGAAGTTTCCCAGTATCTATCTTATCTTAACTTAACCATACTTCCACTCTGTCACAATTTTGATTTTCCTTTGCTTCCCTGTGACATTTGACATTGCTCATTAATGTTAGTGGTTTTGGAATTTCCTCCTTGTGGGACATCCCTTGGATTCATTGATGAAACTCTATAATTACCACTTTTGGTTCCAACTCTCCTCCTTAGCTTCTCATTCCCTTTTTTACACAAATTTTACTTGTTTTTAGTTATCTTTTCAACTCAATTTGGCCTCTACAACTACCTTTACACAAATAAAATTAATTTCAAATATATCATTGCAATTAAGATGATGCATTCCAAGGTCATGTCTTCTACGTATAAGACATTGCTGTGTATGCCTCACTTTTGCCTTTAACTCAGCATGTGCAAAACCAAACTCATCATACCTCCTTTCTGTAATTAGAATTCACCCATCTTCCTGGACTAGAAGGCTCCATGTCAACTTTGTCTCCTTGTCTTTCATCCCCTACCTAACCAGTCTCAGTGACCTTTTGATTCCCCCTTCTGAATGTCTTTAGACATTTCTCAATGTCCCTAGGTCTCTACTGCTTATTCTTTGAATTAATCTCCCTTTGTTCAAGGGAGATACAATAAGATAAGATAGTGGGCAGTGGTATCCATCCAACAGACATGCTCAGGTTAATCTTCCAAAATATCTTTTCAACTTTTTATTTCTTTTGTCATAGATTGCCCCAACTTGATGCTCCTGATTTCTCAATTTGACATTCTAGAGCCTTTACTAAAAGGTTTCTACCATATCTGTGCAAACCTACTTACTATAGCTCTACCCCTGAAGAATCCAGCTGGTAGGGTTCATTTGGTTCTCAAGTGAGCCTATTAAACATCTTGTACCTACATTATTGCCTCTGCTTATGCAGTTCGTTCTGCCGGGATAAGCTTTCCCCTCTTCTCAATATCCATATTCCACTTGTCTTAAATTTAAGATCCAATTCAGATATTACCTTTCTAATGACACCCCCTAATTTATCCTATATCATTCTTACCTTCTGTCACGTCCTAAATATTTTATTGTTCATTACACAAGTTTCATGACTCCAATATTACTTGTCTTGCATTACTATTTATATTGTTTTTATAATAATTATTTGGATGGACATCACAGTTTACAAAGCATCATAATATTTGTTCCTGATAATTCAACAAGTCAGATATTTTGCAGCTGGGAACAGTAATGGTCGTAAGAGCCTCTGAACACATAGTGAGTTAAATATGAAATAGAAGTGGAAGTTGAGTATTAATGCCAAGTTCAGCACTCTTCAACTGTTCCAACTTTTACGTATTGTAATAACACTTTTTTTCCTGTATATTTTCCATAGAACCTACCGTGTGTCTGGTACATAGTAGGTGTTAAGTTATCTTGTTGGCTGATTGTAATAGGTGCCATGAGAAACCAAGAAAATGTTCTTTGAATTATAAAATTGTACTTACATTTACTTTTCTGCACTTAGAAGGGATTGAAAAATTGGAGAAAAGATGAATTATTACTAAAAACTTGCTTTGCTGTGGTCTGATGATCAGCTTTCTTAAAATAACATAAATTATAGGAACCTCATGTTAGAGAACTCAATGTTGCTTTTGTGGCACTATTCTGGACTAAAGCTGATGAAATATATTTTTGATGGTATCTTGGTTAAGAATAAACAGCATGGTTACTAGATCGAAAAAGTAAAAAAAGTGAAAGTCTCTAGTTCTTAAAGCAGGCTAGTATTTTGATTTTGAAGGTGCAAATTTATGAGTATTTTTCATATGTTCTAAAATTCTTTTAATAGATATTATTTCTCTAAATATATAAAATTCATATTTTAATAGATATGTTTTATAAGATATCATGAGATCAGTTAGATAAAATTCTACCTAGAAATATTCTGTTCTTTTAAGTTTTGGAGTTAAATTTCCATATAAGGTATAACAAGAGGATGAATGAAAGAGGGTTGACTTTTTTTTACATTGCTTTTTTGGTGGATTAAAATAGTTTCGTTGGCCAAGGATGTGGGTGAGAAATGTTCCTACTATTAATCATGCAAATCCTGAGAATTTGTTTGGTACTGATGGTACAAAAACAATACGAAGAAATCACTCAACTTTTACTGCCGTGAATAGTTCTGACAGTCAGTTCTCCTAACCTACAGATAATATAATGACGCCGGTTTTAAAATAATTGCATTTCAAATCCACCAGTTGCTTAGGTCTCTTCAATTTTACTATCTTCATGGAAGGAGATAAACAATTGGATATTAACTTAGTTGTATAAATAGGTAAAAAACGGACAGTTGTTGTGTTCACGTCTAATCTCTGTTGGGTCCTGATTACTGTGTCTCAGAACCAGCTCCTGATTCCCTCCTTTCCTATATATTTCTCCTGCCACTCCTTGGTCTGGGCTTTTGCAGCTCTTTCTGGAAGTCTCTGAACTGGTTTCTGCCTTTATTCTCGCTCAATCTTTCCTGCACTACTAAGAAACTAAATTTCGTAGTGAGTGTTATGTGTGACTTTTACTTTATCCCTCCCTTTCTCAAAAATGTATAACAGCTCACCATGACCTGTTAAAAAACCAGTCCTAACTTGAGAGCCTCTTCACTGGTTGGGGCCTCCTGGTCTTTTGAAATATTATGAACAAATGAACTGCTGAATCTGGTCAGTGAAACCCGTGCACTCCCTGTGCTTCTCTGTCTCTAAGTCTTACTCATTGTGTTTTTCTCCAAGGATCTGTAAGTGAGAACTGTGCCTTTTTCACATTTTTATTCCCTGCATTTAATTCCTAAATACAATGCCAGTCCTACAGTGAACCTGAAGAATGAATGAGTGAAGAAACACATTTAATGTGAAACAAATAAATGATAGTATATACAATTTTTTATCCCTTACATTTCCAAGTGCATAGTAGTCGCTGAATAAACTGGAGAAAATGAGAGCAATGGAAGTGAACAAACGGTTGAATGGATGTCATTATGAATAGGTAGTAGGACAGGAACACAGTGCCTAAGTATTATATTTTAGCTTGCAGTTATATCTTTTCAACTGTATTTTATTCACCTCGTATGCTTAGTATTTATCAGGAATTTGGTAACAGGTTTTGGATTAGATGCATGAATTCTTTCTTATGTATTTTTAAGCTTTTGTTTAAAAGATAATACACCGCTGCAACTGGTTTACAAAGTTGTCTTCCCAGTTAACCAAAGGACGTGTAGCATCCTTTCTTTGGCTCTGGGCTGGCCTTGTAAATTACCACTGACCAGTGACTCCCACGGCTCCCAAGGCTAGGTGAGGTCATAGGAAGCTTAGCAGCTTCTGCCTTGGTCTCTTGGAAGATTTGCTTTTGGGACGCTCCCCCTTGAAGTCAGACACCAGGAAGTGTGACCGTTCTGAGATGACCATGCTGTGAGAGACCTGAGTCATGTGGTGAGGCCCTTAAATAGGAGACACTACAGGGAGGGAACAGGAAGGGAGAGAGGGAGAACGGGGGAGAGGGAGACTTGTTGTTCTCGTACGTTTCACTTGATATTTGTGCCATTTACCTGCAGTTGTAGTCCATGTGTTAACAATTCGCCATTCCACTGCTGATGGGCACTGGGAGGTTTCCCTTTGTTGACTGGTATGGACAGTCTGCTATTAACATTCTTATAAATGCCTTTTGGTAAACATATGTACACCTTTCTGCTGGTTGATTTTTAAATTGTTTTATGACTGTTCTATATTTCTTAGTTTTATCTCTGTAAGTAGCCTATATTCAATTTTAGAATATAATAAGTTCTAGATTTTTTTCTGTCTCATCTCAATGCCCAGCAAGAGGAGTTTCGAGTGGTTATTTATGAAACATATGTTGATTGGTCATTTAGAAGTTTTAAAGCATATGCTTAGTGTGATTTCCACTTGTTCAACACCAAATGTGATGGTGTCGTCTTTTTCTACATACACGTAAAACAGTAACAGTATTACACACAGTAGTAATAGTAGTATAACTCCATTTGGGTTCCTGGAACTGATTTCCAATGTGTGTAAGTATGTGGGAGGGGATCTTAAAATTCATACTTAAAATTCTTGAACACATACTTAAAATTCTCGAATACCAGTAGGGTGTCTGAAAACTCAACACAAATCCGATGCTGTCTGCCCAGAGTCAGCACCAGATTCCCAGGTTAAGGGCTCCATCCTACAAGACTGCCCTCCACTCGCCACTCCAGATGCCCCAGGTGCCGCTCCTGCAAACCCCAGGCAGTTCCCTGTGCTTCTGACCTGCCGGCTACAGATTGGAGTTCCCATGACCTCCTCCTTAGGTTCCATTAATTTCTAGCGTGGCTCATAAAATGCAGGAAAACACTTTCATTTACCAGTTTAATAAAGGATACCTTAAAGGATATTAGTTAATAGCCAGATGAAGAGATACACAGGGCAAGGTCCCAGGTAAAGGAACTTCTGTCCTCATCGAGCTGGGGCGTGGCTCAGTGGCATGTGGAGGCATCTGGTTCCCCAATCATGGAAGCTCTTTCCAACCAAGAAGCAGGATCCAGCCGAGCAGAGCAGAAAGATACCAAGAGAGCAAAAAGCTCTTCTTATGGATTTTTGTGAGGGCTTCATTGCATAGTCATGATTGACTAAATTATTGGCCATTGGCTGATTCAGCCTCCAGCCCATGCCTGGGGTGGGGGTCCAAAAATCTCTCGTTAACATGGCAAAACGACAGTTTCACCTTTAAGATTCTGCAGTGTTTTCAGGAACTGTAAATGAAGACCACATATACCTGGTGTTGGTAAAATGGCAATATTTCCAGAATCTCTCACTTGGCCTTAGTGCATCTCTGTCTCAATAGGTGTTTCCAAGGGTGGAGACAGGTGGTCCATCTCCATGTCATAGGTGATCACAGAAAGGCTGGAGAGTGAGTGCTGGCGGGGACTTGGGGTATTCTCGCAGCTCCGTTGTGAGAGACGTGGGCGAGCAGGAGTAGACGACTGCTTGTAAGCAAAAAACAGCTTTCTCTCACTCTGTTTCTCCCTTTGACTGATTTTTGCTTCAAAGGTTATTTGCCCCATGGTGGGAACATATTTTCCCCCCAGAGTTACACCTGGGAAATGTATATTTGGTCATGTGAATGACAAAATATGTATTTCTTATAACTCATCATATCACACTTGGCTTCTCCAAAAAGTTCTAAATTAATTATAGAGTTTACACTCCAGCCTTTAAGCACAAAAAATAGGAAATATCCTCTTAATTAGAAATTGCTGTTGAACTATTGACAGTTTACTGGAAAATATTTCATCTACGCAGAGCTATTGTTTTGAAAATAGCGTGAGAAGGAAAATCCCTTTGTTTCTTATAATGATAAAAGAAAGGATACTAATAAACAACTGAAGTTTCTGCATACTATTATCATACCTGTTTTAAGCTTCAGTGAATCACTTAGAAGTAAATTATATTGTTGTGTATGACTTAAATATAGTTTTAGAGTACATATTGTCTGTTTTGATCAGTTATATATGTTTAGAGCTGCATCATGTTATCTACTATAGTATAAATTAATGGGTACTAAAATTGTAATTTTTTTCTTCATCACATTTAACCAACTTGAGGAATTTCTTTATTCTTTGCTTCTGTGCTCTAACATTTGGACTATTTACTTAAAAAGTTGCAATGTTAAAAATGTTCCAAATAAGCCAGGTCTGATTATTTTCAATTCCAGCACATCTACTTAAATGCCAATACCATATGGAAGTTTGACTCCAATGTACCAGGCTATTTTTTTTCACTTTAGGTAAAATGTATGTCTTGGACAAAAAATGAGTGACATGGAGATTCACATTAATTTCAGATGGTTTTCTAGTTTGTGGTTTGTTTGTGGTTGTTAACTCTGAACAGTCAGGATATATAAAAAGATTAAAGACTCTCTTCAACTACCAAGCTTAAAATATATATGTTTACAAACAAATACCATGCATTTTCTAGCTTGGTTTATCCTTGCTCCTTAATTGCTAGCATGTGTATATATTTAGTACTGTGATGTCTCTTGCATCTTCCATTCATTTACTTATTCAGCAAACATTTATTGAGTGTTTTGTTTGGGGCAAATGCTATGCTGGGGCTTTCCATTCTCATGGACGTGGCTTTTCCCTAGAGGAGATCACAGTTTAATGGGAATCCCAGCTATGTAGACACTTAAAATATAGCATCTAATAGATATACGAGCAAAGTAGGATCAGAGCAACTTGTCCTCCTTAGGGGACTTTCACAGAGCAGATAAAACTGGAACTGAGACTTGAAGGAGGTAAAGGAATTTCAGCAAGTGGAAGCAAAGGGCTTCTATGCAAAGGAGTGGGTAATATAAAGAATCAGAGTTGAGAAAGATTTGGCATGTTCAGGAAACACAGTGGTAAGTTCCATTTGATTAGATCTTAAGGCACTTTGAGATGAAGAGGAGAAGGGAATCGTGGAGGTGAGGTGGGTCATTGCTCTGTTAGAAATGAAGACCCAGCCTTCCTTTCCCCCAAGGGGTCCACTGTCTGTTTGAACTTTGAATCTTGTAGTGATATGTGGGAACTGGTGTAACCCTTTGTTGAATTGGCAGGAGTTGAACAAAAAGTCAGCTTTTGTATGGCAAAGAGAATTGGAGTGGGTGTTCCAAAAACAAAAAAAGGATCTGAAGATTGGGAGCAAACCGCCTGGCACGTTCTCAGAACAAGGAGGAGGTCAGCTGGCCGTTCCTGAAGTAGAGGCGCCGCTACAGACTGAGTGGGGCTCCATCGGAGGGACGCCGCCGTGAGGGTGCCGCGGAGCGCTGAGCGTGGCTTTCTGTATTTCTTCGTCTTTGTTTCACTACCTGGGTAAAATCGCCGAGGGAAACTGGATGGAATCGGTGCCGACATGGTTGATAACAGAAGCAGGCAACAAAATTATTTTGGATAGAAGATAAAATGGTTGAAAAGGAGAAAGTAAAATTTAAAGGCATAAAGCAAACTTCTGGACTTCTCCAGTTATTGGGAAAAAAGTGGTGTTTTAAACAAATGCCTAAGAGAAGGGAACAGTATTATGAGACTGTTAAGGGAGCAAATGTCGCCTTACCTGGAGGACCTGGATGAAGGAGGGCACAAGTGTCTCTTTACTCTCCATCAAGCATTTCATTTTGTTCTGGAGGCCTTATTTTAAGAGATAATTACAGGCCAGGGGAGTGTAACCAGGGTGGTGAAAGGTATGGGAACAAGACTGCAGGCAAAACAGGTAACGAAACTGAGGCTGTAAACCCTCTAATGAATAAAAGAGACAAGAGAGTTGTTCCAAGAGAGAGCTGTCCAGTGGGAAGACAGCACCATTAAATGGAAGTCCAGGGAGGAGATTTAATTCTAGGATGAGGTGATCTTCCTATGGATTCTCATTGCCGGTAAGGAAGCTCATCGTCCATCGGAATGAATAGCTCTGACACGGAGAGTGCCCTGTAGCTGTGAATGGGTGCCGGCATGTCGGTGACGCTGAGTCGTGGGAGGTCCACCTGATGACCTTCTACGTCAGTAGGTGTCTGAGTGTGAAGTGTGACTCTCTTGACACCCTTAAGGTGTGGCGAGCCTGGGGGGCTCAGCTGGGCACATTGAGGAGCCTGGAAGCCAGTGAGCCCTGGGCATGACGTGGGGCTGTGTTCAGACGTTTCATCAGAGGTTTTGGAAATGACTTAGTTGCTTGAAGCTGAGACGAATTCAGTAATAATCACAGGCACTAGGAAATGAGAGCCCGGTTGTGCCCAGTTCTCAGCTGGGTTCCCTATTCTCAACAATCTGACCTAATCATCACAGACTGCTTGGATAGTGGGTTTGCCATCCCTCCTTTTACCAGTGAACAAATAGAGGTTAAATAAAAACAGATATTTACTAGCTTTGTCACTTTGAGTCACAGAATATCTCTGTACCTCAGCTCCCCCATCTAAAAGTGTGAGTAATAATGCTTGCCACATAGGTGTGTTCTGAGGGTGAGATGTGTCTGGTACATAGTAGATGCTTAATTAAAGCTTGCTACCAAAATTCAATTTTTATTATGATTTCAAAGCTCCTACTGCTTGCACTACAGCACCTTGATTTCCCCCGGGGGCAACTGATGGAAGGGAAGATGACAGTTAGCCAAAGAAATATTGAAAAATAATAGAATCTTCATTCTTTAAAGGGAAACCTTTAAAACAAGCATGCATTCCATTTGGGAGTTTGGTAAAGAGCCCAGTGGAAGTTGAGGATTGTAGGAATAGATTTACATCTTTATGTATAAGAACAGTCTACAATATTTTGACTCTGTCCTCCCTCATGCACACAATCTTTCAAAGTCAACCTAAAATGCTACCTACTTCATAAAGCTTATTCTGATCCTCAAAATGAAATGGAATCATTGTCTTTCTTTAAACCCCCATAGAATGTTCTTGCTTGCTTATTATTTCTTGCCTTATAAAATGATTATTTGTGTACTATCTTACCCTTTCCAAAGGACCTAAATACTCAGTTTGGGCACAGCTTTTAGCATCTTGCTGGTATTTATTGAATTTTGGTTGAGTTGAGCTACATTACTAAGCTTTCATTTTTATCCCCCTTTTCCTGATCTCTTTAGACAATTTTGAAAAGCAGTTGTGGAACATTGAGTTTCTATGGTTAAATGCATATACTTTGTATCTTTTGACCACTTTAGGTTTGTGTACTTTAAAAACAAACATTAATGAAAACAGATTCTGAATCTTCCCTATCTGCATACTGATGATTTGTGTCAATGGTGAAGGAAACAAACTTTGTTTCACTCTGGCCCTGCCCCAAAGGGCTTTCATGAAAAAAGATTAAATGCTTCCTTTAACTGACCCACCCATGATGCATGGATGTGGATTCTCGCCACGCTGGCACAGTGATGCTTGAATGTACAAGCACTTTGCAGTACCTGTCATGTCTCCATCCTCACTGTCCCTTACCTGAATTACTATAGCTGCTCTCTGGTTGAGGTCTGTGCCTCCATTCTTGACTCAAATAAGTCCTCACCCTCCATGCTAGTGATAGTGAACTTTCTGTACTGAGAGGTGACTGTGTTCCCTCTCCTAGAAGGTCTACAGAAATTCCAAGCAGTTAAGCTGGTTTGAGGGCCTTCTACGATCCCTTCTCAACAAGATTCCCAGCGGTGTCCTCTTCCTGCCCGCTCCCTTGTGCCAGATCCCTTGAATTTTGTTCTCCAGAGAAAAAGTGAGTTTTTGTTGATTTACTCTGAGTGCTGGGTGCTACCTCATAGTTATTAGGGATGTGGGTTCTGGGTCCACAAGGTCCAGACTGAAGCTGTGTGATCATAGGAGAGGCTCTTCATTTCTGTCTCCTCTGACTTTGACCTCTGTAAGATGGGGATGATACTAGCACCCAAGGCATAGGATTGCTGTGAAGACTGAGTTAATGCGTGTGAAGAGCTTAGTGCAGTGCCTGGCACCGGCTAGGAGTATGTCAGTTTGACTCTGTGCTCAGTCCTGCTGGGGGGCCTCGGACCGCCACCCCCTTATTCCTGCTCTTCTGCCCGTCTTCGGTGCTCTTCCCTCTGTCAGCTTGAAGAATTTCTATCCATTCTCTAAAACCCTCCTAAGGTATCAGCTTTTCTGTAAAGCCTTTACATACTACCAAGATCTGATTACTCCATCTTTCTGTTCTACTTCCGAACCTTAAAAGTATATTTATATGCAATACATTTTAATGCAATATTTAATGTAAATGTTTTCATTCATATCAGTCTGCTCTACTGGATTGTAAACTCAGGAGACTTATTTATTTGTCATTAATTCCTTAGAAGCTAACTCAGCCTGGCATATAGTGTTCAATAAATAATTGCTGAACTTTGTTTTTCTTTGAATTGAGCAGTAAAGCACTTTTGGGCATAAAGTGTTGGTGGCAGTATTGAATTTCAAGACTTGGGCTCTAATCCAGAGCACGGTCACTAGGTTGTGCAGATCATGCACACGTATGTACATGACTGCACTTGGAGTTTGATGAGCATATGCCAGATTTAGTACAATAATTATTGTTGAGTTGTTCATTTATTTAACTTTTCTGGTAGTTTGAAAGAAATTAATTTCTCTGACTTCCTGTGTAGAAGTGGAAGCCAGGAGTAGTGGTGATTCGGTGCCAAAGGTCTGTTGCTGTTCGCCTGGAAGTCTTACCTGCCTGCTGGTCCGAGCTGTGCTTTAATAAACAGGCGCTCAGACACTTGATGATGGGAAGGGCAGCTGAGGGCTCTTTCAAGTGCACAAGTGGGTCATGACGAATGCTTTTCTGGGTCCTGTTCGTTTCATAAACACAGTCAATTCCCAGCCTTCCCAGAAGAGGAAATGCTGAAGGTCCCTAGCTGCAGTGTGGGGTAAGGAGGAAACCACGGCTGGGACCGGGAGCGGGAGGGGCCCCGGGCCTGTCCTTCCCTTGGTGAGTAATTGCCAGGCGCCGAGTGGAGCAGGCCTCGACTCTGGCTTTCAGACTGAACTCGTGCGGCTGCTTAAACACAGAAGTTTTTTTTCCCTTTCGTAGCCACCACGTCCCAGGGAGCAGAGCGATATGACATTGAGGCAGAGAAAACACACCAAGTCTTGCCAGTTGCTAGGCAGAGAAAATGCTCTTGGATGGTTGAAGTATGTTTTCCAGGTTGATTTCCTCATCCTGACTTGTGTTCAAAGCCAAACACAATAGCATCCTGCCCGCTCTTCAGCGGTTTGGTGCTTTGCTGCCAAACTAATTAACAGACTTTGGCGTAGAGGAAGGGGGAGCTTTTGTTAAAGAAGTAGCTTCATGGGAAATTTAATTCCTCTCTATTTAAGGGTTGTTTCTAATTTTGGACATAATGTTATAATTATTCATTCTACTGGCCATGTTTGTCTTAATTTTAACACATGCAGTGTTTAGATTATACTTAATACTGATGCTCATGTACTTGCCATGGATATTACTCAAGTTATCTTTTTAAAACCTAATGAATTATTAGGAAGGTACTTCTCTTTGGATTTAAATGTCAAGAATAGAGTAGTTACTCTGTGTGATAACTTACTTGTGCACTGATGAAGCAATCTTATTGTCAGGGGCGGGAAAACAACTACTTGTTCTGGAATGCCAAACCTCCCACTGCTACAGCAGCCTGTGCATCCTGAAATCAGAGGCGCAGCATCCCTAGGAAGGCTGTTGCTGGCGGGTAGGAGGCTGAAAGGGAAGCAGGAAGGGGTTCTTTTCCCTGGATGGCCAGACACATTGGAAGGGAAGAGTGAGGCTGCAGGGGGCAGTTGGAGAGTGATGTCAGGGCCGAATGTCTGCACTTGGCTGGCCCTGGGTCAGGCCCTGTGGGTGTGGAGCGGCTCCATCCATGCAAGCAGCCGGTGGTGCTCACCAGAGATATCCTGGGTGACGTCACTTTAATTCTATTATCGGAACTATGAGGTTTCCAGAAGGCAACACAACTCTCCTTAAGGCTTTCAGGAAGCTTTGTGAATAGGAAGACAGAAGTGGTGGAAAGATCTCAGGCCAGCTATCACTTGGGAGATGGAAGTTCAAGGCTAATTTCACTTGGTTGGCAAACCAGTATTGAGAGAAAAGTTCATTTCCATAATGCTGCTTTTGGCTGGAGAGAGGAGAAATGGGGAAAGATTAATGTATTTTTCTAGGATCTCTTTTGGGCCAGTCAGATTATACTGATGAAAATGATTTAGTGTGCAAGGCACAGTAAAGTGCATGTGTCTGTCAACTCTCTTAATTCTCACAGTAATCCCAGGAGGCAGGCACTCTCATTTTCCCTTTCTTTCAGATGGGACATTGAGGTACAGAGAGATTAAGCAATTGCCCAAAATCACACAGCTAGTAAGTGGCAGAGCTGGGATTTGAACTATCTCATGATAGAATCCCAGCTCTTAGCCAGTCCACTACACTGCCTGGCTGTCCAGGGAGCATGTGGCTATAATAGGTGGATTGGCCCTGAGCTCTCAACACTTCTGTGGAGCATTTGTCTCACTGGGTTTAAGTCACTGATTTACATTTGTATCATTTCTATCATTCTGTGCCCTTCTAAAGGCAGGGGTTTGACTTTGTAACCCTGGCACTTGCATGGTGCCAGACACCTTGAAGTTGTAGGACACAGCACCCCCAATCTGAGGGCTGAGAATAACATGAAGGTTGAGACCTTCAAGGACCCCAAAACCCTTTCCAGCTCTTGTCAGGTGACTAGAGATAATACCTTGTGTCAGAGTTAGAATTCACCAAAATCAAAACTGAAGATGATTTAAAAAATGAAATCACTCATTTTTGATGTGTTTGTTTGCTTTTTTATCATCATATTTCTGTCTTTCCAGAACTATGTAAAGTTCATTACTCCTTCAAAGTTAAGCTGGCAGGGTGCTTGGCCAGCTATTGAAAAAGATCAGTTCAGAGCCACTATTGGCATTCTAATGCTTGGTTCTTTTTCTGTGTACTGTCTGGGTGCCTTTAGAATAGTCATTGTTCCTCCCCAACAGCTGGCTTCTGCAGGGACTCTGGGGTTCACTCTCCATAGGGAGAGCTGTGGGCTTTGGATACAGAATGTCAGTCACCAAATGTGTCCAGTATGAGATCACAGACTGGTGTGGAAGGGCCACCACGGTTCCTCTCCCCAGGTGTTTCCCGGTTCCGGGCCTGCCTCACTCCCCCGCCCCCCATCTCATGCACTAGGCTACTGTCCTCAACGACCTGGTAGCTGCTGCCTCTGGGTCTGGCCTCAGATGGTTCCCTTTGCTGGAAATGCCCTTTACTCCACATCTTCCTGCCTGTGGAAGCCCGTCTTAGCCTGTAATGCTTAAACTCCACCTTTTCTAAGCAGCTGTCCAGGGTAGGCCCCCACCCCCGCCCCCAGCTGCATTTAACTTGTCCTTCCCCACCTTTCCCCCACTGCTCTGAGAATCTTCATTTCCAGACTGTCATTGACGGAGGCAAGCCTCATATTAGGTACTGTGTATGTGTCTGTCTGCCCCATCAGGAATTCTGGAGCCCTGAAACTGTGTGCGTGTCCCATGCACGTGCACAGTGTCTCCACAGGCCCCATAAGGCAGAGTGGCAGGTACTCAAAGAGGCTTTTTCGCTTTGAATGATTAACAAACTCCCACCCGTCCGTTTCACTTTCTGCCCCCTCACGTAATGGATGCCTCACCCGATGCCATAGAAAATATCTGAACGCTTCTCCCTTCTCGTCTTGCAGTTTTGGTTTGTCTCTGTTCCCATTCTGTCCGTTTCCCAAATGCAGAGCCCACAGCTCCTTAGCATCCGCCTCCTCTGGCTCTGGTCAACTGTCCTCCCCCAGCCGGTGTGGCAGCGGGGCTGGATCAGGGCGGTAGGACTGCGGATGGTGGAGTCAGGGAGAGCTCCGGGACGCATGGGCAGCGATGCTCGCCGCGCTCGGGGCGTTATTTCAGCGTCCCAGATGAAGAGACGGGACGGGGTGCCGCTGGGACTCGGGGCCGGATTTCTCTACCGGAAGGCGCTCCTTCCTCCTGCGGCTCCCGAAGGCTCTGAGCGCCGTCGCGCGCCCGGCACAGTGAGCTCCTGGCTCTAGGGAGTCCTCGCCACAGGCCTCTTGGAGAGGGAGGTTGACGGCCGCACGGGGCGCAGGCAGGGCCACCCACCCGAGTCCTGCCGAGAGGGGTGGAGCCCGTGATCGAAGCACAGGTCTGCCCAGCTCTTCTCTTTCCCTTGTCCCGCACCCTCTGGCTGCCCAAAATACATCCGGGAGACTTTGCCTGTCTTCTTTGTTGCCCACGGTCGCTGCCCGCTGTCCACTTTTCATCTTCCAGGCCCCCATCTTAGCTGTGGAGTCTTGGGCCTAAGTTAAGGGTTTCTTACTCGAATAGCCTATCCTTTTGTGAAAAAGGTGGAGACTCAGAAGCTTCCAGAAGCTAGGCAGGTCATGTACACGTGACACGTAGGTGGTGGTAACTGGCAAGCTGGGGAGGGTCCGTGCTCCCTCCCAAGGCGCTGTCATGCTCGGCTCCAGCCAGCTGTTGCTAAGAGTGAGTGTGGCCCCGGGGATCCCAGAGCTCCTGCTTTTCCAGAATAAGCTGAAATTCTGGATTTTTATCTTCGTTTTCCACATTTCTAAAATGCATAGCAAACAAACCAATCGTTTCCAGGCTACCATTCGTGACCCCTGCCCTGGGACATGACCGCCTGCCGCCTCTCTACTCACTCGTACGATCTGCTTGGTGGGCAGACGCCTGGACGTGTGATCTTTGGTTTGAGGAAAGGAGAGAAAAATTAGTAAGTGAGATATGGATATGGAAAAAGAGATAAGAAAAGAAAGCTAATATTTGATTTAAAATAAAACAACATCCATGCTAAAATAAGTGTCTTGAGTCTAAGTTTACATTTAAATACAGTGGCATTCTAATCTAGTGACTAGGAAGAATATTAGATTTCCTCAAAGTGTTTTTCCCTCAAATTAAATAGTTATCTCTCTCTAAATTTTGCTTAAGCAATGTCTAAGACACAGATTTCTCTTTTAATGTTCTCATACATCATATGATGATTTAGGCATTCTTCAAACAGTGCAGTATTTTGCAAGAAACATCACTGTTAATGGCAATATCACTATAGGACATGAATGCTAACACTTAAATCAAAACTTATCTTCCACAGACTTTGTAATGACAGTTTAGATTTCATTAGTTCGGGTTGTTCATGTGAACATAATAGGAACTGTCTTCTTGTTAGAGGGACCAAACTTGAGTTCTTTCAGAGGGTGTAGGGGGTCATAACTGGTGCCTTAGAAAACCAGTAGCAATGTAATTCGTTATTCTTAAGGAAAAACTCAGCTGAATGTTCCTGACCTGCAGGAGAGACAACGTAGGAACCCGAAGAGAGG
>JAQQAC010013450.1:331163-385711 GCA_029783875.1 Phataginus tricuspis
CCATCCATGTTGTTGCAAATGGTAGGATTTGTTTTCTTCCTATGGCTCAATAATATTCCATTGTGTATATGTACCACTTCTTCTTAATCCATTCATCTACTGATGGACACTTAGGTTGCTTCCATTTCTTGGCTATTGTAAATAGTGCTGCGATAAACATAGGGGTGAATCTGTCTTTTTGAAACTGGGCTGCTGCATTCTTAGGGTAAATTCTTAGGAGTGGGATTCCTGGATCAAATGGTATTTCTATTTTGAGTTTTTTGAGGAACCTCCATACTGCTTTCCACAATGGTTGAACTAATTTGCATTCCCACCAGCAGTGTAGGAGAGTTCCCTTTTCTCCACATCCTCACCAACATTTGTTGTTGTTTGTGTTTTGGATGTTGGCCATCCTCACTGGTGTGAGATGATATCTCATTGTGGTTTTAATCTGCATTTCTCTGATGATTAGTGATGTGGAGCATCTTTTCATGTGCCTGTTGGTCATCTGAGTTTCTTCTTTGGAGAAGTATTTATTGATGTCCTCTGTCCATTTCTTAATTGTATTATTTACTTTATGTTTGTTGAGATGCGTGAGTTCTTTATATATTTTGGATGTCAACCCCTTATTGGATACGTCATTTATGAATATATTCTCCCATACTGTAGGATGTCTTTTTGTTCTACTGATGCTGTCCTTTGCTGTACAGAAGCTTTTCAGCTTGATATAGTCCCACTTGTTCATTTTTGCTTTTGTTTCCCTTGCACGGGGAGATATGTTCATGAAGTCGCTCATGTTTATGTCCAAGAAATTTTTGCCTATGTTTTTTTCTAAGAGTTTTATGGTTTCATGACTTACATTCAGGTCTTTGATCCATTTTGAGTTGACTTTTGAGTATGGGATTAGACAGTAGTCCAGTTTCATTCTCTTACACGTAGCTGTCCAGTTTTGCCAACACCGGCTGCTGAAGAGGCTGTCTTCTCCCCATTGTATATCTAAGGCTCCTTTATCAAATATTAATTGACTGTAGATGTTTGGGTTAATGTTTGGATTTTCTATTCTGTTCCACTGGTCTGTGGGTCTCTTTTAGTGCCAATACCAATTGTCTTCATTACTGTGGCTTTGTAGTAGAGCTTGAAGCCAGGGAGCTTAATTCCCCGTTTGATTCCTCCTTCTCAGGATTGCTTTGGCTATTCGGGATCTTTTGTGGTTCCACATGAATTTTAGAATTCTTTGTTCCAGTTCATTGAAGAAAGCTGATGGTCGTTAGATAGGGATTGCATTGAATCTGTAGATTGCTTTAGGTAGTATAGCCATTGTGACAATATTTATTCTACCTAGCCAAGAGCATGGCATGCCTTTCCATTTGTTCGTGTCCTCTCTAATTTCTCTTAGGAGTGTCCTGTAGTTTTCAGAGTACAGGTCTTTCACTTTCTTCGTTAGGTTTATTCCTAGGTATTTTATTCTTTTTGATGCAATTGTGGATGGAATTGTCTTTCTGATTTCTCTTTCTGTTAGTTCATCATTAGTGTATAGGAAAGCAACAGATTTCTGTGTGTTGATTTTGTATCCTGCAATTTTGCTGAATTCAGATATTAGTTCTAGTAGTTTTGGAGTGGAGTCTTTAGGGTTCTAATATACAATATCATGTCATCTGCAAACAGTGACAAGTTGACTTCTTCTTTACCAATTTGAATGCCTTGTATGTCTTTGTTTTGTCTGATTGCCATGGCTAGGACCTCCAGAACTATGTTGAATGACGGTGGGGCGAGTGGGCATCCCCGTCTTGCTCCCGATCTTAGATGAAAAGCTTTCAGCTTCTCACTGTTAAGTATGATGTAAGCTGTGGGTTTGTCATATAGGGCCTTTATGAATTTGAGGTACTTGCCCTCTATATCCATTTTGTTGAGAGTTTTAATCATTAATGGATGCTGAATTTTGTCAAATGCTTTTTCAGCATCTATGGAGATGATCATGTAGTTTTTGCTCTTCTTTTTGTTGATGTGGTGGATGATGTTGATGGATTTTCGAATGTTGTACCATCCTTGCATCCCTGGGATGAATCCCACTTGATCATGGTGCATGATCCTCTTGATTTTTGAATTCAGTTTGCTAATATTTTGTTGAGTATTTTTGCATCTACTTTCATCAAGGATATTGGTCTGTAATTTTCTTTTATGGTGAGGTCTTTGCCTGGTTATGGTATTAGACTGATGCTGGCTTCATAGAAAGAGTTTGGAAGTATTCCCTCCTCTTCTATTTTTTGGAAAACTTTAAGGAGAATGGGTGTTATTTATTCTCTATATGTCTGGTAGAATTTATAGGTGAATCCTCTGGTCTGGGGGTTTTGTTCTTGCGTAGTTTTTTGATTACTGCTTCAATTTCATTGCTGGTGATTAGTGTGTTTAGTTTTTGTGTTTCTTGTTTGGTCAGTTTTGGAAGGTTGTATTTTTCTAAGAAGTCCATTTCTTCTAGGTTTTCCAGCTTGTTACCATATAGATTCTCATAATATTCTCTCATAATTCTTTGTATTTCTGTGGGGTCTGTCGTTATTTTTCCTTTCTCATTTCTGATTCTGTTTATGTGTGTAGATTCTCTTTTTCTCTTAATGAGTCTTGCTAGGGGCTTATCTATTTTGTTTATTTTTTCAAAGAACCAGCTTTTGGTTTCTTTGATTTTTTCTATTGTTGTATTCTTCTCAATTTTATTTATTTCTTCTCTGATCTTTATTATGTACCTCCTTCTGGTGACTTTGGGCCTCATTTGTTCTTATTTTTCCAATTTCAGTAATTGTGTCTTTAGACTATTCATTTGGGAATTTTCTTCCTTTTTTAAATAGGCCTGGATTGCAATATACTTTCCTCTTAGCACTGCCTTTGCGGCGTCCCACAGAAGTTGTGGCTTTGTGTTGTTGTTGTCATTAGTCTCCATATATTCTTTGATTTCTGTTTTGATTTGGTCATTAACCCATTGATTAATTAGGAGAATGTTGTTAAGTCTCCATGTATTTGTGAGCCTTTTTGTTTTCTTTCTAAAATTTATTTCTAATTTTATACCTTTGTGATCTGAGAAGTTGGTTGGTAGGATTTCAATATTTTTGAATTTACTGAGGTTCTTTTTGTGGCTTGGTATGTGGTCTATTCTGGAGAATGTTCCATGTGCAGTTGAGAAGAATGTGTATCCTGTTTCTTTTGGGTGTAGTGTTCTGTAGATGTCTGTTAGGTCCACCTGTTCTAGTGTTTTGTTCAGTGCCTCTGTGTCTTTACTTATTTTCTGTCTGGTTGATCTGTCCTTTGGAGTGAGTAGTGTGTTGAAGTCTCCTAAAATGAATGCATTGCTGTCTATTTCCTCCTTTAGTTCTGTTATTATTTGTTTCACATATGCTGGCGCTCCTGTGTTGGGTGCATATATATTTATAATGGTTATATCCTCTTGTTCGATTGCCCCCTATGTAATGTCGTTCTTTATCTCCTGCTTCTTTCTTCTTTTTGAAGTCTATTTTGTCTGATACAAGTACTGCAACACCTGCTTTTTTCTCTTTGTGGTTTGCATGAAATATCTTTTTCCATCCCTTCACTTTTAGTCTGTGTATATCTTTGGGTTTGAGGTGAGTTTCTTGTAGGCAGCATATAGATGGGTCTTGTTTTTTTATCCATTCATACATTTATGTTTTCATTGGTACATTCAGTCCATTTACATTTAGAATGATTATTGATAGATATGTACTTATTGCCATTGCTGGCTTTAGATTCATGGTTACCAAAGGTTCAAGGGTTGCTTCTTTGGTATCTAACAATCTAACTTAACTTTCTTGTTAAGTTATTGTAAACACCGTCAGATGTTTCTTTAATTCTCTCCCTTCTTTTTCTTCTTCGTCCATTCTTTATGCACTAGAGATTTTATTCTTTGCCTTTATTTAGTATTTGGATGGTCTGCTTTCTTTGCTATGATTTTATTTTCTCTCGTGACATCTTTTTAGCCTTAGGAGTGCTTCCCTCTAGCGGAGTTCCTTTAAGATGTCCTGTAGAGGTGGTTTATGGAAGGCAAATACTCTCAGCTTTCGCCTGTCTGGAAATTGTTTAATCCCTCCATCATATTTAAATGATAATCGTTCTGGATACAATATTCTTGGTTCGTGGCCCTTCTGTTTCATTACGTTAAATATCTCAAGCCATACTCTTCTGGCCTGTAGGGTTTCTGTTGAGAAGTCTGATGATAGTCTGATGGGTTTTCCTTTGTAGGTGATCTTTTTTCTCTCTCTAGCTGCCTTTAATACTCTGTCCTTATCTTTGTTCTTTGCCATCTTAATTATTATGTGTCTTGGTGTTGTCTTCCTTGGGTCCCGTGTGATGGGAGATCTGTGGGCTTCCGTGGACTGTGAGACTATTTCCTTCCCCAGCATGAGGAAGTTTTCAGCAATTATTTCCTCAAAGACCCTTTATATCCCTTTTTCTTTCTCTTCTTCCTCTGGTACTCCTATAATACGAATATTGTTCCGTTTGGATTGGTCACACAGTTCTCTTAGTATTCTTTCATTCCTGGAGATCCTTTTATCTCTCTCTGCCTCAGCTTCTCTGTATTCCTGTTCTCTGATTTCTATTCCATTAACAGTCTCGTGCATCTTGTCCAGTCTGCTGCTAAGCCCGTTGATGGCTTGTCTCATTTTTGCATTGTCTTTCCTGACTTCCCTCACTTCCTCCCTCAGCTCTTGCATATTTCTCTAGGTCCTTCAGCATGGTTATGACTTTTATTCTGAATTCTTTTTCAGGAAGTTTATGCATTTCCATCCCTTAAGGCTCCCTCTCTGGTGTTGTCTGGGTGAGCTTTGTCTGTACCATATACCTCTGTCTTTTCATGGCGATGGAAGTGGTTGTTGGCATGTGCCACGTATATCAGCTGGGCTCTTTAAGACTTTGAAAACAAAAAAACAAAAAAACAAAAACAAAAACAAAAACAAAAAAGTAGGAAGAGAAAGAAAAGAGAAAAAATAAGGAAGAGAGAGAAGGGAAAAAAAGAAAGAAAGAAAGGAAAGAAAAGAAAAAAAGAAGAAAAAGGGGAAAAAAACCCCAGCAGGCGTAGATTCTGTATGGGTGCTGTAGGTGGCGCTGTTGCTCCACTATTCTGCAGCTGTGGCCGTGCTGTTCTGCTGGGCCGTTTGCAGCTCTGGCTGGGGTGGGAACGAATGGGAGGCTACTGTTTGTGCAAAGTTTCAGTGCAGCTACTTTTTCCCAGTCACCAGCCAAGGGGTCCGAAATTCCTCAGGACTCCCAGCCCGCTGGGTTGAGTGTGCTGGGACGATCGTAAGACCGTTGAAAAGAGTACGTGCTTTTCTTTTGTCCCGGGAGCCGGGTGCAAGGACCCGGGTGCGTTCCAAGATTAAAATGTGCACCTTCTGCCTCTCCAATATCCGATGCACCACGCGATGTGTGTCAGCGCTCCTGGCGCAGATCACCGGGGCTGGTTATTTTACAGGGTGCACTTCCACTCCCTCCTGGCTCTGAATCCTCTCCTCCCGCCAGTGCGCTGGGGTGGGGGAGTGCTCGGGTCCTGCCGGGCGCAGCTCCATATCTTACCCGCCTCGCAGGGTGATGAGTCCTCTCAGGTGCAGATGCATGCTGTGCACTGTCCTGTGCATTCTGGTCTCTCTTTTAGGAATAGTTGTATTTGCTGTATTTTCGTAGATATATATGGGTTTGGGAGGAGATTTCCGCTGCCCTGCTCACGCCGCCATCTTCCTGGAACTCTATTGGCGATCTCTTTAAGAGAAAGTGTAATGACCACAGTGTTGGAGGAAATTTTCATGGAGAATTTCTGTAAGTTTGTGGATTCAGTTCTCATCTTTAACACTGGTGATTAAAGGAAGAAGTGATTGGAGTCACAGGATGACTTCATGGAGGTAAATGGCTGAAGATAATATTTTAAAAAGTAAGTTAAGTTCTGTAGGAGTGATATATAGCAATTCTGTGTAACGTTAAACTGGTTATTGTTCATTCTACGGTCAGTTGGTCCTAGGTGATTTCATTGGCTAAAGCATATATCCTAATGCAAGCCAGACCATGTTTCCTTGTGCTCCAAGGCCCTAGGTGGCTGTGCCTGTCTTAGGCACTTGCTGCACACTGGTCATTAGCGGGAGGGCTGGCTGAGATCACTGTAAGAGGAGAAAGCCTGAGTTAGTCCTGCCCAGGAATAAGCTAGTTTGCATGTGACTGATACTTCACACTGGCAGAGACACCGCCATAAAATCTCAGTTGTTGGAGTTGCCTTAATGTTGTTCCTGAATGTATATATTGTAAGTTTGGGTATATGGTAGAGAAGAGAGGAGATTCTTTCATTGGTCACAGCCTTTTGATGTCAACTAATTGGTTTTCTTAAATCTAGAATGAAATATCTTCCCGTTCTTGAAGATAATAAAGATGATCATGAGTTATTTACATGTAATGATATATTAAATAGTTGTTGAGAAATTTGAATTAAAAAAAGAACAGAGGAGAAAAGTAATAGTTACACACAATGAATTTAACATTCCTTTGTTAAGTATTTATTATTGTGTGAGGTCCTGGGCTAGATTCTATGGGAGAATCAGAGAAACAGACATAATCCTTGTCTTCAAGAATTTTATCAGTAGCTACTTTGCTTGACCAAATATTCAGGAGAACTGCTTCTCCATGAAGCCTAGATAATGAGGTACATATTTATTGAGCCCGGGCTATGTTGTCAGGCAATGTAACATCCAGGGGATATTAAAGCAGGAACTATGCCTGGAGAAGAGACAAGGGTTAGATCCTAGAAGACATTTTATGCTAAGGAGTTACATAAAGTTTTAAAATAATTCCATAAGGTATGATTCTAACCTAAAAGGTAATTTTAAGAGGAATAATTCCTCCCCCCCTTATTTTTCTCTCTTTTTCTCTTCCCTCCTTTCCCCTCCAGAGTGTTCTTTTTCTTTAGACTAATTACTTGCTGCACTCTACATATTGACCGAATGAAATGATACATAATACATGCTTTATGGATAATAAAAGTATAAATCTTAGAATTATTGTAAGGTCACAAAATAGAATTTACATGGCTTTTCATGATTGTATTTATGATTAATACAATACCCAACATTTTCTTATAAGCCTTGTAAATCTTATATTGCTGGCTTTAATTTTTTTATTTTGACTAATATGCATCACAAACAATATGATGTAAATTTCTGGTTTGAAGATAATTGATGATTGACACTTTAACTTATTTTTAGAGTATCATTTATCATCCTAAATAAAATCAGTATATGTATTTGATTATGTAATACTGCAGTTTGAAAATACTTATCTTTGCACAACAAATTAGTTTGTCCTTTTATTGTGCTTCATTACCTGAGACACAACCCCATATTAAACCTATTTTCTTTTTGAGAAAACTATTTTTACACAGCAAACTTTAAAATTGTCAACATGAGTGAAAAAGTGATTAGGCGACATATAAATATTTACTTCATCAGTTAGAACTTAAAATACATCTTAATGGGTAATATTTATGAAAAAATTGATATGTTCATTGTTTATAGCACATACAGAGAACACAATTTGTTTATTCACTACTTGTGATACATTTTTAGGCTCTTTCCAGTTTTTAATCTGTTATGAATAAAGCTGCCGTGGATGTTTGAACATGAGTGTCTGGGTTGACATATTCTATTTTTCTTGGGAAAATTCCATATAGTGGGACTGTTAGGAAATCTAGAAAACGTATGGCCAATATTATAAGAAACTGGTTTCCAAAGGGGCTGTGCTTACTGTTTTGTGTTCTCATGGGCAATTTCTGAGAGCCAGTTTCATGTCCTCACCAACACTTGGTATTTTTACTCTATGATTTTAGTTCATCGTATTTAGTTGGTAGTATTTTATTCTCATTTCCATTTGCATTTTCCTGATAACTAATTATCTGAAGTACCCTTTCATGTGCATTTTGACATTTCTATGTCTTCTTTCTGTTCAAGTTTTTACCTATTTAAAAAAATTGTGTAGTTTTTCTTTTTTATTACTGATTTGTAGGTAGTCCTTACATATTATTCACATGGGTTTTTAATCAAATATATGTATTACAGATATTTTTTCCCAGTCTGTGGCTTGCCTACTAATTTCTTTAATTAATGGTGCTCTGAAGGGGGCAAAATTCACATGTAACATTGTACAGGGGACAGTTAGCCTTCTGGAGAATGAATGCTTACTATAATTATCATCATGAACCCCATTGGTCAGCTTCCAAGGAGAGTTTTATGCTACTTTGAATTCATTAGTACATTGTTTTTAAAAGATTTCAAAGACTGTTTCAGGGTTTGAGATTTATCCTAACTATATCTTAAACCTTTTTAGCTAAAGTAGTAGTTGCTTAATACAGTAATTTCTAATTAAAACAAAGAGATCCTTTAAATGTCTGAATTCCTCAGATGGCAGAAAGTTATTCAGATGGGAACATTTCTCTAGGTGAAACTAGTGGGTAGTTTGCTCACTGGGAAGACCTGGGTCCGCCCGTGGTAACTGCTGGAAATTGTTAACTAAAAGTAGGTACTCAATTGTATTGTGTTTTTAATGTGGTCTTCTTGATTTACATGCTGTAATTAGCATAAGAGGAAAGGATTTCTGGGGAATTTTCTTCTATAAGCAATATTCTGTTACAGAAGTACAAGGTTGCTCAAATTCTGTGATTTTTATTCCATTAGGGGAAAAGTCAGTACAAACTCAAGTAGCTTTAAACAGAAGATGACTTAGTTTCTCTACTAAATGATATGAAAAGAATGACATCCTTTTCCAAACCTGAGATAGGAACTTTGGAAATTAAATTTAAAAACTGAATATAATTTGGTTTCTATTTCAGCCTCCACACGAGGTCTTCTCACTTGACTATTTCCACTTAGCTGTGGGGAAATGTGGGCCTAACAATCCAGTGAGCAGTTGGAGAGCTAGTCTGAGTCAAGCAAGAATTCAGGCTTCTCCATTTCCTGGCTGTCTGACCTTGGAGAACTCAGTTTCTCCATTGCTATAATGGAACTAAGATTATATCCAACCTTACAAAATTATTTTAAATTTTCCTATAAAGCATTGATTGAGATAATTTGTCTATAGCTACTTAAAAAATAGACACATAATCATTTTTGTTCTACTTATGATAATACGGTAAGTTTGAATAATAACTTTAATTATTCTCTAGCTGTTTTTGCTCTTTCTGGCCATTGGACAACAGGTAGTTATTTCATTCATATGCACTTTCATTTACTTAGTGAATGGGCATCAAATCAGCTATGCCTGTCTTTACTGACTCAGACCATTGGAAATTCAAAATTGTTTATACTTCTTGCCATGGGTAAAAGGACCATGTCAGTTTATATCATACATTCTACTTAGTTTAGATTTTCTTAGCTCAGTATTGATGCAATTTATGTTTTGATTAAACTAATGTTTAGTGTTTTTCTTAAACATTCACAATCCCTATATATATATATGATGCTTCTTATTTCTGAATTCATATTCCCCCAAGTATGGACTCGTGACACTGGGTGGTCTTCATTTATGTCACTTCGGAATGAAAAAGAACTGTACGCCAAATACAGCCACATCTCATTTATTCTTAATTTAATGAAATAGCATATCATAAGAGCAATTGCTAACACTATTTACTAGTAATAGTTTTTGATGGCTTCTCTGATTCAGTCTGGGAAGGGAATATTTCTATGAAAAAGAGAAACATAGAACACAGGAAATAGCCATGCAGCTATCCCTTAACTGGTGTTTTAAATAATTTTGAGAAATAGAAAAGAGGATTACTTGGATAAGTGCTTATTTGAAATTGTGTTCATGTGGGTGTGTGTAACACATTTCTCATTATGGATGTATTAACAAAATTCGTTTCACGTAATGAACGACGCAACAGCTCCATAGATCACCTCCTTGCTGCTGAGATTGCATCCATTTTCTGTTATCAACAAGCTACCACACTTATACTTTTAGAACAAAGGCCAAGTCCTATCACTTCTCAGTTCAAAACCATCTCCATTTCACTATGACTAGAAGTCGAAGCTTTCATGATGGCCAACAAGACCCTACACTGTCTTTCCCTCCTTACCTCTCTGATTTCATCCTCTAGTCCCTCCCCTTCTCTATAAATTGATTCTATTTTTGGTACCTGTTTTACAAATGAGGAAACTGAAGCCCAGAGATGCCTTAACCTTGATTTGGCACTCAGACTATTATTCACTCATCAAACTTTGAATTCCTACTATGTGCACAACATTGGCTGGTTGTTTTGGTTATAAAGATGGTTAAAATGTCATGTTTGTCCTTAAGGAGCTTCAGGCTAGTGAGTATATCCATATAACGCAACCAAACAGTGTGTGAGGTGCAGTTGTGAGGAAGTGCATGGGGCATTCTGGGAGCCGGAATTGCTGAACCCAGCTCAGGCTGGAGAGGTGATGCAGGGCTCCCTGGGGAAGAGGGCCCTCGAACGACTGTTAAGGAGGGCTAGAAGCTGACTGAGTTTGGCGTGGAGGAAGGGCATCCCAGGAGGAAGGCGCAGGAAGGACGCGGGCACTGAGCAGGAGACACGTGATGCGGGGAGGCCTGGAGGGAGGCGAGCGTCTCAGGACCGTGAACTGAACGCGAGGCAGCAAGCGGCGTGCAGCTCAGCTCGTGGGCACCCTCAGCGCCCTCGACGTCCTCATCTGTCTGGGGCCTTGTCCTTTGGCTTCACGCTTTACTTTAAGACAATCATCATCTGTAAAATGCGGATTTAAAATACAAGTTTAATTTTAAGATTCTATGAGCCTGTGGTGTCTGACATGACACGTTAACTCTTCCTCCTCCTCTGCCATCCATGCTGACTGAATCTGTCCTGTTGCTTATGTATTGCTTGGAAGATAAGAGCTATTCATGCTTTTCCTCTAACCCTTCCTCCCCTGGTCGTTCCCAGTAAATGGCCCCAGTATTCATGAGTCGCTGCCAAAAATTCAGGAGGCAACCTTGATTTCTCTCTTTCTTTCACAGTCTGCAGCCAGTTCATCAGCAAATCATGCCAGCAATTGCTTCAAAACATATACAGGCTCTGACCATTGCTCCCCCCTTGTCCACAGCACCATCCTCTCTAGCCTGTCTATTTCAGTACAAACCCACCTGGTCTCCCCTATAGTCAGTGCCCTTGCAATAGCTTTAGTGAGCTTTGGACCAGCAGCTCCATTACCCTCCAGTGGCTCTTTACTACACTGAGAATGAAACGGCCAGGTCCTCACCATGACCCTCAGGCCCTCTGTGATGTGCCCCTGTCTGTCAACTGCTGCTTCCTCTTCTCCCCTCCTCCACTCTGCCCCTCCTTTGGGTCTGCACACTCCTGCTTCATCTGGATGCCTTTGCCTTCTGTTGTGGCTCAGACATTTCCACGTCTCGCTCTCTCAGCTCCTTAAGGTTGCTCCTCAAATAATAACTCTTCTCAGTATTCGAATCCTGGCTGTCAGGTCCTATTTTTATACCATTAGCTGTTTTATTTTTCTTCCTAGTGCTCACCAACACCTGAAATTAAACTGTGTGTTTAATGGTTTATCTTTTGTGTATCTCTGTCTGGCATGCATGCTCCTTGAGGGCAGGGAATTGGCCTTTTCACCATTATCTACCTCGTGCCTTGAACGGAGCCTGGTCTGGAGCAGGTGCATAATGAGTCTGTCATACAATGAGCATGTTGTTCCTTTTGTCTAGTGACAAGAGCGGGAATCGTGCAGGTATTTCAGGACATAGGCATTAGCTTCCCAGTGGGGTGCCCACTCCCAGTACATTTCAGGACACATTGTTGGATATGAGATTCTGAAATCCAGTTCCTGCCCTGATTCTTTGGTCAGAAGGTACAGTTTCACAGTTGATGTGGGCGGAGCTGTTCATTTGTGGGTTGGTCTGCTGAGCTCCTGTGTCCTCAGCCTCCCCCAGTGGCCCTGAGGGAGTCCTGGCCAAGGTAGAAGGGAAGGAGGGGCCCTCTCCACCTGGGAGGCAGGGTCTGGAATTCGTTTTGCTGTCTCAAATCAGTGTCCTGGCATAAGCAGGAACACCACTTTCCCACTGGGCTTCCAGCCAGTAAACCACTCAACAGTGTACATCCATGCTATAAAATTGGGTTCTACTCCTTTCTCATTTTTAGTCCAGTCCTTTCTGAGATTTGGGGCCCAAACCTAAATCCTACTGCATTCGGAAGAAGCTGTAACAGTAAAAATTATTCCCTGTGAGGTGCCACTCAGCCTTCATACCCTCTTCTCCCCAGTGACACCTATTGGGGTCATCTACTGAGGTGACTTTCAGAAGAGTGACAGTGGACCGTATGTTCCCATCTTCCTGAATATTATCACTGCCCCCTGACATTTACTTGCTGAACTGCTTAGGGCTTCCAGACACCCCGCCCCAAACACTGGCTATCTCTGATTAGGTTTTAGTGTCCCAATCCGTTTATCCTTTATATTATTTGCATCTTCACACTCCAAGCCCTGTAAATAATTGCCCTAAACCATGTTAGTTATCTGCACTCAGCCTAGGAACAATTTCATTTACATCCCCAAAAGGCTGCTTGTTTCTTGAGGATCTAGGATAATGCAAGTCCTGAAATCAAGAAACTATTGATTTTAGGGGTATTTGCCATTTTGCAGTAGTTAAGCAAATCTGTTGTATTTTTGTGGTTATTCAACAGAACTCATAAAGTTTGAGAAGACATTAGGTTTTTCTTCGTTTGTTATTTTATATAATCCAGGTCCGAAAAGAATGCATACACTATTTTTAAGTTATCAGAGCTCTTTTTCCTGGAAGGAAAGTTTTCTTATTTATATTCACCCAATTCGCCTCATGAATATTCAGCTGTTGACAGAGCTGCCAGCCAATATTCATGGAAATGAACTCATTAACAGCATTTTGCTAGCTCCTATTTGATTCATGAAGTATGTAGGAGTATTTATAATATTTCACATTTCACTTGGTTTTTGAAATTTATTTTTCCTCATATTTCTTGAATGTATAAGCAAATGCCTTCAGATATTTGCCTTCTTGCAGATTAATATAATTTTTACAGAGAAAATTATGAATACAAATTATCAGTGGCTTAAACCATTTAAAAATATTTTATGTTATTTATATATGCACAATACCTTTGTTCTTATTAATGCATTGATTATAACTTGCTGTGTGGCTGTTGTAAAAAAGAACGATTCCCCTTGAAAGTCTTCCTTCAGACATTAGTGTGGTAGTTAATGAAAGTGGCATCTGGCAAGCATGTTTGGTGATATAAATGAAATAGAAAAAATAGTAACAATAGCCAACAGCTATTGGTCCCTGTGTGCCAGTTGCTTTATGTATGATTCATGTGTTTAACCTTTACAACAAGTCTGTAAGTAGATCTCATAGCACTCTCTTTTTACAAACATGGAGACTGCCTCAGGAAGGTATATTTCCTTGCGTGATGTCATACGTCCAAGTACATGTGATGGAGTTGGGACCTGAACCCAGGCAGACTGGCTCCAGAGTTCAGGCTCTCAACCACTTCCCGTTTTTTGTTTTTTTTTTTATTTTGGCAAAGTCCCCAACCTGGATTGCCTATTGTCCCAACTCCTGTGCATTCTCTCCGCGCTGATTTAAAGTACCAACTGTTTCAAATACTAAATTCCCTCCTCGGATGTTTTCTGGACTCCCTGCTGTTCCATTGATCTCTTTGTCTATATTAGCCCAACACTAACCATTTTCAGGACTGTATATTAATTTGTTTTAGGAATAGAGTTCAAGTAGAATGAAAAAGGGAGGGAAAGAAAACTACAGACTGGATGGTCTATTGAATATTTAGGCATGAGAAAAAGAGAGAGGTATATGGTAAGTCAGAAGGGGTAATAGGATTTTGATGGAGAAGTCACGTGTTTTAATGATAAGAGTGGGCAGAGTGAGGAGTCAGTTTTAAAGAAGGGGTGAATTAGATATATACATGTCTCACTACAAAAGTTCTCTATATTAGTTGAAACAAGTATCATGAAGCAAATTTAAAACTTCCTTGTATGCCTCGTGGGGTTGCACAGTGAACTAGATCAGAGAAAAGAGGGTGCTGGGTACGAGGCAGAGATGGATTTAGGTGTTGGGATCTTCATGCATTTCTCTGGGTTGTTTTCCAACATTAAATGTTTTTCCTTCCCCCATTGCTTACATTTCCTTTTCATGGGAACTGGATTCTTGAATAACGACTTAAACAGGAATAGTGTTCTGCACTTTAAATTTGGGAAATGACCAGTTTCCTGTGCCAGAGAAAAATTTGTGCTTGAGAATATTATCTATATAATGTACTTTGTACTTCCCGCTTAGCCTTTTTCTTTCATTGTACTGTGTTTTTGAGTTATCTGATATCAATGTAAATTCCTGAGCAGCACAATATGAAGTATTATATTAGAGACACAATAGTCTACTGGAAAATCTGAATAAATATTTGTATAATATCAAAAATAGGGCAATTTAGCAGACATCTTATTAAGGAAAAAATTTGCAAGTATGTTCATGTAAGCTTATGAACTCCCATTTAGAAGTCCATTTTATCCCATGTATATCACGAAGCTGACACCATGAAACATTCTTTTATCTGAGATGCCACCAAAATTTGTGGGATTTTCCTTTTATTTTTGGTTATAGTTCTGAACAAAATGAAAAGTTTATCATTTTTGTCTGACTTTAAGCTCTTTTACAAATACTATGACTTGTAACGTATAAATGAATAGATTTTAATTAGATTTTGCAACCTTGCCTAATACACTATCTCTAATGATTCTATTGGTACTGGAAAGAGCTGGTAGCATCCAGAAGGGCTAAGACAACTTCCAGAATATTAGTCTTCTTTTCTGTTCCTGACTACTCTGTGGAAGTCCTTTCAGATGGGCCCGTCATTTTACTTCATCAGCCTGTGTGATTTTTGTCTGTACCCAGATTATGTAGAAGCCATTGTCTGACCATGTTCATTGGTCGCATACATTGTTCATTTTATTAATACCTTGTGCTTTAAATCCTCTCCAGGATTATAGAGATAGGCTCCAGTCTTTTCCACCTGAATTAATTTTTTGTTAAATTTCTTGGATGTTTAGAAAATGTGAATAGAGAAATTGATAGGCAGCACACTGGGAGGCAGCCTGGAATTCCAAGCAGAAAAGATCCCATACAATATGACAATGTGGAGGATGTGAGCGTGTGTGGGTGTGTGTATTTTTAAAAAATAAACCTAATAAATTTTTCTCCTGCAAATGCCTTGAATTATTTGTTTTGATATCAAGGAATTCTCCCAAAGTCAGAGTTAGTTGGACTGATCCTCTGTTACTAGAGGAGCAAAGAAGGGGAGGACAGGGCCCTTACCCTTTATTTCTGTCTCTCTGGTGTTCTTAATAATTAAAGCCATAGTAGAAGTTACAGAACTATGGCTGTGTTTGTAGCGGTGGTAGTAGAGATACCAGCTAACATTTATTTGGTCCTAATTATGCACCAGAACTGTGCAAACTGCTAACAAAAATTACCGTGCAAAGTCTTTTCACCTCTCTGTGCAATAGGTACTACTATTATTAACCTGATTTAATGAGCAGTGAAACTGAGGCTTATAGCCTTTTGCTCCAGAAATGCTACCACAGGGCTGAATTCTACCTCCTGGAGACATCCTGTGTCTGTGTAGGTTTCTGGGTAGGTGTTTACATGTTTTGGGGAAGGAACATAGAATATTCATTTTGAGGAATTTCAAAAAAGAGCTGTGAACATTGGGCACTTAATCTTATTTACTTTATTTAGTTGATTTTTCCCTAAAATTTAGTGCATTCCTGACCATTCCGGAAAGAGAATTCCGTCACCCAAAACAATACAAGGAACACAAGATCCTCATGGATCAAACAATACTCGGACGGTATAAGCCAAGAAGCGTTTATTGCCAAAGAGTCATTATGTTAAAAAAATAATTAATAGTTATAATAAAGGACATGGAATTTTCCAGTCTTTGTGAAAACTAGTTGTATACATGGCTGCCAGAGTTGTCTCTAAAAAATATCACTTCTAAGTAATAACATCTAACCTAATTGTGAATTCCTTGGTAAACTAGGCATTAAGTAAATAGGCACCGATTTTCTTATTTTTTTATTTAAGGTTTTCTTTCTTTCTCTTGTCTTGGGAGAACTTTTTCACTCCATGCCTTAAGATCAAATGCCACTTTAAAATATATTCTGGCGTGATCAATATTAATAATTCAAAAGAGCCAAAGGGCCTTGGCAGAACTGCAAGACTATGTGCTAAAAACTGAAATGGCTACAGAGATGTCTACATCACAAAACTGAGTAAACTGGAATTTGTGTAATAAGACAACAGCGTTAGAGTGAGAATAAATAATGACATTCAGCTTTAGTGTAGGTATAATAAGGAATAGTGGTGACTGTGGCGAATGAAACGTGCCTCTGCTCCAGTCTATTGCTACCATTCAGGGCTGTGGGCCCTGTGTTGATTTTTCCTGGTGTTTGAAGACAGATTAAAATTACTTTCATGTGAATATTTTTATTTCTTTAAATGGTAGCACCTGAATCAGTGTTTTAACCACACTGTGTTATGTTTAAAATACCTCTACTGCTTTTGACCTTTGCTTCATACCAACCCATTGCTTTAGGTCAGTGGAAGTTAAATATCTACGGAAGACGGCTACAATGTACCTATTTGTGAGGCTGAGATGCAGGACGAGGTGGTAGAAATCAAAGTTGTGAAAAGCATAAGGAAAAGTTAAACAAAAACTTAACAAAAACTTTAAATATTAACAAAAGACACACTTTAGGAAAGTTTGCATTAATTGTAGTATTTTATTGTAACCATGTCAATGAATTTCCTAATTTTCATTTTTCATTTTAATAATTTTATGCATTACTATAATTCCATTGAGAATGGTTCTGATTTCTCTTTCATCTTCCATTTTCACTATTGACTTTCCAGCCCCAATATTATTAATCATCTTCTCACATGAAAAGGTGCTCAACTAATCATCAGGGAAGTGCAAAGCAAAACCACAGCAGGGTACCACCTCACATCAGTCAGAATAGCCAGTATCCAAAAGACAAGAGATAGCAAGTGTTGATGAGGACAGTAAAAAGTGGACCCTTGTGCACTGTTGGTGGGAATGTAAATTAGTGCAGCCGCTAAGAAAAACAGTATGGAAGTTCTTCAAAAAATAAAAAATAGAAATAGCATATGACCCAGTAATTCCACTTCTACCTGAAGAAAACAAAAACATTAATTAAAAAAGATATATGTACCTCTATGCTTCTTGCAGCATTATTTACAATAGCCAAGATATGGAAGCAACCAAACTGTCCAAAGATACATAAATGGATAAAGAAGATGAGGCACATATATAACAGAACATTACTCAGCAATAAAAAAGAATGAAATCTTGCCATCTGCGATAACATGGATGGAGTTAGAAGGTATTGTGCTAAGTGAAATAATACAGAAAAGGACAAATACCGCATAATATCACTTTTTTGTGGAATCTAAAATATAATACAAGTGAACAAACAAAAACAAAAAATGGACTTGCAAATTCAGAGGACAAACTGGTGGCTACGAGCGGGAAGGGGATGGGTGAAATAGGTAAAGGGCATCAAGAGGTACAAACTTCCAATTATAAAATAAATAAGTCACAGGGGTGAAAAGTACAGCATATGGAATATAGGTTAAAAAAATGTTGTCTTTTATGTAAGTAGTGCACTGATCACAGGCTCGCAAAGATTAATTCTTTCCCCTGAAAACTCATGAAGAACACGGTCTGTCATGATGCCTTTTGGCGTAGTGAGGTCTTATAGAAACAATAATGTTCTGATTATCCTTAAATCCTGGGGAAGTTTCATCCCAGGGAGTTAAAAAATCTGGATGGTATGATGAGAAATTATGTTCACCTAGGCTCTCAGGACGGTGATGTTCACTTTGAATTAGTAGTTGATCTGAAAAAGAGCAAAACCTCTTCTGGTTGGAAATTGAGGGGATGTCAAAAGGCCCTCAATAATTGTGACACAACAAATCCATTTGATTCTGAATCATAAGTAATATCAACATTCAAAGGGCTTTCACTGGGCCCTGACATGCTGTGTAGGTATTACTGTGATTGCATTGGGCAGCTACCTGGGTAATCCAGCTGTGACATATTCTTTGGATGGTGTAGAGTGATAGACGCCCACGAGGGTGAGGCATCACTGCTGCCGAGCTACTGACAAATGACTTATTATTCTGTAAGGTTTTGGGGTTCTGTATGGATAGAATGTTGTCATGGCAGTCTAGAGACAAACTTACATCTCCCAAAAGTAAAAAGATGCTTCCCATATTCTGTAGGCACTTGCAATCTGGTAGAGAGCAGACATACATTAACAGTATGTTATAATTGTTGTTCATTCTGTCTGAATGGGAAAGACCTGACAAAGGGAGTTAAAAAAAAAAAAACTACTTCATTGTTTGAGAATAAATTTAAACATAAATTGTTCCTAATTATAATTTTCATAAAAATGCATTTGACTTATTCGTAATCTAACACAATTATTGAGACAGAGAGAAATAGAGAAATATGGGACTTAGGTAAAGCTCAGTGAGACATAGGAAATCACTTGCGGTGTAGCCCACAGAGGTTGATAATTCAAAAGCTTTTTAGCTTCAAATTTGTGAATTTATTTGGTACTGCTATAGGTATTTTGGGGGATTGTATGTGGGTGCTTAACTGTGGGACTGCAGAGTGGGGGTATGGCAGTGTATGGAGACATTTTTTGGTTGTGACAGTCAAGAGTGACAGTTGAGTTGCCACTGGTACCTGGTGGATAGAGGCCATCGAACTTTTGAACATCTTACATGTACAGGGCAGTTTCCACAACCAAGATTTATCTGACTCCATATGTCGATCGTACTCATGTTGAAAAACCCTGGTATGTGGTGATGGAAAAGAAAAAGATTATATAATATCTTTATATGTCAAGTTGCCAATGAATATTTGGAAAGATAATACATCAGGGAAATTAATACTAAACAGTCTGGTGGTCTTCAGACAGAAACACCATCTAGTCAAGAAAAAATTATTCACTCATTCCACTAAAGTTTATTGAGAGCCTCCCAAGTGCCAGGCATTGTTGGGGATGCCAGAATGCTCTGGGGAGGAAAACAGGTAGACTCTGCCTTCATGGAGTTTTAGTCCCAGTGTGGGAGCCTAGTAAGCCAACAGATACATAAAATGGGACATGAGGAGTGGGAAGTGTTCTAGGCCAAATGAAACAGAATAGTGTGTTGGGTAGGCGCTATCAGGGCCGAGAAAAGGAGCACGTCAGGCGAATGGTCATGAGAGAACTTCTGAAGAGGTAGCAGTTAAGCTGAGAACTGAGTGGCAGCAGATGAAAGCTGAATGAAGAGTGTTTGAGGTTTTAAAAAGGTGCTATGGTGGAAATAAGGGTGGGGAGATGTAGGAAGGCTGCTGTTAGGCAATGGTCCAGAATGAGAAACTGAGATGAAACAAAATAGGAGGGGGGGGATGTTCATTTCTTTTCAGCACTGAATGATATTCCATTGTCTGGATCCACAGTTTGTTTATCCATTCACCTACCGAAGGATATCTTAGTTGCTTTCAAGTTTTGGAAAATATTAATACAGCTGCTGTAAACATCCAGGTACCTGTTTTGGTATGGATATAAATTTTTAGCTCATTTGGGTAACTTCTAAGGACCATGATTGCTGGATTATATGATAAGAATATTTATGGTAAAAATATGCTCAATTGCGTTCCAAAGTGGCTGTTCTATTTTGTATTCCACCAGCAGTAAATGAGAAATCTGGATTACTCAATATCCTTCCCAGCCTTTGGTGTTGTCAATATTTTGGATTTTGTCATTTCTGATAGGTGTGTAGTGGTATCTCATTCCTGTTTAATTTGCAGTTGCCTGAAGACATAAGATTTGAGCATCTTTTTATATGCTTATTTGCTATCTTTATATTTTCTTTAGTGAGGTGTCCAGTTTTTTGCCCATTATTTAATCTGATTGTTCATTTTCTTACTGTTGAGTTTTAAGAGTTCTCTGTATATTTTGGATAATCCTTTATCATACATGTCTTTGGCAAGTATTTTCTCCCAGTCTGTGGATTGTCTTGTTCTCTTGTCTTTCATAGAGCAGAAGCGTTTAATTTTAATTAAGTCCGATTTACTATTTCTTCCATGGATTATGACTTTGGTATTGTTTCTAAAAAAGTCATCACCATCATGGGGGTGGTAGCATAGCATGGAGAATATAGTCAATGATTCTGAAACATCTTTTTTTGTTGACAGATAGTAACCGCACTAGTGGGGATGAGGATTTAATAGGGGAACTGTTAAATCACTATGCTGTTTTATTTGAATCCAGTATAAGATTGTATATCAATGATACTTCAATTGAAAAAGGAAAAATAAATAAATTAAAAAAAATCACCACACACAAAGTCATCTAGATTTTCTCCTGTTATCTTCTAGGAATTTCATAGTTTTGCATTTTATATTTAGTTCTGTGATCCATTTTGAGCTAATTTTTTGAGGGATGTAAGGTTTGTGTCTAGATTCTTTTTTCTTTTTAGCATGCCATGTCCAGTTGTTTTAGCACTGTTTGTTTGTGAACAGACTGTCCTTTCTCCATTGTGTTGCCTTTGCTCCTCTGTCAAAGATCAGTTGACTCTTTGTATGAGTCTATTTTTAGGCTGTCTATTATGTTCCATTGATTTATTTGTCTATTCTTTCTGTAATACTACCCTGTTTTGGTTACTGTAGCTTCATAGTAAGACTTGAAGTCAGGTAGGGTCATTCTTCTCACCTTGTTCTTCTTTTTCAATATTGTGTTAGCTATTCTGAGTCTTCAATGTCTCCATATAAAATTAAAACCCTTTTGTTGATATCCATAAAATACCTTGTGTTATTTTGTACCATAAATTTCTTTCTAAACATTGCTTTTGCTGCATCCCCTTATTATTTTTTCTATTTATTTTCATGAAGTGAGCGTACTTTTCCCCTCAAACGTGAAGCCCTTCTTAAATTGTCCCCTTTTCACCTTGATATATAAAATTTACCCATCTCCAGTCATACTAAACAGCCATTTTCTCAAGGTGTCAGGTTTCTGCTATGATCATTCTAAATGGACAATATTTATAGGAGTAATAAGTTTCAGTGCCTATATGATATGAAATTCAGAAGGCGTCAGATACCTAGAATTAAAAGGCACAATCTGTTAAAATCTGTACTTTATTTTTATTTATTTATTTATTTATTTATTTATTTATTTATTTATTTATTTATTTATTTAAGGTATTATTGATATACACTCTTATGAAGGTTTCACATGAAAAAACAATGTGGTTACTACATTTACCCATATTATCAAGTCCCCCCCATACCCCAATGCAGTCACTGTCCATCAGTGTAGTAAGATGCCACAGGTTCACTGTTTGCCTCCTCTGTGCTACACTGTTTTCCCCTTGATCCCCCACACCATGTGTACTAAACATAATACCCCTCAATCCCCTTCTCTCTCCCTCCCTCCCCACCCTCCCACACCCCTCCCCTTTGATAACCACTAGTTCCTTCTTGGAGTCTGTGAGTCTGCTACTATTTTGTTCCTTCAGTTTTGCTTCATTGTTATACTCCATAAATGAGGGAGATAATTAGACACTTGTCTTTCTATGCCTGGCTTATTTTACTGAGCATAATATCCTCCAGCTCCATCCATGTTGTTGCAAGTGATAGGATTTGTTTATTTCTTATGGCTGAATAATATTCCATTGTGTATATGTACCACCTCTTCTTTATCCATTCTTCTACTGATGGACACTTAGGTTACTTCCATATCTTGGCTATTGTAAAAAGTGCTGCAATAAACATAGGGGTGCAGATGTCTTTTTGAATCTGAGTTGTATTCTTTGGATAAATTCCAAGGAGTGGGATTTCCGGGTCAAATGGTATTTCTATTTTTAGTTTTTTGAGAAATCTCCATATTTCTATCCACAATGGTTGAACTAGCTTACATTCCCACCAGCAGTGTAGAAGAGTTCCCATTTCTCCACATCCTTGCCAACATTTGTTGTTGTTTGTCTTTTGGATGTTGACCATCCTTACTGGTGTGAGGTGATATCTCATTGTGGTTTTAATTTGCATTTCCCTGATGATTAGTGATGTGGAGTGTCTTTTCATGTGCCTGTTGGCCATCTGAATTTCTTCTCTGGAGAACTGTCTCTTCATATCCTCTTCCCATTTTCTAATCAGGTTATTTGCTTTTTGGGTGTTGAGGCATGTAAGTTCTTTATATATTTTGGATGTTAACCTCTTGTCGGATATGTCATTTACAAATATATTCTCCCATACTGTACGATGCCTTTTTGTTCTGTTGTTGGTGTCCTTTGCCGTACAGAAACTTTTTAGTTTGATGTAGTACCATGAGTTCATCTTTGCTTTTGTTTCCCTTGCTTGAGGAGATGCGTTCAGGAAGAAGTCGCTCATGCTTATATTCAGGAGATTTTAGCCTATACTGTCTTCTAAGAATTTTATGGTTTCATGACTTACATTCAGGTCCTTGATCCATTTCGAGTTTATTTTTGTGTATGGGGTTAAACAATAATCCAGTTTCATTCTCTTACATGTAGCTGTCCAGTTTTGCCAACACCAGCTGTTGAAGAGGCTGTCATTTCCCCATTGTATGTCCATGACTCCTTTATCATATATTAATTGACCATATATGCTTCGGTTTATATCAGGGCTCTCTAGTCAGTTCCAATGGTCTATGGGTCTGTTCTTGTGCCAGTACCAAATTGTCTTGATTACTGTGGCTTTGTAGTAGAGCTTGAAGTGGGGGAGCATAATCCCCCTGGCTTTATTCTTCCTTCTCAGGATTGCTTTGGCTATTCGGGGTCTTTCGGGTCTTTGTGGTTCCATATGAATTTTAGAACGATTTTCTCTAGTTCGTTGAAGAATGCTTTTGGTATTTTGATAGGAATTGCATTGAATCTGTAGATTGCTTTAGTCAGTATGACCTTTTTGACAATATTAATTCTTCCTATCCATGAACATGGGATGTGTTTCCATTTATTTGTATCTTCTTTAATTTCTCTCATGAGTGTCTTGTAGTTTTCAGAATATAGGTCTTTCACTTCCTTGGTTAGGTTTATTCCTCTGTATTTTATTCTTTTTGATGCAACTGTGAATGGAACTGTTTTCCTGATTTCTCATTCTGCTAGTTCATTGTTAGTGTATAGGAATGCTACAGATTTCTGTGTATTGATTATGTATCCCACAACTTTGCTGAATTCAGAAATTAGATCTTGTAGTTTTGGAGTGGATTCCTTAGGGTTTTTTTAAGTACAATATCATGTCATCAGCAAACAGGGACAGTTTAATGTCTTCCTTGCCAATCTGGATGCCTTTTATTTCTTTGTGTTGTCTGATTGCCGTGGCTAGGAACTCCAGAGCTATGTTGAATAACACTGGGGAGAGTGGACATCCTTGTTTTGTTCTCAATCTTAAAGGAAAAGCTCTCAGCTACTCGCTGTTAAGAATAGTGTTGGCTGTGGGTTTGTCATATATGGCCTTTATTATGTTGAGGTACTTGCCCTATATACCCATTTTGTTGAGAGTTTTTATCATGAATGGATGTTGAATTTTGCCAAATGCTTTTTCAGCATCTATGGAGATGATCATATGGTTTTTGTCCTTCTTTTTGTTGATGTGGTGGATGATGATGATGGTTTTCAAATGTTGTGTCATCCATGCATCCCTGGGATGAATCCCACTTGATCGTGATAGATGATCTTTTTGATGTATTTTTGAATTTGGTTTGCTAATATTTTGTTGAGTATTTTTGCATCTACGTTCACCAGGGATATTGGTCTATAATTTTCTTTTTTTGTAGTGTCTTTGCCTGGTTTTGGTATTAGAGTGATGCTGGTCTTATAGAATGAGTTTGGAAGTATTCCTTCTCCTTCTACTCTTTGGAAAACTTTAAGGAGGATAGGTATTAGGTCTTTACTAAATGTTTGATAAAATTCAGTGGTGAAGCCATCTCGTCCAGGAATTTTTGATTACCAGTTCAATTTCGTTGCTTGTAATCGGTCTGTTCAGATTTTCTGTTTCTTTCTGGGTCAGCCTTGGAAGGTTGTATTTTTCTAGAAAGTTGTCCATTTCTTCTAGGTTAACCACTTTGTTAGTATATAATTTTTCATAGTATTCTCTCATAATTCTTTGCATTTCTGTAGTGTCCATAGTGATTTTTCCTTTCTCATTTCTGATTCTGTTTATATGAGTAGACTCTTTTTTTCTTGATGAGTCTGGCTAGGGGTTTATGTATTTTCTCGAAGAACCAGCTCCTGCTTTTATTCATTCTTTCTATTGTTTTATTCTCGATTTTATTTATTTCTGCTTTAATCTTTATTATGTCCCTCCTTCTACTGACTTTGGGCCTCATTTGTTCTTCTTTTTCTAGTTTCATTAATTATGAGTTTAGACTGCTCATATGGGATTGTTCTTCTTTCCTGAGGTAGGCCTGTATGGCAGTATACTTTCCTCTTAACACAGCCTTCGCTGCATCGCACAGGTTTTGCAGTGTTGAATTATTGTTGTCATTTGTCTTCATATATTGCTTGATCTCTGTTTTTATTTGGTCATTGATCCATTGGTTATTTAGGAGCATGTTGTGAAGCCTCCATGTGTCTGTTGGATTTTTCATTTTCTTTGCATAATTTATTTCTAGTTTCATACCTTTGTGGTCTGAGAAACTGGTTGGTACAATTTCAATCTTTTGAATTTGCCAAGGCTCTTTTTGTGGCCTAGTATATGATATATTCCTGAAAATGTTCCATGTGCACTTGAGAAGAATGTGTATTCTGCTGCTTTTGGGTGTAGAGTTCTGTAGATGTCTGTTAGGTTCATCTGTTCTATTGTGTTGTTCAGTGCCTCTGTCTCCTTACTTATTTTCTGTCTGGTTGATCTGTCCTTTAGATTGAGTGGAGTGTTGAAGTCTCCTAGAATGACTGCCTTGCATTCTATTTCCCCCTTTAATTCTGTTAGTATTTGTTTTACATATGTAGGTGCTCCTGTGTTGGGTGCATAGATATTTACAATGATTATAGCTTCTTGTTGAATTGACCCTTTTATCATTATGTAATGTCCTTCTTTGTCTCTTGTGCCTTTGTTTTGAAGTCTATTTTGTCTGATACAAGTACTACAACTCCTGCTTTTTTCTCTGTATTAGTTGCATGAAACATCTTTTTCCATCCCTTCAGTTTTAGTCTGTGTATGTCTTTAGGTTTAAAGTGAGTCTCTTGTAGGCAGCATATAGAAGGGTCTCATTTTTTTATCCACTCAGTGACTCTATGTCTTTTGATTGGTGCATTCAGTCCATTTACATTTAGGGTCATTATCGATAGGTATGTACTTATTGAAATTGCAGGCTTTTGATTTGTGGTTACCAAAGGTTCAAGGTTAACTTCCCTACTATCTAAGAGTCTAACTTAACGCTCTTAATATACAAACACAATCTGAAGGTTCTTTTTTTTCTCCCTCCTTTTTCTTCCTCCTCCATTCTTTATACATTAGGTATCATATTCTGTACTCTTTGTCTATATCCCTTGATCGACTTTGGAGATAGTTGTTTTAATTTTTGCCTTTGCTCAGTAATTAGCTGTTCTACTTTCTTTACTGTGGTTTTATTACCTCTGTTGACAGCTATTAAACCTTAGGAACACTTCCATCTATAGCAGTCCCTCCAAAATATACTGTAGAGATGGTTTGTGGGAGGTAAATTCCTTCAGCTTTTGCTTATTTGGAAATTGTTTAATCCCTCCTTCAAATTTAAATGATAATCTTGCCAGATAAATTATTCTTGGTTTGAGGCCCTTCTTCTTCATTGTATTAAATACATCATGCCACTCCCTTCTGGCCTGTAAGGTTTCTGCCGAGAAGTGTGATGATAGCCTGATGGGCTTTCCTTTGTATGTGATCTTATTTCTCTCTCTGGCTGCTTTTAATAGTCTGTCCTTATCCGTGATCTTTGCCATTTTAATAACTATGTGTGTTGGTGTTGTCTTCCTTGGGTCCCTTGTGTTGGGAGATCTGTGCACCTCCATGGCCTGAGAGACTATCTCCTTCCCCAGATTGGGGAATTTTTCAGCAATTACCTCCTCAAAGACACTTTCTATTACTTTTTCTCTCTCTTCTTCTTCTGGTACCCCTAAAATGTGAATATTGTTCTGTTTGCATTTGTCACACAGTTCTCTCAATATTCTTTCATTCTTAGAGATCCTTTTTTCTCTCTGTGCCTCAGCTTCTTTGTATTCCTGTCCTCTAGTTTCTATTTCATTTACCGTCTCCTCCACCGTATCCAATCTGCTTTTAATACCATCCATTGTGCTCTTCAACAATTGGATCTCTGATCGGAATTCATTCCTGAGTTCTTGAATATTTCCGTATCTCCATGAGCATGTTAATGATTTTTATTTTGAACTTCCTTTCAGGAAGAGTCATGAGGTAAATGTCATTCAAGTCTTTCTCAGGAGTTGTATTAATAATTTTACTCTGAACCAGGTTCTGGCATTTCATATTTGTATATGGCACCCTCTTGTGCCCAGAAGCTCTACTTCCTGGAGCTGCTCAGCCCCTGAAGCAGTGTCGGGGGTTGCAGGGGAGTGGTATTGGTGCCTAGGGGGAGGAAAGAGTTGTTTCCTGCTTCCTGGCTGCTATGCCTGTCTCCACTGCCTGAACCAGTGGGCTGAGCACACAGGTATAAGCCTCTATGCTTTGCATTTGTAGTTGCTGTAGGTAGATCTTCCCTCTGGCTGGCATAGTGCCAGGGTAGGGTTTGCTGGTTTGCGAGCCAGGTGGGGCTGGCCGGAAAAAAGGCGCAGTAGGGTGTGTATCACGGAGGGGGTCCTTGGAACTGTGCAGGCAGCCAGGGAGCTGGAACACCTGAAGATCGTCTAAGGAGGAAGATTTCTTTTTCCTCCTTAAATATGAGAGTCTATATGTCAAGGCTCCCAACCTGGTGGGCAGAGTGTACCTGGACAATTTTGTCTACCTGTCCTCTCTCCTGAGCAGTAAGCTCTGTGTAATCCTTGCCCCTTTAGCAGCGCTTTTGCTAATGGCTTCCTTGTTAGGAAGTCTCTCAGACTGCCTGCCTTTCTTTTGTCCCAGAGCAGTTGGATATGGATCCCTGCTTTCCACAAGTGGCTGGAATCTCAGTCTCTCCAGGAATTCTGCCTGTCTTAGCTTTCCATCCCCATAATCATGAGAGTATCATGCAACCACCATGAATTGTATGTTTGTGTTCCTATAGCAGATCTCCGGAGTTAGGTATTCAGCAGTCCCAGGCCTCCACTCACACCCTGCTCCGTTTCTCTTCCTCTTGCCCTGCCAGTGAGCTGGGGTGGGGGAAGGGCTTGGGTCTCGCTGGGCCACAGCTTTGGTTCGTTACCCTGTTCTATGAGGTCTGCTCTTTTCTCCAGGTGTATGCAGTCTGGCACAGTCCTCTTTCCTGTTGCTCTTTCAGGATTAGTTGTATTAATTATATTTTCGTATTGTATGCAGTTTTAGGAGGAAGCCTGTGTCTCACCTCTCTCGCCGCCATCTTTCTGTACAACTTTTGAGAATGATTTACTGTGTGTTCCTGAGTAATGAAAATAGGTGGAGGGTCAAAAATGAGTTGAGAAACATAATTTAGTACATTTAAATTATAAAATAAGCAAGTGCTTTCTGAGAATAAAGCTCAGTGTGGACTTTGCTTTATTTGAGCTGTCAGTGGCCCAGATGGACTGAAGGGAATTGCCATCATCTCCCCATTATATCTTAATCAGTTTTCTTCCTTCTTTTGATTTCTTGGTAGCAAATTTTGACATCTTTAGTTTTTTTAAACTAATTAACCTATGACATATAACACATTTTATCAAATATGTGATAATAGAGAACATGGACCAAGTTGAAGAGAAGGTGATGCTTTCTGCTCTATGAGTGGGAAAAAAAGCCGTCCCTGACCACAGTGATATCCAGGACTGTGTTGAGCAAAATCCTTACCGGAGGAATTCTGGCAAACTGAGTTTCCTGCTAATACACATGCAAGTTGAAGAGGTCCTGCGAGCCTCACTTCTCCAAATGTGACTTGGTCTTTCATCTGGCTCACCTGTCTGTGCATCCCACTAGCCCTCAGATTATGACCTGTTTACACAGGTCAGATTGTGATTTTCATTGTTGGGGGGAGGGTCTTCTAGGGGGGCATCAGAAATGCCAAGTGGTGAGAGTACTGTACACTGAGGGAGTGGGATATCCAGTCAAAAGTCGCTGTAAAATAAGTGAACCTGTTTTCCCCATTGAGACTCACTCGCGTGTTTCTCAAAATCTGTTTTCTTCAGTCTTTGGAAGAACAAACATAAAGAATTCTTAATCAAAATATGGTCTCTGGATCACTGCATCAGAATCACTGGCGGAAGTTGCTCAAAATGCAGATGTCTGGGTCCTAAACCAATCTGCCATATCAGACCTGCTGAGGAATCTGCTTTTGGAAGAAACTCTCCAAGTCTTACATAAAATACAAAGTTTGAGAGCCATTGGCATTAAAAGCTAGTCTCCAGTATTTATTTTCAATCCGTTTGTAGTAAAATGAAGATGATCTAAGTCAGGTGAAGTTATGAACCAGTGAGAATGAATGAATGCAGAGATAAAACAGTGTATTAAACTACTCAGGTATTTTTGTGATGAGGGTATTAGTGCTGCCTTAATTAATACAAGAAAGATTAAATACCCCAGTGACCAAAGTTTGAAAGAATCTGTAGATGCTGGTTGTTAAAGGGTGATTCTGAAAATACATTATCTTCAGGAAGGAAGACATGAATTTGTCAAAAATGTCAAATAAAAAATTTGTGATTTTGTACTTCCAGCAAACTATTTAATATCCACCTTCAGTGTTGTAGAAAATGAGGCACTTGGGAAAAAATAAGTGCTTAGGCAGAAATGCTAACAAGTTCCAGTTTCTTTTTCATACACAATTAAGCAAATAATTCTATATTGTCACTGAGTATTAGAAGATAAAAGGTCAGATAAAGATGTATTTACTTTGTTAGTTTGCATGTTCCCTTCTAATTCATATTTTGATTTATTTTTACTACCTTTTGGATAAAATGAGAGTTCCTGTGGCCAGGATTCTCACCTGGCCCTGGTTGATTAGCTCACTGCACACCTGTGGGCAATACATGGCTGTTGACTCTATATAAAGAGCTCTGCCCAGTGCTCTGGGGGCGACACGGTGGCATGGCTGCAAGGCTGCAGGGGAGCAGAGCAGAGGCTGGAGTGGCGGCAGCGCTGAGACAGAGGCTCAGAGGGATGGCTGTGTGGGACGGCTGTGCTGGACGACCGCAGAGAGGCCCTGAGGAAGGCTGTGTGGGATGGTGGGGACAGAGGGGCCCAGAGGTAGAGACCGGCTTGCTGCATGCAGACTCGCTCTGAGTGAACGGGATTTTAGTGACTGACCTGCCACCTGGAAATCAAGTTGGGTATAACACTTTCACCCCAAGAACGTTTTGCTGTCACTTTCTTTGGTCACGTTGAATCCATAACGAACTTGCCCAGGGCTGAAACCCACTGGCAAGACATACCTCCTACCTTAATTTATTGGTTTCAGAATGTGACTTAGTTCAGTTATGAAGAAAAGGTTTGTACACGTAGAGGTGAGGTTTAAGCTTTGCTTGCACGAGAGGTTATTTGTTTACTATGTGGTCAATATGAAATGTAAAGTAGGCAATTAAACCACCTGTGTTATTAAAATGGGCAAAGAAAATTCATAATCTTTCCATTGCCAATTATACCGAACTTCAGATAGTTAAAAAGATTGTAGCACGTGTTTTCAAATAAGAAGATTAAAGTGACACTCAATGCTTATTCAGTTTACTTAATTCAGCTGTATTATTTCATTAATTGAGGCAATTAGTACTGATGCAGCTTTGTAGTTCTGGAATCTGAAATGAACTGATTGAATGAGGAATAAAGATGGTGCCAGAGCTAATGTTAGGAATGAGATCTTGTGGCTCCTTTGTTTTGTTGACTTTAAATGGTTTTGTTTTTTTATTTTTTACAAAAGTTACAACATGGTCACAGCCAAATATTCTGAAAATAAAGAAGTATAACAAAAGTCACCTTTCTACCACCTGGAGGTAACCACTGTTTGCATTTTGGTATATGCTACATATTTTTTTCTTAGCATGAATGCACACTGACATTACCCACATGTATATATGCTTACATGTAATATGCATATGTATGTGTACATATATGTATGACATACCAAGTATGCTGCTGTCTTGCCAATGGGTTTCAGCCCTGGGCAAGTTCACTATGGATTCAATGTGACCAGAGAAATGACAGTAGAATGTTCTTGGAATGAAAGGGTTTATACCCAACTTTATTCCAACAGTGGCAGGTCAGTCACTAGGATCCCGTCCACTCAGAGTGAGTCTGCAGGCAGCAAGCCGGTCTCTGCCTCTGGGCCTCTCTGCCCCCGCAGGTGTCTCAGTCTCTGTCCTCAGTGCTGCCACCACTCCAGTCTCGTCTCTCCTCTGCTGCAGCTGTACCACCATGTCACCAAGAGCCCTGGACGGAGCTCTTTATATAGAGTCAGTAGCAACATATTGCCCACATGTGTGTAGTGAGCTAGCCAACCAGGGCCAGGGGAGAATCCTGGCCGCAGGAACCTTCACTTTATCCGTAGCTGCTTAGTAAACTTTTTCACCAAACAATATTTTATAGAGATCTGTTGTATACACACATATGTGTATATAATTTTGATCACATTTCATTTATGATTATACTTTGGCATAGTAATATGCTATAATTTGCATGTGTCATAATATATTAAATGATGCCCATATTGATAGGCATTTAGATTGTTTCCAGTGTTTGCACTTTTGTAGTCAGTATACTGAAACCCATTGTCTGAATATTTTCTTAGGATAGATTCCTAGAATTGCTGAGTGCAAGGGAATGCCCATGTAATAATTTAGGATATATTGTCAAGTTGTCCTCAGAAATGTGCCCTTTTATGTTATATTTTATACTCTTCCTAGCAGTGTCTTGAGGGTGCTAGTTTTGGAACATCATGGGCCGTCCTGTATTTAGTTACTCTCTTAAATCTTTGTAAATAGAGCATGTCAAAAAATTGAATTCTTACTTTAACTTCCATTTGTTTGATGCAGTATCAAGAGGGTCCCTCAGGCCCCTGTGTCCCTGGGTCCCCTGCGAGCTGTGCAGTCGGTCACCCCTGACTTGTTAGGTAGTGGCTGCAATTCTGAAGACAGACAAGGGAAGATGTTATCTCACCTTCTCACTAGGTAGTTAAGGATGATGCCTTGAGGACACAAACCAAATTTGCTGAATGTAAAGTCTCTTCCTAACTTTCTTTTTTTCATTATTTATTTATTTATTTATTTATTTATTACAATTTATTTTGGTATCATTAACCTACATTTACATGTGCAATATTATGGTGATTAAACTACTACTTTCATCAGGTGCCCCTACCAACCCTATTACAGTCACTGTCCATCAGCGTAGTGAGATGAGAATCACTACTTGTCTTCTCTGAGATGTATAGCCCTCCCCGTGCCCTCCCACCTTATGTCTGCTAATGGTAATGCCCCTTTTACCCTCCTATCCCTCAATTCCCACCCTTCTTCCCCTGTGCCTTTCCCTTTGGTAACTATTAGTCCGTTTTGGGTTCTGTGAGTCTGCTGCTGTTTTGTTCCTTCAGATTTTTTTCTTTGTTCTTATACTCCACATATGAGTGAAATCATTTGATACTTGTGTTTTTCGGCTTGGCTTATTTCACTGAGCATAATACTCTCTAGCTCCATCCATGTTGTTGCAAATGGTAGGATTTGTTTTCTTCTTATGGCTGAATAATATTCCACTGTGTATATGTACCACCTCTTCTTTATCCATTCATCTGCTGATGGACACTTAGGTTGCTTTCATTTCTTTGCTATTGGAAATAGTGCTGTGATAAACATAGGGGTGCATCTGTCTTTTTGAAACTGGGCTGCTGCATTCTTAGGGTAAATTCCTAGGAGTGGAATTCCTGGGTCAAATGGTATTTCTATTTTGAGTTTATTGAGGAACCTCCATACTGCTTTCCACAATGGTTGAACTAATTTGCATTTCCACCAGCAGTGTAGAAGGGTTCCTTTTTATCCACATCCTCGCCAACATTTGTTGTTTTTTGTGTTTTGGATGTTGGCCATCCTCACTGGTGTGAGATGATATCTCATTGTGGTTTTAATCTGCATTTCTCTGATGATTAGCGATGTGGAGCATCTTTTCATGTGCCTGTTGGCCATCTGAATTTCTTCTTTAGAGAAGTGTCTATTCATGTCTTCTGCCCATTTCTTAATTGGGTTATTTGCTTTTGCTTTTTGTTTGTTAAGGTGCGTGAGTTATTTATATATTTTGGATGTCAACCCCTTATTGGATACGTCATTTATAAATATATTTTCCCATATTGTAGGATGTCTTTTTGTTCTACTGATGGTGTCCTTTGCTGTACAGAAGCTTTTCAACTTGATATAGTTCCATTTGTTCACTTTTGGTTTTGTGTCCCTTGCCCAGGGAGATATGTTCATGAAGAAGTCACTCTTGTTTATGTCCAAGAGATTTTTGCCTATGTTTTGTTCCTAAGAGTTTTATGGTTTCATAACTTACATTCAGGTCTTTGATCCACCTTGAGTTTACTTTGTATATGGGGTTAGACAGTAGTCCAGTTTAATTCTCTTACATGTTGCTGTCCAGTTTTTCCAACACCAGCTGCTGAAGAGGCTGTCATCTCCCCATTGTATATCCAAGGCTCCTTTATCAAATATTAATTGACTGTATATTTTTGGGTTAATATTTGGATTTTCTATTCTGTTCCACTGGTCTGTGGGTCTGTTTTGGTGGCAGTACCAAATTGTCTTGATTACTGTGGCTTTGTAGTAGAGCTTTAAGTCAGGGAGTGTAATTCCCCCTGTTTTATTCCTCCTTCTCAGGATTGCTTTGGTTATTCGGGGTCTTTTCTGGTTCCATATGAATTTTAGAATTATTTGTTCCAGTTCATTGAAGAAAGCTGTTGGTAGTTTGACAGGGATTGTGTTGAATCTGTAGATTGCTTTAGGTAGTATAGCCATTTTGACAATATTTATTCTTCCTAGCCCAGAGCATGGGATGCATTTCCATTTGTTAGTGTCCTCTTTAATTTCTCTTAGGAGTGTCTTGTAGTTTTCAGAGTACAGGTCTTTCACTTCCTTGGTTAGGTTTATTCCTAGGTATTTTATTCTTTTTGATGCAATTGTGAATGGAATTGTTTTTCTGATTTCTCTTTCTGTTAGTTCATTGTTAGTGTATAGGAAAGCAACAGATTTCTGTGTGTTAATTTTGTATCCTGCAACTTTGCTGAATTCAGATATTAGTTCTAGTAGTTTTTGAGTGGAGTCTTTAGGGTTTCTTATGTACAGTATCATGTCATCTGCAAATAGTGACAATTTGATTCTTCTTTACCAATCTGAATGCCTTGTATGTCTTTGTTTTGTCTGATTGCCATGGCAAGGACCTCCAGTACTATGTTGAATAACAGTGGAGAGAGTGGGCAGCCCTGTCTTGTTCCCAATCTTAGACGAAAAGCTTTCAGTTTCTCGCTATTAAGTATGATGTTAGCTGGGGGTTTGTCATATATAGCCTTTATGGTGTTGAGGTACTTGCCATCTATACCCATTTTGTTGATAGTTTTAATCATGAATGGATGCTGAATTTTATCAAATGCTTTTTCAGAATGTATCGAGATGATCATGTGGTTTTTGTTCTTCTTTTTATTGATGTGATGGATGATGTTGATGGATTTTCGAATGTTGTACCATCCTTGCATCCCTGGGATGAATCCCATTTGATCATGATGTATGATCCTCTTGATGTATTTTTGAATTCAGTTTGCTAATATTTTTGAGTATTCTTGCATCTATGTTCATCAGGGATATTGGTCTGTAATTTTCTTTTTTAATGAGGTCTTTGCCCGGTTTTGGTATTAGAGTGATGCTGGCTTCATAGAAAGAGTTTGGAAGTATTCCCTCCTCTTCTATTTTTTGGAAAACTTTAAGGAGAATAGGTGTCATTTCTTCTCTATATGTCTGGTATAATTCAGAGGTGAATCCATCAGTTCCAGGGGTTTTGTTCTTTGGTAGATTTTTGATTACCGATTCAATTTCATTGCTGGTGATTGGTCTGTTTAGTTTTTCTGTTTCTTGCTTGGTCAGTCTTGGAAGGCTGTATTTTTCTAAGAAGTTGTCCATTTCTTCTAGGTTTTGCAGCTTGTTACCATATAGATGCTCGTAATATTCTCTTATAATTCTTTGTATTTCTGTGGGTTATGTCGTTATTTTTCCTTTCTGATTTCTGATTCTGTTTATGTGTGTAGATTCTCTTTTTCTCTTAATGAGTCTGACTAGGGGTTTATCTATTTTGTTTATTTTTTCAAAGAACCAGCTTTTGGTTTCTTTGATTTTTTCTATTGTTTTATTCTTCTCAATTTTATTTATTTCTTCTCCGATCTTTATTATGTCTCTCCTTCTGGTGACTTTGGCTTCATTTGTTCTTCTTTTCCAATTTCAATAATTGTGTCTTTAGACTGTTCATTTGGGAATGTTCCTTCTTTAAATAGGCCTGGATTGCAATGTACTTTCTTCTTAGAACTTTGCTGCGTCCCATCAAGTTGTGTCTTTGTGTTGTTGTTGTCATTAGTCTCCATATATTCTTTGATTTTTGTTTTGATTTCGTCGTTAACCCATTGAGTAATTAGGAGAATGTTGTTAAGTCTCCATGTATTTGTGAACCTTTTTGATTTCTTTCTAAAATTTATTTCTAGTTTTATGCCTTTGTTGTCTGAGAAATTGGTTGGTAGAATTTCAATATTATTGAATTTACTGAGGTTCTTTTTGTGGCCTAGTATGTGGTCTGTTCTGGAAAATGTTCCATGTGCACTTGATAAGAATGTGTATCCTGCTGCTTTTGGGTGCAGAGTTCTGTAGATATCTGTTAGGTCCATCTGTTCTAGTGTCTTGTTCAGTGCCTCTGTGTCTTTACTTATCCTCTGCCTGGTTGATCTATCCTTTGGAGTGAGTGGTGTGTTAAAGTCTCCTAAAATAATTGCATTGCTGTCCATTTCCTCCCTCAATTTTGTTACTATTTGTTTCACATATGCTGATGCCTCTTTGTTTGGGTTCATATATATTTATAATGGTTATATCCTCTTGTTGGACTGACCCCTTTATCATTATGTAATGTCCTTCTTTCTTGCTTGCTACTTTCTTCGTTTTGAAGTCTATTTTGTCTGATACAAGTACTGCAACATCTGCTTTATTCTCTTTGTTGTATGCATGAAATATCTTTTTCCATCCCTTCACTTTTAGTCTGTGTATATCTTTGGGTCCGAGGTGAGTCTCTTGTAAGTAGCATATAGATGGGTCTTGCTTTTTTATCCACTCTGTTACTCTGTCTTTTGATTGGTGCATTCAGTCCGTTTACATTTAGGGTGATTATTGATAGATATGTACTTATTGCCATTGCTGGCTTTAGATTCATGGTAACCAAAGGTTCAAGGGTAGCTTCTTTACTATCTAAGAATCTAACTTCACTTTCTTGTTAAATTATTGTGAATGCTGTCTGATGTTTCTTTATCTCTCGCTTCCTATTCTTCCTCCTCCTTTCTTTATATATTAGGTGTTTTATTCTTTGTCTTTAGTTAGTATTTGGATGATCTGCTTTCTTTGCTATGATTTTATTTTCTCTGGTGACATCTTTTTAGCTTTAGGGGTGCTTCCCTCTAGAGCTGTCCGTTTAAGATATCCTGTAGTAGTGGTTTGTTCCTTTGTCTTGAAATTGTTTAATCCCACCGTCATATTTAAATGATAATCGTGCTGGTTACAATATTCTTGGTTCGAGGCCCTTCTGTTTCAGTACGTTAAATACATCATGCCATTCTCTTCTGGCCTGTAAGGTTTCTGTTGAGAAGTCTGATGACAGTCTGATGGGTTTTCCTTTGTAGGTGATCTTTTTTCTCTCTCTAGCTGCCTTTAATACTCTGTCTTTATTTTTGATCTTTGCCATCTTAATTACTATGTGTCTTGGTGTTGTCTTCTCTGGGTCCCTTGTGTTGGGAGATATGTGGGCTTACATCGACTGTGAGACTATTTCCTTCCCCAGCGTCGGAATGTTTTCAGCAATTATTTCTTCAAAGACATTTTCTATCCCTTTTTCTCTCTCTTCTTCCTCTGGTACTCCTATAATGTGAATATTGCTGTGTTCATATTGGTCTCTTCCTAACTTTCTAACCTTCACTTTTAAGTTGCAGTATCAATAACTCTTTCTAATTTTTTTTTCTTTGTAAAAATATTAGCTTATTTGGTCATGGGTCAAAGCTTAGTGACCATCAAGAAGAGCGCAGATCTTTGAAATACTAGTGAACTTATTTGCCTACCATAGGGCTATGGAGAGGAAATTCTGCACATACAACTTCTGGCTTTATAAAGCTTGGGGGGAGTAGGTAAGAGGGGAAGGGAATCCTCCCATTCCTTTTTGAAGAGTCTCCCTTCTCCTCCCTCTCTCCATCTCCTCCAGCTCTAAAGGGGTCACTTTAGAATTTCTGGCCCTTTTGTTTTTTAAATTAGAAATCCCATGTTTCATTAGGTTTTGATCTTTTGTGCTTCACAAGACTTAGAGGTTTGGGAATCATTTTACTCTGTTTATCACAGAACTTTGAGATCTCAGTGGATAACTTTAATTCATATATACATGATCACTGTCGGCCCCGCTCTCAAACTAGAAAGGAAATATAATTTCCACTTAGGAGTAGCAATGCGCAAGATTTTCACTTTTTACAGACAAAACTGTTACTATTACCCTCAGTGATTGGATGTTAAACTTTGGTTTCTTGGAAAAACTTAAATTCTGATCCCAATATCCAGTTATTTTATTAACCTGATGTTGCCTTCATCTTTTCTTGTTTCCTGCAGGCATTCTTACACCGAATGAACCAGCGCGCAGCATCAAAAGTCGACAGAAATGTGACAGAGGAAACAGTGAAGGTGAGGAGGTGCGGTTGGCCTTGACCCAGGCACAAGTGACCCTCAGATAAAACGTTATCTGCTTGATGTGATTCGACAGCTCCTCAACTATGTTCAGCTCCGGTATAAGTTCTGTGCCAGACACTTGTGTGGAATCAGAAAAAGGGAAACTAGGGTTTGGGAAACGAAATGAGGGTTCTGAAGATGGAATAAAGACAGAGAGGAATTTTTTTTGCTAAGGCCTTGGGAAAGTTTGAAATAAGGAAGAAAAATCAACCCAAGAGGAAGAACCTTAGTGTCTGTGAGAGGTAGGGAGCTGAGCTAGAGGTGGTTCAGCGCGCAGGATGTGGGCAAACGGCACTTCCAGCCTCTGGTCACTAAAGAACAAACACTTTGGATGGTCCACTGGTGCAGGAAGGAAAGTCCACGTAATTCCTTCAACTGAGGTAAATGTATAAGCATTTCCTTTTAAACTGTAGGGAAGGAAAACTGTGAAGGGCTTTGAAAAAATGGGAAAGTAAATGACAATTAATTGTGCTGTCACTATTATTCATTCAAGTTATAGAAATCAGCACTGATATTTATGATGCTAACTTGTTTTACTTTACTGAAAGTAAAAAATTTCTGAGAATTTTACTTTACTGAAAATAAAATTCCAAGGAAACCTCTATTTCGCCATAAGTTAAATACTAACTTTCAAAATCTCCTTACCATGGGAGTATTTTAGTTCATGTGCTTTTGGTTACAAGGAAAAGACACCTATCACTTAAACTGATCTGAAGATTCTTTGGCTTTCCCTTAGGAGCTCCAAATGGGACCGAAGGCTCAGTATTGTGACTCAGGGGGTCAGTAATATAGCAGGTTCTCTCTAGCTCTTTACTACATCCTCCAGTTTATCAGCTTTGCCCCTGGGCTGGCCCCTCCCACAGCTGCAAAACGACCCTGTACCTGACCCACTCCTGGGCACAGCCCCTTTCCAAAGGGGAAGAGGGTTGCCCATTCCAGGGTGCCCTTAGGAGCAAAGAAATACTTCCCCTAAAAGCCTCCAGCAAATCTGCCCGCATTGTTTTACCTGCAGCCTGGGTTTGTTAATGAAGTGGGGCTACCATGCTTGAATTTATTTACTTGGGCTTTTCCTGAGAGCCAAGGAATAGGTTCTCAGTTCACAGAGTTGTGTGGGAGTGGAGAGAAGGTCCAGACAAAATTGGCACTCTGCTAGCCAGGCGGGGGGGAAGGAGAGCTGTCCACTGAGGTTTCCAGCTTGGAGTGAGAATACTCTCATAGACTTTTTAAACTTGCTTCACTATTGCACTTACATTTATTTACAGATGCTGTTCTCAAACATTGAAGATATCCTTGCAGTACATAGAGAATTTTTAAAAGTCGTGGAAGAATGCTTACATCCAGAACCTAATGCTCAACAAGAAGTGGGGACCTGCTTTCTTCATTTTGTAGGATACATTTATGTTTATTTTAAAAGCTCTCTCCCCTAGATTTGAACGTTAAGCTTTTTGGCATTGTAGTGTGTGGGAATTCAGCATTACAAGTACAATCTGACACCAGAAGTTTGGGGTCTTTTAAGGCCAGTGAAATATTCCGCTTAGGGCCAGAAAAGGGGAGAGAGCCCCACATCATCCATTTCATTCAGGGAAGAAGAAACAGCTTTTTCTTTTTCCTAACCAGTTAGTTCTTCACATCCTCTGTAGCTTTGAATTCTAATGAATATTCAGGGTGTTCGTAATGAATGGATTTTTATGTTTCTTTTAAACATAGAGCATTTTTCTCTTTTGAGGCAGAAAATCCTTACTCTTATAATGGTGCTATGAGCCTTTTATTAGTCAGAATGTTCCCTTGTTAACTGACTTGTGACCAACTGGAGGCGAACAAACGCCGTCAGTTTAGGTACATAGACGCCTGCTTCTGAATTTTTCTTAAAGACAGTTTCTCAAAAGGTTGTACTTAGGAAGGTCAGCAAAATAAGTCAGTGGTCAAGTTGTTTCAAATTATGCGTTGTGCTTGTGTGATCATCTTCATTTTTTATGCACACTGTGGCTGAAATTATTTATGCAATCGATTTGCAAAGTTAAAATCCACCTGTATGGTATAGTGAATATCATTTTCAGAGCTAGAGGATAATCATACTGACAAACAGAAAAATAGTGCTGCTGTTTATACCATTGCACTGATGCTAATTTTCAGAAACCAATTTGAATCTGTTTATCAAAATGCTGTACAATTAATGTTTTATTTAAAAATATGTAAGTATTTTATTAGAGAAATCAACTTTTATTTTTTATTTCTAGTTAGTCTCTTACAAAGGTAACTCTGTATTGTTCCTACATCTATATTTCTGTATGTAGTGAGCAGACTCTGCATACGTTATTTTTATAGTTGGTAAATATTTCATAAAGATAATTATATTGAAGAGAGAGCCTCCTTGGGTGCAGGAAGATCAAGCTGTGCTTTCCGTGGGTGCCACTGGAACCACATGTGTCTGTGTCCCCTGGATTCAGACCGCTCCTGCTCAGGACAGGATCAAATCTTCTCCCACCGGGACTCGCTGCTATCTACGTCCAGGGCTGCACGTGGGAATCTTGCACCCTGACATCCATTTCCTCAGTAACACATTGTGAATCTGTCATCTATGAATTTAGTTAAACTATTTCTGAAGTTTGTTTTATTTTGGTTCATACCATTTTTTGAAATAAGCAATTCAATACATTTTCTACTAGCTATATGAAGTAGCACTCAATGTTTCCTTCTAAATGCATGGCTTTGAAATTTCAGAGGATACACTTCCAATATTTGATCAGTATATTTTCTGTCTTCCCCTTTTATTGGTACTGCTTTGATAGATATCGATCATAGCCACATAGACAAAATCTTACAGGCAGAAGGGAGCTTAGAGATCATGATGGTGAAATTTCTCCTTTTCAGAAAGTATTCTTCCTATAGCAAAAATGAAGGGTCCTTGTTTTTCTCTTTTACTTGATCACGTTCAGTGACATTGCAAATTGTTAGACAATTTTTATATAATCCTAAATCTACCCCTGCCCTTTCCACCTAGTGATGCTACTTTCGTGTTTTGGAGCTACATAGAGGTGTGATTCCTTTAGAGTATGACAGCTCTTTGAAACCAGCAACCATTTCCTTACTTTTATATACTTAACAAATTTTCTCTCTGAAATGACCTCTCATTTGTAGTGGTTCACCATTATCTTAGTTGCTTGTTGCTGAATTTTCTCATTTGTTAGAGTCCCTCTTAATCACAACTGTCCAGGCTGGTGCCTGTGAACTTCAGGGTACTTTCTCTATTTTTCAGTGATCTGGCACAAGTTTTTCCATCTACCTAAAATACTCTCCTCTCTCTCTCAGTCTGGGAACCATGGATTCATTTCTCTGGACCTTGGTCAGACACTGCTTCCTTTTTAAAGCTGTATCTGAATCCTCCCAGCCACGCTAAGCACTCTCTTCTCTGTAATTTGCTACTGCTTGGTTCATTTGCCTGTTATTCCATACATCATATTGGACTATAATTAATACAAGTCTCTCCCTTTTCCTAGGCTATTCTTCATAGATCAGGGAAATTAAATAAATAAAGTGTAGTTTTATATATGCACAGTATAGGTCTTGAACCATAGTAAATTATTTATTTTTTATTTTTTTGGCATCATTAATCTACAATTGCATATGCAATATTATGGGTATTAAACTCCCCACTTCATCAGGTCCCCCCACCAACCCCATTACAGTCACTGTCCATCAGTGTAGTGAGATGCTATAGACTCACTACATGTCTTCTCTGAGTTGTACAGCCCTCCCCGTGCCCGCCCAACATTATGTCACTAATCGTAATGCCCCTTTTCCCCCGTTGTCCCTCTCTTCCCACCCATCCTCCCCATGTCCCTTTCCCTTTGGTAACTGTTAGTCCATTCTTGGGTTCTGTGACTCTACTGCTGTTTTGTTCCTTCAGTTTTCTTTTCTTTGCTCTTATTCTCCACATATGAGTGAAATCATTTGATATTTGTCTTTTTCTGCTTGATTTATTTCACTGACCATAATATCCTCTAGCTCCATCCATGTTGTTGCAAATGGTAGGATTTGTTTTCTTCTTATGTCTGAATAATATTCCATTGTGTATATGTACCACCTCTTCTTTATCCATTCATCTACTGATGGACACTTAGGTTGCTTCCATTTCTTGGCTATTGGAAATAGTCTGCAATAAACATAGGGGTGCATATGTCTTTTTGAAACTGGGCTGCTGCATTCTTAGGGTAAATTCCTAGGAGTGGAATTCCTGGGTCAAATGGTATTTCTATTTTGAGTTTTTTGAGGAACCTCCATACTGCTTTCCACAATGGTTGAACTAATTTGCATGCCCACCAGCAGTGTAGGAGGGTTCCCCTTTCTCCACATCCTCGCCAACATTTGTTGTTGTTTGTGTTTTGGATGTTGGCCATCCTCTCTGGTGTGAGGTGATATCTCATTGTGGTTTTAATTTGCATTTCTCTGATGATTAACGATGTGGAGCATTTTTTCATGTTCCTGTTGGCCGTCTGAATTTTTCTTTGGAGAAGTGTCTATTCATATCCTCTGCCCATTTCTTAATTGGATTATTTACTTTTTGTCTGTTGAGGTGCATGAGTTCTTTATATATTTTGGATGTCAACCCCTTATCTGACATGTCATTTATGAATATATTCTCCCAAACTGTAGGATGTCTTTTTGTTTTACTGATGGTGTCCTTAGCTGTACAGAAGCTTTTCAGCTTGATGTAGTCCCACTTGTTCATTTTTGCTTTTGTTTGCCTGGCCCTGGAAGATATGTTCATGAAGAAGTCGCTCATGTTTATGTCCAAGAGATTTTTGCCTATGTTTTTTTCTAAGAGTTTTATGGTTTCATGACTTACATTCAGGTCTTTGATCCATTTTGAGTTGATTTTTGAGTATGGGATTAGACAGTAGTCCAGTTTCATTCTCCTACTGATAGGTGTCCAGTTTTGCCAACACCAGCTGCTGAAGAGGCTGTCATCACCCCATTGTATATCTAAGGCTCCTTTATCAAATTTTAATACACCGTATATGTTTGGGTTAATGTCTGAATTTTCTATTTTGTTCGACTGGTCTGTGGGTCTGTTCTTGTGCCAATACCAAATTGTCTTCATTACTGTGGCTTTGTAGTAGAGCTTGAAGTCAGGGAGCATAATTCCCCCTGTTTTATTCCTCCTTCTCAGAATTGCTTTAGCTATTTGGGTTCTTTTGTGGTTCCATATGAATTTTAGAACTATTTGTTCCAGTTTATTGAAGAATGCTATTGGTATTTTGATAGGGATTGCGTTGAATCTGTGGATTGCTTTAGGTAATATAGCCATTTGGACAATATTTATTCTTCCTAGCCAAGAGCATGGGATGAGTTTCCATTTGTTAGTGTCCTCTTTAATTTCTCTTAGGAGTGTCTTGTAGTTTTCAGGGTATAGGTCATTCACTTCCTTTGTTAGGTTTATTCCTAGATATTTTATTCTTTTTGATGCAATTGTGAATGGAATTGTTTTCTTGATTTCTCTTTCTGTTAGTTCGTCATTAGTGTATAGGAAAGCAACAGATTTCTGTGTGTTAATTTTGTATCCTGCAATTTTGCTGAATTCAGATATTAGTTCTAGTAGTTTTGGAGTGGAGTCTTTAGGGTTTTTTATGTACAATATCATGTCATCTGCAAATAGTGACAATTTGACTTCTTCTTTACCAATCTGGATGCCTTGTATTTCTTTGTTCTGTCTGATTGCCATGGCTAGGACCTCCAGTACTATGTTGAATAACAGTGGAGAGAGTGGGCATCCCTGTCTTGTTCCCGATCTTAGATGAAAAGCTTTCAGCTTCTCTCTGTTAAGTATGATGTTAGCTGTGGGTTTGTCATATATAGCCTTTATTATGTTGAGGTACTTGCTGTCTATACCCATTTTGTTGAGAGTTTTTATCATGAATGAATGTTGAATTTTGTCAAATGCTTTTTCACCATCTATGGAGATGATCATGTGGTTTTTTGTTCTTCTTTTTGTTGATGTGGTGGATGATGTTGATGGATTTTTGAATGTTGTACCATCCTTGCATCCCTGGGATGAATCCCACTTGATCATGGTGTATGATCCTCTTGATGTATTTTTGAATTCGGTTTGCTAATATTTTGTTGAGTATTTTTGCATCTACTTTCATCAGGGATATTGGTCTGTAATTTTCTTTTTTGGTGAGGTCTTTGCCCGGTTTTGGTATTAGAGTCATTCTGGCTTCATAGAATGAATTTGGAAGTATTCTGTCCTCTTCTATTTTTTGTAAAACTTTAAGGAGTATGGGTATTATTTCTTCTCTATATGTCTGATAAAATTCAGAGGTGAATCCATCTGGCCCGGGGCTTTTGTTCTTGGGTAGTTTTATGATTACCAATTCAATTTCATTGCTGGTGATTGGTCTGTTTAGTTTTTCTGTTTCTTGCTTGGTCAGTCTTGGAAGGTTGTATTTTTCTAAGAAGTTGTCCATTTCTTCTAAGTGGTGTGGCTTGTTAGCATATAGATTTTCATAGTATTCTCTCATAATTCTTGTATTTCTGTGGGGTTCATAGTGATTTTTCCTTTCTCATTTCTGATTCTGTATATGTGTGTAGATTCTCTTTTTCTCTTAAAGAGTCTGGCTAGGGATTTATCTATTTTGTTTATTTTTTCAAAGAACCAGCTCTTGGTTCCATTGATTTTTTTCTATTGTTTTATTCTTCTCAATTTTATTTATTTCTTCTCTGATCTTTGTTATGTCTCTCCTTCTGGTGGCTTTGGGCCTCATTTATTCTTCTTTTTCCAACTTCAATAATTGTGTTTTTAGACCATTCATTTGGGAATGTTCTTCCGTCTTTAAATAGGCCTGGATTGCAATATACTTTCTTCTTAGAACTACCTTTGCTGCGTCCCACAGAAGTTGTGGCTTTGTGTTGTTGTTGTCATTAGTCTCCATATATTCTTTGATTTCTGTTTTGATTTGATCGTTAACCCATTGATTAGTTAGGAGAATGTTGTTAAGTCTCCATGTATTTGTGAGCCTTTTTGTTTTCTTTCTACAATTTATTTCTAGTTTTATACCTTTATGATCTGAGAAGTTGGTTGGTAGAATTTCAATATTTTTGAATTTTCTGAGGTTCTTTTGGCCTAGCATGTGGTCTATTCTGGAAAATGTTCCATGTGCACTTGAGAAGAATGTGTATCCTGCTGCTTTTGGGTGCAGAGTTCTGTAGAGTTGTGTAGATGTCTGTTAGGTCCATCTGTTCTTGTGTGTTGTTCAGTGCCTCTGTGTCTTTACTTATTTTCTGTCTGGTTGATCGGTCCTTTGGAGTGAGTGGTGTGTTGAACGCTCCTGTAATGAATGCATTGCTTTCTATTTCCTCCTCTAACTCTGTTAGTATTTGTTTCACATATGTTGACGCTCCTGTGTTTGGTGTATATATATTTAAAATGGTCATGTCCTCTTGTTAGACTGACCCCTTTATCGTTATGTAATGTCCTTCTTTATCTCTTGCTACTTTCTTCGTTTTGAAGTCTATTTTGTCTGATACAAATACTGCAACACCTGCTTTTTTCTCTTTGTTGTTTGCATGAAATATCTTTTTCCATCCCTTCACTTTTAGTCTGTGTATATCTTTGGGTTTCAGATGAGTCTCTTGTAAGCAGCATATAGATGGGTCTCGCTTTTTTATCCCCTCTGTTACTCTGTGTCTTTTGTTTGGTGCATTCAGTTCATTTACATTTAGGGTGATTATTGATAGATATGTACTTATTGCCATTGCTGGCTTTAGATTCGTGTTAACAAAGGTTCAAGGGTTGCTTCTTTACTATCTAAGAATCTAACTTAACTTTCTTGTTAAGTTATTGTGAACGCCGTCTGATGTTTCTTTATTTCTCTCCCTTCTTATTCTTTCTCCTCCATTCTTTATATACTAGGTGTTTTATTATGTATTCTTTTATGTTTCCTTTGACTGTTTTTGTGGATAGTTGATTTTACTTTTTGCCTTTAGTTAGTATTTGAATGGTCTGCTTTCTTTGCTATGATTTCATTTTCTCTTGTGACATCTTTTTAACCTTAGGAGTACTTCCATCTAGAGCTCTCTTTAAGACATCCTGTAGAGGTGGTTTATGGGAGGCAAATTCTCTCAGCTTTCGCTTGTCTAAAAATTATTTAATCCCTCCATCATATTTAAATGATAATCGTGCTGGATACAATATTCTTGGTTCGAGGCCCTTCTGTTTCATTACGTTAAATATATCATGCCATTCTCTTCTGGCCTGTAAGGTTTCTGTTGAGAAGTCTGATGACAGTCTGATGGGTTTTCCTTTGTAGGTGATCTTTTTTCTCTCTCTAGCTGCCTTTAATACTCTGTCTTTATCTTTGATCTTTGCCATTTTAATTATTATGTTTCTTGGTGTTGTCTTCCGTGGGTCCCTTGTGTTGGGAGACCTGTGGGCTTCCGTGGTCTGAGAAACTATTTCCTTTCCCAGCATGGGGAAGTTTTCAGCAATTATTTCTTCAAAGACATCCGTTTTTCCCTCTCCTCTTCCTCTGATACTCCTATAGTTCGAATATTTTTCCACTTGGATTGGTCACACAGTTCTCTTAATTTTCTTTCATTCCTAGAGATCCTTTTATCTCCCTCTGCCTCAGCTTCTCTGTATTCCTGTTCTCTGATTTCTATTCCATTAACAGTCTCTTACACCTCATCCATTCTACTCCTAAGCCTGTCGATCGCTTGTCTCATTTCTGCATTGTCTCTCCTCACTTCCTCCCTTAACTCTTGCATATTTTTCTGTAGATCCATCAGCATTGTTATGACTTTTATTCTGAATTCTTTTTCAGGAAGATTGTGTAAGTCTATCCCATCAGGCCCCCTCTCTGGGGTTGTCTGGCCTGTCTTTGTCTGTAGCACATTCCTTTGTCTTTTCATGGCGATAGAAGTGGTCGCTGGTACGCGCCACCTGTGTCAGCTGGGAGAATCAAGTCCCTTCCTGCTTGTTGTTCTCCTTGCCCTTCTCCGGGGCCTGAGCTGTTTTCCTGCACACCGGGATGCAGTCTCTGGGATAATCCCCTAAGCTGCTTGTGTGTGGGCCACCTGAGCCTAGCCTATAGCACTGTGGCAGTTTGCAGTCTCGTTGGATGTGTTCTGGTCCCCTTGGTGCTTTCCAGCCCTTGATGTGGGTTCTGGTGTCCTTCCCGCTTAGCTGCGCACCAGCAGGGAGGTGATTCTGTGAGGTTGCTGTGGGTGGTGCCGCTCCTCTGCTGTTCTGCAGCAGTGGCAGCTCCGCCAGAACCTTTGTGGCTCTGGCCGAGCAGGAGGAACGAATGGCAGGCTGCTGATCTCTGTGGGAAGCCTCGGCGCAGCTGCTTTGCCTGGCTGCCTTGCCTGGCTGCCAGCCAGGGGGTCCGAAATTCCCCAAGACTCCCAGCCTGCTGGGCTGAGTGCACTGGGACAATTTTGCTCTGCTGTTGGGCCCTGTATCTTTAAGACTTTTAAAGAAGCGCCCACTTTTCTTTTGTCCCGGGGAGCCGGCTGAGGGGACCCGCTTGTTGTCTCTGTCTCGGATCCTGCCCTTCCATTTCTCTAATCTCCAGTACACCACGCGATGTGTGTCTGTGCTCCCGTGCAGATCAGCAGGGCTGGTTTTTTAGCAGTCCTGTGTTTCCACTCCCGCCAATGCGCTCGGGTGGGGGAGTGCTCGGGTCCCACTGGGTCATGGCTTTGTATCTTACCCGCTTCGTGAGGCGCTGAGTTCTCGCAGATGTAGCTCCAGCCTGGCTGTTGTACTGTATCTTCTGGTCTCTCTTTTAGGAATAGTTGTATTTGTTGGAATTTCACATATATATATGGTTTTGGGAGGAGATTTCCACTGCCCTGCTCACACTGCCATCTACCATAGTAAATTCTTAATACAAATTGTTCCATAAACATCACACAGGTTAGTGTTTCAATATGGCTAATAAAATGGCTCTAATTTATTCTTTCTTGAGTTTGCAGAAAGACAAGTTTCGTATCTATGATGAATATTGTAGCAACCATGAGAAGGCACAAAAATTGCTTCTTGAACTTAACAAAATAAGAACAATCCGGACATTTCTTTTGGTGAGTATGTGTTTATGAATAATGGTATGTTTATGTGTTACTAGATACTGTTATTGGCTGACAAGCCCCCGAGGTCCAAAGCAGGGCATCAGTGTGTGGCCGTAACTGCTTGTGGGCCCTCTCCTCGACCCGGTCCAGCCTAGGAAGTGAGATTCCTTTGAAAAATGTAAGGAGTGAGAGTTGGCAGAAGCTGTTTGTGGGGAAACATTGATAATGCCCTCTCCCAGTTGTTTGTGACATCCGCAGGTTCCTAGTGAGAGGAAACATTGATGCCAGAGTTCATCATTGCTTGTATATCCATCTGCTCCCTAGGGATCCCTGTACTTCTGTGCTAGACCTCTCAGTAGGGCAGTAACAGGAAGGAAACAAATTACAGGTATGTAGGAAAGAAACTTTGAGATTGACCTGTCTCCTACATACATTCCTTATTCAATTTTCATAAAAAAGAGCAAAAAAGTATGCTTAATTTCTTTAGGTAGCACAAATAAGTGCACATTTTGGCAGTTACTTGGACAATTTAATTGCCAGTGAGAACCACACTGCAAGTGTCCAATTCAATCACATTTAGAAAATTGTGGAGTGGAGCAGCCATCCCCATGCTCCAGTTTTGGAGCATTTCCATCACCCCCAACAGTCCCCTGTGCCCATTTATAGCTCATCTCCACTCCAACTATTAGCTGCAGGCAGTCACTGACTTGCTTTCTGTCTCCATAGATTTGCCTTTTCTAGATGTTTCATATGAATGGATTCCATCATTATCTTTTTTATACCTGGCTTTTTTTACTGAGTAAATGTTTATGAGGTTCATCCTTGTAGCATGTATCCCTAGTCCAGTCATTTTTATTGTTGAATAGTATTTGATTTACGGATATTTGGTTTATGCACTTGCCATTTGTTTGTTGATGGCCAATTTATGAACATTGGGTCAAGTGACTGTGATAATGATGGACCTTGACAATAGTATATCTGGAGGTCACTTGAGAGAGAGATTTTTTAGTATGGAAAATTCAGGAAATGTCCTGTTTGGGCTGTCAATGAATAATGCTCTTATGAACATTCATGCACAAGTCTTTGTGTGGTCATATGTTTTGGGTAGTTACCAAGAGCAGAACTTCTGGGTCACAGTAAGTTTACCTTAAGAGGAAATCGTCTTGTGGCTGTGTCATACCTACCAGCAACATGTGAGATTCACAGTTGCTCTGTATCTCTGCCAACACATGATATTATCATTTCTGATTATAGCCATGCTAATGATTTTTATTTGCATTTCTCCAATGACCAGTGATACTAAGCATGCTTTCATGTGCTTATTAGCCATTCATATACCCTCTTGGTGAAATGCTTATTCAAATCTTTTGCCAGTATTTAAGTGGGGATATTTAGTTTACACTGAGTTGTGTTTTTTGTTTTGGCTACAGCTCCTGTATCAGACATATAATTTGCAAATATTTCCTCCCAGTATTGTTTGTCTGTTCATTTGAATATTGTTTTTTAAAATCAGAAGCGTTAAATTTTGGTGAAGCTCAATTTATTAAATATTTTCTATTATAATTATGCTTTTGTTGTCATATTTAAATGTTTTCAGGTCTTACACTTTGTTAAGTTTATTCATAAGTATTTTACTCTTTTTGCTGCTGCTGTGATTGGAATTGTCTTAATTTCATATTTGGCTTGTTCATTGCTAATATACAGAAATTTAATTGACTTTTATATATTCTATTATCTTGTATATCATGTTCTTATATCCTGTGATTTAAATTTATGTATTAGTTCTAGTTTATTGTGAAATCTTTAGGATGTTTTACATATAGGATCATGTCATCTGAGAATAAAGATAATATTTACTTTCTCTTATGCAATTTAAATGTTTTATTATTTTTTTCTTGAATTTTGTACTGGCTAAAATTAGTACCTTGTTGAATAGAAGTGGTAAGCACAGACACTCCTGCCTTGTTTCTGATCTTAGAGGGAAATCACTTAGTTTTGCACTATTAAGTATGATGTTAGCTATTGGTTTTTTTGTAAATGTCCTTTATCAGGTTGAGGAAATTCCATTATATTCATATTTTGTTGAGGTTTTTTTTTAGTCTTTGTTATAGTCTTTTTTCCTTTTCTAATATAGGTTTTTAAATCTATGAACTTTATGCTATATAGTGCTTTAGTTGAATTCCATAAATTATGACATGTGTTTTCATTTTCATTAGGCTTTGAAAATGTCTAGTTTCCTTTCTAATTTATTTGATCCATTGTTAAAGAAGTTTGCTTGGGAAGCCCTTCTCCATGGAACTCTTACATTTCTGCACATTCTCTGAGCAGAAGAACTGACCGCCTTTGTTCTGGCCTATTTATCAGAGGATGTTTGTATCATGAACAGTCGGCCAAGATGGAGATATTCTCTTCCTCCTCAGCACTGGGCAGATGTGTCTGCTACCATTATAATAGATTTGTGCTTCCTAATCTCAGGTCTCCTCTCCCATTGTACATGTGCATGTGACTCCTGGCCCTCTTTGTATTGTAATGTATGAATTGTGGCTTGAGAAGTGGCCCCCCACAGAAGGGTTACTCTGGCTACTGCTATTGCTGTGAAGAAAAAAAAAATCTGTCTTGTATCTGTGTCCTTGGAATTTCATGTGTTCTTCCAGCATCCATAAATCTGTGGCAGGTTAACTTGTTAGCTTGCAAGTAGGGTAAAATCTTACAATCATCACAGTTTTAGCATGGTATTATTTTATTTCCCAGTATGGGTATTTTCCAAATTTCTTCTTGTTACTGATTTTTATTTAATTCAATTCTGGTCAGAGAACATACTTAAATCACTTAAATCCTTTAACATTCATTATGACTTTTTTATGGCTTAGCTCGTTTGTCCTGGAGTTTATTATATCTTCTCTATGTTCCATACATGCTTAAAATCTGTATATTCTACTGTTCCTAGGTGGAGTGTTCTTAAACGTTAAGTCATTTTTGTTAACAGTCTTGTTCAGATCTTCTATATCCTTTCCTCTGGGTGTTCTGTCAATTATTAAGGGTGGAATATTGAAATCTCAGTTATGTCAGTTTTTGTTTTATATGTTTTAGGGCTCAGTTGTTAGATATATATGCATTTAAAATTGTATTTACATTTCTAGTTACCATAAAATGTCCTTCTTTGTCTCTAGGAGTATTTCTTTTCTTAAAGTTTTCCCTGATATTATTATAGCCATCATCACAGCTTTCTTACTGTTTGTACACTATCCTTTTCCATTATTTTTCTTATAAGCTATTTATGTCTTTCAATCTAAAACATGCCTCTGGTAGATAGCATATAGTTGAATCTTGCTTTTTAACCTGGTCTAATAATCTCTGCTTTTTGACTGGAGTAAAGTTTAGTTCATTCACCTTCATTGTAATTATTGAGAGGATTATATTTACATGTACCACTTTATTATTTTTTTCTACATTCCTCATGTTATTTTTGTTTTTCTGATCCTCCTTTACTGCCTACTTTTGTGAGAGCAAGAGAAACTCCATTTTAAAAAGGCCATCTTAAGAAGGAGGCCTTAGCCCTGACCTAGTTCTAAGAAAACTTTGTTCCAGTTACTGGAAAAACCACCCATTGTTCCAGTGACCTCACCCCAGATAGTTCCCTAGCAACGACCTCAAGGTCCAGACACTCAAGATCCAAACGCTCCTGTCCCTTAAAGATAACATACCTTACATGTTACATCAGCCGGCAGCTTAGCACCAGCCGGACTCAACCAATAAAGAATGTACAAACCACCCTTACTTTCAATCATCCAATCAGCAGAGGCCAGGTGCAAGTTCCTTTCTTCCTGCACCTTGTAATGCATAAAAGCTTTGTCTGCCCTGGGCTCGGGGCTCACATTCCTGACCCACTGTGTCAGTGAAGGTTGTGGGTCCGAGCTTGAGCTTGAAATAAATGACCCTTTTGTGTTTGCATTGGAATCAGCTCCTTGGTGGTCTCTCGGGGACTTGCAACTTGGGCACAACATTTGGGGGCTTGTCTGGGATCCCCAAAACCCCCAGGACTCCCAAACCGGAGGGTCTGAACCGGCCAGTAAGAACTTTGTGCATGTGAGTGATGCAAGCTTTATGTTTATTGTTCGTGTTGTGTGTTGTGCTACGCTCTTTCACTTTCTGAAGGTCAAGTCTGAGGCTGAATCGGAACACCTGTACCTGCAAGGCGGACGGGCCCACCTGTACCTGCAGAGCCAACGGGCCCTCCTGTACTTGCAGAGCTGACGGGCTCACCTGTGGGGCCCACAGGCCCTCCTGTACCTGTAGGGCCAATGGGCCTGTTTGAGGGAGAAGAAGTGCCCCTCATTTGTTTAGGACCTTTGGATCCTAATTTGGGGGAACGAGGCAGGTCACCCCCGCCGTCGTCCCACTTCCGATTCTGCTTCAGAACGACCAAAGGCATTTTTTGTCTGCTTTTTGTTTGTCTGCATTACTTGGTGGGCTGTCAGTAGCTTTTTATTTTGAGAAAATGAGTCAGACTCCTTCTACTCCGTTATCTCTGATGATGGACCATTTTAAAGAAGTTAAGGGAAGGACACAACCATCCCCCACCGGGGAAACAGAAGCTGCTCCGATAGCAGAGGGCAGAGGCGCTTCAGTAGGAAGCCTGCCCTATACCAGACAAAGGGCTCAGAGAGAGCAGTCTGCCTCCACCACTTGCCCCTGCGAGCCACCGGTCCCTCAGATGCGGCGGGAGAAATAAGCCCAATCATTACTTTCGCTACTAGTGACCTCTACAATTGGATATCAGTAACTCAAATCTTTATATCAGTTTATCTGAGTATGTGTTCTTTTATGAAAAGTATTGCTAACTGTAGTCATTGCGTCTCAATCTGTATGTTTATGTGTCTAGTAAAGAAAAATGTTTTTCTACCTCCAGATGGTATTAATAAGCATTAATGTTAATTTAAGTTACACTGAAACAGACATGTCCTTATAGTTATTGGCTGCCTGTTTACCTAAAGTCACTTCAATTGATGTTATCTGTTAAACCTTTCAAGAAAAAATGCTTAAGCTTAACTATGTGTAATGTTCAGTAAAAGTTTTTATAAGTAATCTAGCATAATTTCTAAAGAGTGTGTAAATAAGTGTAACAAATGAATATCTTAATAATAATAATAGTATATTAATGTATAACAGTGTATGTATCTGCAGACAGCCTGATAATTTTTGTGGTAACCAAAATTCTTAGAGTTTCGCTAAGTTATATGTGCTCAGTAAAAAATTGTGCTGTAAGGCACATTTCCAGAAATGATAAAATTTGTTCATAAATGTATCAATCTAAGGAATGCTGGTGTTACAGTTTAGCATAGCCTATTTTCAGTGTTCACTGAAAGTTAAAGTTCCTAATAGTTTTAAGTTCTAATTAAAACTACTTAAAGTAATAAAATATCTCTGCTTGCTAAAAAAGATGTGTGTTTTAACAAGAGAAAGTATAAAGAATGAAAATTCATTTTATTTAAAGTAACTGTTCTAAAGTACAGTTGTTTGTTTAAAGAGAGAGAACAGTGAATGTAAAAAGAAAGTTGTAGAAAGTTTGTGGAAAAAATTGACATGGTCGTGCTATGTAAAATTAAAGCAAATGAGTCTTGATATCAAGTACAACAAAATTAGAATTTTGTTCTCAGTTAAAAAGACAGTTTTCTTAAACTGTTAGCCTGCTCTTAATGTTGACAAATTGCAAAGAGTTTTCTAATTGTTTTTATCAAAGCAGTTTCTCATGCTTAAAGTCTCAGTGAGTTCTCTGAGTATTTAAGAAAATGAAATCTTCATATTAAAAGGACTGTAAGCCAAGTGTTGTTAACAACTGAGTAACCTGTATTTGCATTTAAGCCTTTTTATTGTCATTCTAGTTAAATACCTATAATCCTATTTAAGCAAGTGCCAAAGAACTAATTAACTCTCATATTTTCCAGAGGGCCCCTGCAACATGTCAGAGGAATTTTTTCTCATTAAAGAAAGTATTTGGCTAAATTAGATTATTTATCTAATATATAATTACCTGGAAAACACTGCCAAAGAGATTGATGCTAAACTTTGTGCTGGATGTTTTGTGTTGCAAAAATATCCAAATTTCCTTATGTCAACTGTCTTATAGTAAGCTCTCATCAGATCTTTAGCCACTCTCATTTACAAGTCTTTTGTCATTTATAGTAACTGTTTTATTACTCCTGAACTAGTAAAGAACTAGATTTCAGCAGAACAGGTATTTACATAAGATTAAGTAAACTAAGGAAAATGATTTTGTGGCTTTTTGTTTCAAGTGTTACTGATAAAGTGTTTTAAGCTTTTTCTCTTAAGCTCACAGCAGTTTAGTAAATGACAATACCTTTATAAGCAGAATTGAAACATTTATCTTTCTCTCTAACTGATCCCTCCAGAATTTAACAACTCTCAGTGACTATTTTTATATTTCATAGCAGTATGTTTATTTGCATTAAGTTCAATAAGAATCTGCTTTCCTTGTAAGAGGACCAATTAAAAACACTGGTTATATTACCAAGGCTTTGACTGGAATGTTATTCCTGAAAGACACGTACATAAACTCACATATGAACAGACAGCTTTAAGGAACTGAGGTCGACTTTATAAAGCCAACAGAGCCCCTTGGAAGAACTGGCCTGGTACCTTGCTTACAAGATTCCCAGCAGCCTTACCAGGTGAGTAAAGAAGGTCACTTCCTGGCAGGTGCAGGAACCTCAGAACATCTTGGGGACCTCAAGAAGAGAGGAATTCACCCAAATCTACAGGTACTGCAGGCAAAACCTGATGGCAAGACTGGCTTGGCTTTCTGGCCTTGAGAGGCCTTTAAAAGTCCAAGTTCCTTATAAAAAGTTCCAGCAAAGCACATTTAAAAGAGCCTATGTAACCAATTGCTCTTCTTGCTGCACTTATGCAAATAATCAAGCCAAGTGTTAATTATTTTCTTAATCTAGTTACTAGTAATAAAAATGAGGGTGATTCTAGAGAAAAGTATTGTTTCAATAATGCAGCCTTATCTATACTGAGTCCATGCATTCTTTAATCTTCTTGTCAAGTTTATCCTTCCAGAATAGAAAATCCAACTCCAGATGTTGCTGCATAACCTAATAACATGATTTATTCTGTCTCGCCTAGAAGCCACAAAACTGCAAATAGTGATAGCAATAGAACCCAGGATGGAAACTCCCATCTTCCAAAGGCCTCCCGACTGACCATTGATAGAGACCTAGCTGCACCCCTTACTGCGTCCCCTCTCAGCATGAAGCAGCCAGAGCGGTCGTCAC
>JAQQAC010013450.1:386211-496428 GCA_029783875.1 Phataginus tricuspis
GAATGAAGTTAAGGTCAAAGTTACACAGTTTCAGAGCCTGGTTTTTATATCATTATTACAAGGAATGTTGTGGGTCACATGGGACAATAAATGACTGGATGTGGAATGACAGTGCTAAGAAAACACTGCCTCTGGAAGAAAGGAAATACTCCATTAATAGTCATAGGTCCAGTGCCTCAGTACAATGACCAGAAGTTTTATCATGAGAAAGATATTGTAGTTTGCTAATTATTGCTTGACCTCAAGGGTTTCTGAGTAGATTAGAATAGCAATTCTGGAAATGATGTTTTTTGGAACTATAATAAAGCATGTAGCCTAAACTAAGCCGTGAGTTTTCATTTATGAAATGATGATGGTGATGGTGATGGTGGTATCATAGCATATATCTGCCAGAATGTGTATATATGTATATATCTACGTGTGTATACTTAACTTATACATATATGTGAAGGATTTATACAAATCACTTAATGTAGCATGTACTCCATAAATGTTATCCATTATTACTCATATATATTGATTCTGGTTTATTATATTAATTACTACCTGGTATCTAAATTTAAAAAAACATAGACGTGCCATACACTTATTAAGTGGTACTTTTTTTATTGAAATAGAGTTGATAAACAATATCACATTGGTTTCAAGTATACAACATAGTGATTCAGCAGTTATCTGCATTGTTAAATCCACACCCCAACTAGTGTAGTTACTATCTGTCAACATAAAAAGATGATACAGAACTGTTGAATGTATTCTCTATGCTATACATTTATCCCCGTGGCTAATTTATATTATGATTGAGATTCTGTGTTTCTTGATCCTCTTCACCAATTTCACCTTCCCAACCCCATCCCTCCCATGGTGACCACCAGTCACTTCTCAGTATCTATGAGTCTACTGATGTTTTTCTTCATTTTGTTTTGTTTTATTTTTAGATTCCACATATGAAATCATAGGGTATTTGTCTCTCTCTACCTGGCTTATTTCACTGAGCATAATACCCTCTAGATCCATCCGTGTTGTCACAAATGGCAGGATTTCTTTCTTTTAATGACTGAGTAATATTCCATTGTATATTTTACCACATCCTCTTATTCCATTCATCTATTGATGGACACTTTGATTATTTCCAATCTTGGCTATTGTGGCAATTTGCACAGAGGAGCATGTATCTTTTCGAGTCAGGGAGTTTGTTTTCTTCGGGTAAATTCCTAGAAATGGAGTTATTAGGTCATATGGTATTTCTATTTTTTAACTGGTATTCTTATTGATTTAATTTCTGAGAAATCAATGTTATGAGTTTGAACTCAAATACATTTTTTGCTGTAACTTTTGTCAGAGGCATAAATTGGGCCTCTTGTAAAAGTTCATGACATGGATTTCTCCTTAGGAAAAACAAGTGAATGTTGCTTGGTTAAGCCATAGAGAGACGCTAACGCAGAGCTCTCCAGTGCTGCAGAGCTTACGCTTAGCCTTCAGAGGGTGAGCAGGACCGGCGCGGATGTGACTCCCATCTTCCCGAGAGGCCCTCCAGGCCTCAGATTCGTGTGTGCACCGCCAGCACAGCTATTCCTGCTCCTGATTTTAGGTTCCCAGGGATTTGTTTGTTTCAAGAGTCAGAAGGGATAGTGATATGTAGAGAAATACATCATGCCAAGGGGTTGTTCTAAGTCACTCATTTCTGGATATCAGTGACCTCAGGTGTTTTGAGTTGACTCTCAAAAGATATGATCGTGGATACGGTTTTGGTTAGAAAGAAAGAGGTAAATTCAGAACCCCTTCAAGCACAGAAGAGATGACACCTTTTTGTTTTTTTGGAAGATTGTTTTTATAAAGAAACATGAAAAAATGATTTACCTGGTAAGCAGATACGTTTTCTTGTACTGTAAGCTGAAACATTGTGCCGATATTCTCTTTGATTTTGGATGGTTTTATTTATACAGAGAAAAACCACAGGGGATTAGGTTACGTGTTAACGAAAAGATACGTTGGTTGGTCTTATTTGTGGAACTTGGAATTATTGGGTTGGTCAGTCAGCAAAGGGTTCATATCAAATAACTGACAAGAGATTATCGGTAGTCATTTCCCTTGCTGTTTCACAGTATCTAAATTCATGTGCCAAGCTCCACAGATACCCACTGGGCACAATTCCATAGGGCCCCAAATTATAGCATGCAGACTGAGTCGACTACTTCATGTAATTTACAAATATTTCTACACTTCAGGATTTTGGGAGGAGACTGCATATCCCTTTTCTGGGTTTGTGATCTAGAGTAACTTCCCAAACGTTGCCTTGGGAGTGATGTAATGTGCTTCTTTGGTGCTAGCTCTGTAGAATGGAGTGTGAATATACTGAATGCAAGGTCAAAGTTTATGGCAGAATTCTCAACAATAACATCTCAAGAGGGCATAACAACCTCATATCTTCCCACTGTATGTTAAGAATTAAGAAAATTCTTTTAAAGTCTTGCCTCAGGAGTTCTGTAATTGTGTTAGTTGCATGATGATGGCAACTGTAGTAACGAAACAAATGACTAATCAGAAAGCAATGTGGTCACAACTGTCTAGACAGTGGGTGAAGATGTTTAATTTTGTGCTTCTAAACGGCAAACAAGATCTCTTAATATATTTAAAAGATTAAAGATTACTCTAGTTCTGATATCCTGAATGGAAAAAAGGAAAACCTAGTTAAAAAACCCAAAATAAAAAACCCAAATAAGAAAAAGAAGCTATTCAAGGGCATGTGGCAGTTAATTCAATGCAGAGAATTAACCTGAGTTGTCGGTGAAAACAGCATAAATCGCTTTTTTAACGATGAAATATTGTGGAATTTGTAAATTATGTAGAGTACAAACTATAATTAAAAATTCTGCTTTATGACATTGTTATGGTGTCTTATATTAGAAAATAAGGCAAGTAAATTATTTTTGAAATTATGGACATATTCTTTTAAAGGTTTAACATTTTGTTAAAAACTGTAGGGAAATGTAATTAACACAATGATACTTCTGATGGAGCAAAAATCAAACAAACTAAGTGCTACAGGTGAAATACTTGACAATGAGAAAGAAATATCATTTAGTTTAAAAAAATAATTTTGAGGGAAAAATTTAAATGACTGCAAAATGTGTTTCTGGGTAATGCATATTCATTGATTCAACCTTCTGTTTTTTATCTTAATCATGGTTTGTGATGTCACTTCTGGAAGGGCTCTCACGGTCTTTGCAGTTTTCATATCCTGGTCAGTCTGAACCTGCTGTACCAGAAAGCTGGAGATCAAATGGTGATTTGTGTTTTGTGTATAAACAGGAGCTTCTGAAGCGGACTCCAAGGAAACACAGTGACTACGTGGCAGTGATGGAAGCCCTCCAAGCCATGAAAGCCGTCTGTTCCAATATAAACGAGGCCAAGAGACAGATGGAGAAGTTAGAAGTTTTAGAGGAATGGCAGTCTCACATTGAAGGCTGGGAGGTACATTCACTCTCCTCAACAATCTAGCTTCAAGTAGTTTTGTTACGTGTTAGGCAAGGTGTGGAATTATTGTCACTGGGTGGAATCATAAGTGGACATCTCCCAAGACAATGCTGGAGGGCTAAAACCATTTCTGAAATGTGTTGTGATCATTATTTTTCGATGTGGTAGTTTAAAAGTGGCAGTTAGTTGACTTATCCTCACCCTGAAAGCTTTGCGATAGGGCTGATTGGTACTGCATGGGTCATACACTGTGATGCTGCAGTATTTGGACATCAGGATTGACTACTGTCTTCATTTTAGTCAAGTACATAGCCTGAATCTTGGAGAGAGTAAAGTAAGGCTTCATACATGTGCTGTGATATTATTTCCAGACTTTAAATTAGGTGTTTGATGATGAATTTCATTTTAAGCCCACTTAATCTCTACTTTGAATTTCTTCATTTTAAAATGAACTGGGTAGGATGTGATTTTTTAAGGTCCGTTCAAGATGAAAAGTTTTATGGTTCCATGATTCATTAAAGAAAAATTGTTAACAAGGACAAAAAAGAAAACAAATGAAGAGTGATATTCAGACTCTGTAGTAAGTTTTCAGTGAATCTAACTTTGAATCCCAGTTATTTCATTGGGTTTAGCACTAAACTAAATTCTTTCTTTAAATTGCCCTAATTTAGATGAGCATGAGCTCTTGACTAGAATAATATTTTGTTGTTATAAAGACAGCATTTTAGATAAATTTTTTAAAGTGTAAGGAAGATTTAAAATGTTTCCAATCACATATTGTATGAAACAAATTCAAGTGGGTTGCTTTGTCTTTAGGGCCTTATAAATGACTGATTTGTTTCTTATCTTTAATATGTTGATTTCCATTTAGATCTAAGATCATATCCACTAGTATTTGCAAAGAAACCTTGAAGAAAAAAACTGTGACTTAGTGGAATTCCATTTACCCACTGCCGCCCATGAATCTTTTCAAATGCTAACTGGGATCTGATTTAGCTTCTTCCTTATCTGTATTACTCCGTTTCAGGTGTCCAGGGTGACCTCCCATTTCAGCATGAATGCTACTTATTTCAATCAGTTAAAATAGTTGTGTGTGTTACAGCTGATTCATGGTGGGAATTTGGGGGAGTGGTTGTCCTGCCTGGATGAAGAAAATGGCCTGAAGTTTGCTTTTGCTGTTCTCTTGTCATTCCGACATTGGAGGAGCGACCGAACTTGCTTTAAATGGCAGGATTTGTCAGTGACATCTGCCGGGCCTTTTACCAAACCAGAAATTTCACAGACTCTTTTTGGTACTCTAGGGAAATGGAATCTGTCATGATTTTATTACCTCCTTGTGCGTATCCTAAAAACAGTTTACTGCAGAAATGAGAGATTCCTTAAAAAGCGTGGCTATTTCTTGCACTGTACATACCAGTTACTCAAAGGAAGAATGTATGTGAGCTATACGATGTCATATGTAGTCCCCTGCAGTGGATGACTCAACCTCACCAGCCCCGCAATTCAACTGAAACTGGCTGGAGAAAGTCAGATATGACTACAGTTGCAGCGGGCTCAGGGGAGACAGTTTGCATGGCGGGTTCCAGAAAGGGTGGCATCCCAGATTCTACTTGAGCTGGATTTGAAATGACTGCTTAAGGCACAGCCACGCAGTAGTTTGGGACTTTGAGAGAATCAGCTTGGAACATATCCCAGCCAAGTTGGAGAACCTGAATCCCCATCCTGGTCCACCCCCTTAGAGAGACGGGGAGAGCTGTTAGAGCCTCTTCTGGAGGTTTAGGAGAAACTGCTATCTGGTAGGACTCTAAAGATGCACAAAACCGAGGCACACAGTCCTATAGGATGAATGGAGACAGTTCCTCCGGGGAGGAAGTGAGAATGGTGAAAGCTTTCTTTAAATTGCTAACATAGATTATTGCTCAGTTTACAGACAACTTTGTGTATGTTTAGAGTGACTTTCCTGGGATTAGGACAGGGACAAGGACAGATGTCCGATGTCATGACAGTTACAGAACACAGAGTTCCTTAAAAAGTCTTTGAGGTCAGGAGCATTGAGCTGATGCTGAGAAACAGCACCCCATCCAGCTCCTTCCATGAGCTCCTGCGGACTCTTCAGAGCCGTCTTAGAGATGACGCTCCTGCTGCAGGAGCTAAGATTCTCTTCAGTGGGCTTTGAGTCTGATACACCATAAATTTCACTTTAAGTGGATTATCGCAAGTAAATCCCTTAATTATCCAGAGTCTTATTCCACCATTAAGCAAATGAAGGCTCTTTACAGTAAGATATCTCAGGTAAGTTGTCTATCTAGTATTTTATGCTATGAATTATGATTATATTCTTTATGTTGAATTTAGGTGAACAAACAGTTGGTATTTATTATTCCCAAATCATATGACATAGTGAACAAAGCATGGCTTTGGAGCAGATCAGGTTTCTAGATGGACTCTTAACTCTTAGATTGGCGCTAAAGCAAGGGTCAAATGAGATATGTGACAGTGCTTTGAATATTGTGAAGTGCTATGCAAATGAGAGGTTGTGTTTTCAAGCTTTATTATAGTGGTTGGATTTTATCCTCAAGACATTCCCCTCATGTGTCTAATATATGATGTATCTACAGAAGGTATTATATTACTTAAAGTTATATGGTTCCAAGCAGCAGAAACTAAAAGAAAACTAATTTGAAAGATATTGGGCGGCTCGCAGAATCAAGGGGAAAATAGTACTGTCAGACTTGGGAAGTCTGTCTAGGCAGCTGAAAGCTGTTTGGTAGTATCATCAGTACCTTAGCTAACCTGGATAGGAGCTAATGATTTTTTCCATCCTTATATTGCTCCACTCAAGACTCAAGATGACAATCCAAGATACCACTGACCTTGCTTGGGGTAAATTTGCTTAGGGAAGGGCAGAAACCCTTGATTGCCAAGCATCTAATTTCCTGGCAGGGAAATGCTCATCCACCGTTGTACACAATATTGGTGAGTCTTATAAAAGTTTGCTGAAGTATTATAATCCCCTTCCAGAGATTTTAAAAATGAGGGCTATCTAATTTACCTGAATTCTTACAACTCACAGATGGCAGAATTTAATTTGAAAGTGGGCAGACTGATTCTAAAGCTTATATTCCTTATTCACCATGTAATATTGTACCCACTCAGATAAAGATTCAGCTAATTCTTTAGATGAAGTTGGTTTTCTGCTTGCCCTTTAAGTGTAAGTTGATTGTAGAGAGTAGGTTTTTGTCAGTGTTTACATTGTGACTGCCACCAAGGAAGAGCTATAGTTTAATTGCTCGTATTTGAGATTCTGCCATTTGTTAGTATAATTTGTTATATTTCAGTCATATATCTTACCTAACATTCAAAACATTCCACAGATATTCTGCTGAAGTTAATTGTAGGGCATTGATTAATATGCTTTGAAAGGACATTTATTACCTTTTTTCAGACTCACTGACTCATTTTGTACAACAGGACCATTCTCAGTCTTAGTCTGCTTTTTGTTTGCCTGATAGTATGATAATGATAACTGTCATCTCTGGAGTCATACTGAATTGCAGTGACTTAGGAGTATTAATAAACAGTAGGTTATTTAATACTTCAGCTTTACATTTGTCCCTGACAGTCCTGCTTGGAATTGACCTCTCAAATCTGGGAAAAAAAATCACATTAAAAGATAGAGAGAATTATTAATATATGAAAGTGTTGGAAAAAACATTCAAGATAATTGTGTTTTAGAAAGTAAAAAAAAAAATAGAATAGAAATTTGACATCTCTTGATTACCTTTTTTTACATGGATAAATGCAATGGTACAAGACCATTTTAAAAATCACCTCTTGTTGATTCTGGAATCTGCTGCTTACGTTTGATTAAGTATGTGGCCGACAGTGTTATGTTCTCTTGTTATTTCGTGAGTGTAAGGCTCTCCTCCAAAGCTTGTGATGAGCCCTGTTTCTTTTTGTCTTCTCTATAAGGTAACTTGGTAGATATAAATCTGTCTACCACCTTGAGGAAGAATTGATTTATAGATGGCTGTTGTTATTTAAGAATATGTGGTTTGGGAAAAAGATCATGGAAACTCAGTTGACTTAAAAAGGGACCAAAATTTCATAATAACTTGGAGAGGGGAAATGTTTGATTGGGATTTTATCTTGGTAAGATGAAAACATATTTAGTTTGTTTTACTTGATATATACCAGAATTTAGGTTATAATTTAATTTGAATCCCAGAAAGTGAATCATGCTTAGTCTTTTTGGCAGGCACACATTTCATGACACCATTGTAAGATGGAACAGGGGGGAGCTCTTCCTTTTACGTCAGACTTTCATAGTATTTCAAAAAGATGTTTTTGAAAGAGTATTCAAATGCCTCATTAATTTTCTCAAGAGACTTCTTTGATATTGAAACTGTTCTCTTACAAAACACCCATTTAGCTGTCATTCTTGTCAATTTTCTTTTCTTCTGCTGTGAATGGGTCTAGCTAGCCCTGCTAGATCTCTAGATCTCTGGCGGTCAGTGCATTGTATGAGTGCGGAAGTTTCAAGGCCTCATGTGATCTTTCATCTTTTCCAAGATTATGTTTTTCTCTGCAGTCAGTTTGTATTTTTCTGATATTGACATTCAACATTCAGTTGACAAGTGAGTGAGGCAGACCCTAATGACCCTGGGGTCAGATAATCAGTGAATAGTTTCATACTGCAGTGATTTTTGCCACCTCATAGCTGCAAAGGATCAGTAATGTACCCTTTTATAATTTATATTAAGATAACGTGTTAACATGAAAATATTTTCCTTTCAAACAGTCCAGGTACAGTTTAACAACATATTGGTTTTGTTGAGAGGAGGGTATTCTATCAACACAGTTTTTCATAAATCATAGTTTTAATATTTGAAAAAACAATAGAAATTAGAAAAGAAGCCATAAAACAAATACACAAGCTTTTGATTTTCTTTTCTGGCTATTGTCATTTTCTGGAAGCATACTTTGGCACCTAAAAAGTGTCCACATATGAAATCCATCATACTTCCACATTAAATTCTATAATGGGGCTTTGAAATTTAATAGTTTTTCATGTATGCTTACTGTATAATTACAATTGATTATATACCTCAAATTATAGATTCAAAAATTATTCAACTTTGTAACAAATTAAATTATGAACTGTTATGATTTTCTTCCTGGATCTTGTAACTCGAGGTTCACACAGCCAGAAGAGTAGCTAATGGTGATTAAGAATTACCAGCAGGGGCTGCCTTTGGGTCCTGGTCTTGATGCCTGAAGTCATTGTTTGTTCCATCCATTCGGACTGTTTTCTTCACTGTATTGGAAGGGGATATTTATATGGTGTACTTCATAGATGTAAAGAAAATTACTGGAGAATGATTGAAAGTTCAAACCACAGCATGAAATGAACTATGTAATTAATTATAAGCATACAAAATCATAAACACACACAACCATTCCTGTTATTCATTACTCTTAATTCATGCCAGCTTTCATTCTTTCAGTGTTCTATTATTGCAGTGATTGCAATGCATTTAATTCTGTGTTCACATATCTGTTTCTTCCACTAGTATTTGTGTTTCTTGGAAGCTGGGTTCATAGCTCGAGCTCTGAGCATCTAGAACTGTGCCTGGTACATAGTAGGTTGAATGTTAATTAAATGCAAATATAATTACACAGTAATTATATATTAATTGTCAGTGGTTTCTCACTATTTTTGGTACTTTTGGCTCTTTTAATTAACGATGGTGATTCTGACCTGGTTCTGTTGAGAGTTCAATATTTGTTTCATTATTTGCTATTTTGATCTTCTCTAACCCTTTTTAGAATTCTGTTCTAGCTTATGGCTCACAAATGTACCATGTGAAATTTTTTACTTCTTTTTGTTAGAACTGAACACCCTGCAGTTGTCTGAAATTCAGACTTTGTGAAGGTATTTCTATTGTACAGGTTTTGTTTATTTTTTCTAAGGAACATGTATAGGTTGGCATCCCTCAGTGTATTGCACCCTTTGCACTGACGGGGTGGGAGTGATGGAGGAAGAATAAGATAGGTTTCCACATGTTGGGGTGGAAGAGAGAAGCTTTTGAAATGAGAGGGACCTGGGTGAGTAAACTGCCACCCTGGTCACAGTCATTTGTGGATGATTTCTTCTTGACTGGAACTAGCAGTCAAGCTTCTTTCCTTGGTCTAATAAAAGCAGTCAGGATCAGAACTACCTATGCAACTGCCTAGCCAGGGTTTTGCTGTATTTAATTCTGTATATGTAATTCTTCCCAAGAAACAGTCTCTAATTTTACATGATAAGTGTAGTTTCCTAAAGGAAAGTACACATTAAAGAACATAAATCATCAAGATGATGAAATACCTTATTTTGGTAATTTTTAAAGGAATTGCTAAAAGACAGCAGAAATCTGAATCATATGGGTAAAAACATTATCTAAGAGCATCTTCATTAAGTATGTACATATACATGTTACATTATACGTAATGGCTTTAAGGTAGTTCAAAATTAATGATTTACATAAAGAGCTTTTTATGTTTTAAAAATAATTCATTCATACCTTCTCTCTCAAATATTGGTTTATGACTGTGATATATCATTGAACTGTTAAATTAGCTTATTTTCTTGGGTAGTATTTTTTTCACAGTCACAGTTTTTTCATAATCCAATAATCTGCTACCTTTGACATCTACATGGTGACTCATGAAAGAGTGTACAGTTTTTCCCTAAAACTTTGGGAATAGAGAGGCCAACTGGCTAGAGATTTATATCAGAAGTAAACGTTTAACACAATGCCTCGCATATTGCAGACATGTTAAAAATATGACTTCTATTTAGGTCAAAGTGTTTATTGTACATGGTTGTTCAGTGACTAAATATGTATTTGCCAAAGAATAGACATCTAGATTTAAAAAATTAGCATGGATTTCCAAAATGAAGGTAAAATACTCACCAGGTCATGTAACATCATGCAGATTGAAGAGAATGTTCAGTGCTGATGAAATACCATGGGTGAAACTGTGAGCTCAAACAGGACGAATCTGTCCTGGACTCTGGAAAGCAGCCATGACAGAGGCAGAGGCCTGTGCTTGCCTCTGTCTCCAGGTCAGCAAGTTTCGGCCCTGTGCCCTTTTAGCCTCTGGACTCAGGTGCTCAAAAGCTGTGTTGCTTATAGTGTCGACAGGATACCACATGCGTCAGCATTTGCTGGAATGGCCTGGGACCTTCCTGAGATTTACCCAGTGCCAGTCTCTGAGGGTAGTGCCCAGGAACCTGGAAGTTGTAACAGGCACATCAGGTGTGTCTTGCAATCTGTAAACTTTGAGAACCATTGACCTAGAGGCTTTTGCTCTCTTCTGGTGATTTATCTGCCTGGCTTGTTTCAGCGCTTCCACCTTTTTGATTTTCTTGCTCACTTGTCTGACATTCTCATTTTGATAGACTTTACTGCTCCTGACCCTTATCTAGCAAACTGATGCTGGTAGCCATATTTTATTTCAATTTCTCCTGTGAGTTTTGTAGCTAAGCTTCTTTACCCCTAACCCTAGCAGCTCTCCTGGCATTGCTTGGTAAATGAAAAAAAAATTGCAGGCAATTTTCAAAATATCACAAACTTCATTTGCCAAAGATAAACACATGAGTTTTTCTCTTTTTTTTAATGCAGAGAAAGATAGATTTGTCATGTATCATGTAAGTGAGGGGGAAATACGCCACAACCTTATCTAAAAACAGACAGTAAGCATTTATTTGTAGGTGGGATGGGTTTGAAGTGAAAGGTGTATCATGACTACAGAGAAGACTGTAGCTACACTTGACCACATTTGCTTCAACATTTATAATATACACATCTGTGACTCAAAAACTCTTAATGATTTCCAGCTGCCACCATCATGGAGCTACTGCACAGATTAAATCATGGTAAATGAAAGACAAGTCGATACTCTTTATCATCTAACATATAACCATGAAATGCTGTAAGCCATTCTTTTAGAATGACTTTTTTGATAAATGTGTACATTTGACACAGATTTCTTTAAATATGTAAACAATTCCCTGGTAATTATTTGATTATTTATTAAGCATATTTCATGTGATGATAGGAGATGTTTATGATAGAAGATGTTAAAGGTAGATACTGTACTAATTCTTGATGCCTGCTGTTAAGTATTAAAGACACATCACCTCAGTGTTAGAAATGTCTCAATAGGATTTAGTAAATATAATCTGAGTGATGCTATGTTTATAGTGTGAGGTATACTTTGATGCATAACCATGAATTCTAAAAACTGGATGGTTGGGCTTGATGTCGTTAACCATTAAAATTTCATTAATAGATAAATTAAACAGACACTTTGGGTTGCTTATGAAAAGTAGTCAACCTCAAAGAGGTCAATTAATCTTATTCTGATTTTTGATCATGGGCTAAAATCTAATGGGAACCTATGGTACTGTCTTAAAATAATACAAAAAGGTTTTGAGTGTTTGCTGTGGCATTAGGTTGGATTAAATGATTCAAAAAGTCAAACTGTTTTAAGTATAGGATAGAGGAAAAAGATCTAGGCACTTTGTTGACTTACAAGGACACTTGGAGTAAGTTGTAGGATGGGGTTGACATAAATATGTTAATATAATCTTATGGTAAATGAATATATATGTATTGTAGGGAACTGGAGATATAATAGCACTACTATATTATTCATTTGCCAACTCACATCCTGATGGTTATGCTGACTTCTGGAGCTGTTACATATTAAGGGAGACAATAATAAACTGGTAGTCCAGAGGAGATCTACTAGAATCTTCCAGGTTTCTGGAATCGAACCATATGTTGAGTGGTCAAAAGCGATGGGTAATATAGCCTGGAAGGCAGAAGGGGAATCTTTCAAGTTATGTTCAGATATTGTTGGGCCTATTAGGATGAAGAGGGTGTCTTCCCACTTCCAGGAGACAAAAGTACAGTTGGTAAGTAGAAAGGGGGTTCAATTTTAACTCTATAGTAAGAAAAATCTTTCTAATAATTAGAGTGCCTAAATAAAGAAATAGACTATCTTATGATGGAATGAACTTCATTTTACTAAAGTAGTACCATCACTACACATAAAAAACAGGTTGAAAGGCCTTAAAAGTCAGGGCAAGAGTCAGTGTTCCTTGAGACAGAAAGCTCTGTCTATTATCAATAACTTGAGAGTAAGACAAGTAACGTTGCCTTCAAAGAGTTAAACCATAAAAATCAACATAGCATGAGCCCACAGCAGAGATGAGAAATGAGTGAAGTCATGCTACAGAATCAGATCACCTTCAAAACTAGTAGTAAAAATTGTACTAGCTGAGAGTTCCAGAAAGATGGCGGCATGAGTAGGGTGACAGAAATCTCCTCCCAAACCCATATATATTTGTGAAAACACAACAAATACAACTATTCCTAAAAGAGTGACCAGAAGATACAGTACAACAGCCAGGCTACAGCTACACCTGTGAGAACTCAGCGCCTCACGAAGCGGGTAAGACACAAAGCCGCCACCCGATGAGACCCGAGCACTCCCCCACCCCAGCTCACCAGCGGGAGGAAAAGAATCAGAGCGGGGAGGGAGTGGAAGCACAGGCCTGCTAAACAACCAGCCCTGGAGAACTGCACTGGGAGCACAGACACACATCGCATGGTGTACTGGAGATTAGAGGAACGGAAGGGCAGGATCTGAGACGGAGACTGTGAGCGGGTCCCCACAGCTGGCTCCACTGGGACAAATGAAAAGCGGGTGCTTTCTTAAAAGTTTTAAAGAGACAAGGGCCCAACAGCAGAACAAAATCGTCCCAGCGCACTCAGCCCACGAGGCTGGGAATCTTGATGAACTTTGGACCCCCTAACTGGCTGCCGGGTAAAGCATCCGCAAAGCCCCTCACAGAGATAAGCAGCCTGCCATTTGTTTCCCCCACCTGGCGCTGCAGCGGATCCACCACAGCTGCAGAACAGCAGGAGAGCGGCCCCGACCACAACAACCACACAGAATCCCCTCCTGGCGGGTGTGCAGCTAACTGGGAAGGGCTGCAGAAGCCAGAGGAAGGGCCAAAAGGCACCAAGGGGTGCAGAACGCACCCAGCGTGGCTGCCACACCCCCACAGTGCTCTAGGCTAGCCTGAGGGCTGCCCTGCACATGGCAGCTCTGGATTATCCCAGAGACTGCCTCTCGGTGTGCGGGTAACCAGCACAGGCTGCGAAGAAGGACCAGGAGAACAACAAGCAGGAAGAGACTTTGTTCTCCCAGTTGACACACGTGGCACCTGCCTGCGACCACTTCTATCGCCATGAAAAGACAGAAGAATATGGTCCAGTCAGGACTCACCCAGACAACCCCAGAGAGAGGGCCGGGTGGGATAGACTTGAACAATCTTCCTGAAAAATAATTCAGAATAAAAGTCATAACAATGCTGATGGACCTACAGAGAAATATGCAAGAGCTAAGGGAGGAACTGAGGAGAGATATTACAGAAATGAAACAATTGATTGATGGACTGAAGAGAAGACTGGACGAGGTGTAAGAGACTCTTAATGGAATAGAAATCAGAGAACAGGAATACAGAGAAGCTAAGGCAGAGAGAGATAAAAGGATCTCTAGGAGTCAAAGAATATTAAGAGAAATGTGTGACCAGTCCAAATGGAACAATATTCGCATTATAGGAGTACCAGAAGGAAAAGAGAGAGAAAAAGGGATAGAAAGAGTCTTTGAAGACATAATTGAGGAGAACTTCCCCAAGCTAGGAAAGGAAATAGTTTCTCAGACCATGGAAGCCCACAGATCTCCCAACACAAGGAACCCAAGGAAGACAACACCAAGACACATAATAATTAAAATGGCAAAGATCAAAGACAAAGACAGAGTATTAAAGGCAGCTAGAGAGAGAAAAAAAATCACCTACAAAGGAAAACCCATCAGGCTAACATCAGACTTCTCAACAGAATCCTTACAGGCCAGAAGAGAATGGCATTATATATTTAATGCAACGAAACACAAGGGCCTTGAACCAAAAATACTGTATTCAGCACGATTATCATTTAAATTTGAGGGAGGGGTTGAACAATTTCCAGACAAACAAAAGTTGAGGGAATTTGCCTCCCACAAACCACCTCTACAGGATATCTTAAAGGGACTGCTCTAGAGGGAAGCACTCCTAAGGCTAAAAAGATGTCATCAGAGAAAATAAATTCATAGCAAAGAAAGCAGACCATCCAAATACTAACTAAAGGCAAAAAATAAATCAACTTTCCATAAAAACAGTCAAAGGAATGCAAAAGAGTACATAATAAAACACCAAATACATAAAGAATGGCAGAGGAAGAATAAGAAGGGAGAGAAATAAAGAATCATCAGACTGTGTATGTAATAGCTTAATAAGAGAGTTAAGTTAGACTGTTAGGTAGTAAAGAAGCTACCCTTGAACCTTTGGTAACCACGAATCTAAAAGCCGGCCGTGGAAATAAGTATATATCTATTGGTAATCACCCTAATTGTAAATGGACTCAATGCACCAATCAAAAGAAACACAGTAATAGAATGGATAAAAAAGCAAGATCCATCTATATGCTGCTTACAAGAGACTCACCTCAAACCCAAAGATATACACAGACTGAAAGTGAAGGGATGGAAAAAGATATTTCATGCAAACAAAGAGAAAAAAGCGGGAGTTGCAGTACATGTATCAGACAAAATAGACTTCAAAACAAAGAAAGTAGCAAGAGATAAAGAAGGACATTACATAATGATAAAGGGGTCAGTCTAAGAAGAGGATATAACCATTATAAATATATATGCACCCAACACAGGAGCGCTGACATATGTGAAACAAATACTAACAGAATTAAAGGAGGAAATAGAAAGCAATGCATTCATTTTAGGAGACTTCAACACACCACTCACTCCGAAGGACAGATCAACCAGAGAGAAAATAAGTAAAGACACAGAAGCACTGAACAACATGCTAGAACAGATGGACTTAACAGCTATCTATAGAACTCTATATCCCAGAGCAGCAGGATACACATTCTTCTCAAGTGCACGTGGAACATTTTCCAGAATAGACAACATACAAGGCCACAAAAAGAACCTTATTAAATTCAAAAATATTGAAATCCTACCAACCAACTTCTCAGATCAAAAAGGTATAAAACTAGAAATAAATTGTAGAAAGAAAACAAAAAGGCTCACAAATACATGGAGACTTAACAACATTCTCCTAATTAATCAATGGGCTAACGACCAAATCAAAACAGAAATCAAAGAATATATGGAGACTAATGACAACAACAACACAAAGCCACAACTTCTGTGGGACGCAGCCAAGGCAGTTCTAAGAGGAAAGTATATTGCAATCCAGGCCTATATAAAGAAGGAAGAACAATCCCAAATGCGTAGTCTAAAGTCACAATTATTGAAATTGGAAAAAGAACAAATGAGGCCCAAAGTCACCAGAAGGAGGGACATAAGAAAGGTTAAAGAAGAAATAAATAAAATTGAGAAGAATAAAACAATAGAAAAAATCAATGAAACCAAGAGCTGGTTCTTTGAAAAAATAAACGAAATAGATAAACTCCTAGCCAGACTTATTAAGAGAAAAAGAATCTACACACATAAACAGAATCAGAAATCAGAAAGGAAAAATCATGATGGACCCCACAGAAATACAAAGAATTATAAGAGAATACTATGAAAATCTGTATGCTAACAAGCTGGAAAACCTAGAAGAAATGAACAACTTCTTAGAAAAATACAACCTTCCAAGACTGACCAAGCAAGAAACAGAAAAACTAAACAGACCAATCACCAGCAACGAAATTGAATCGGTAATCAAAAAACTGCCCAAGAACAAAACCCCTGGGCCAGATGGATTCACCTCTGAATTTTACCAGACATATAGAGGAGAAATAATACCAATTCTCCTTAAAGTTTTCCAAAAAATCCAAGTGGAGGGAATACTTCCTTACTCGTTCTATGAAGCCAGCATCACTCTAATACCAAAACCATGCAAAGTCCCCACGAATAAAGAAAATTACAGACCAATATCCCTGATGAACGTAGATGCAAAAATACTCAACAAAATATTAGCAAACCGAATTCAAAAATACATCAAGAGGATCATACACCACGATCAAGTGGGATTCATCCCAGGGATGCAAGGATGGTACAACATTCGAAAATCCATCAACATCATCCACCACATCAATAAAAAGAAGAACAAAAACCACATGATCATCTCCATAGATGCTGAAAAAGCATTTGACAGAATTCAGCATCCATTCATGATAAAAACTCTCAATAAAATGGGTATAGAGGGCAAGTACCTCTACACAATAAAGGCCATATTTGACAAACCCACAGCCATCATCATACTTAACAGCAAGAAGCTGAAAGCATTTCATCTAAGATCGGGAACAAGACAGGGATGCCCACTCTCTCCACTGTTATTCAACATAGTACTGGAGGTCCTAGCCATGGCAATTAGACAAAACAAAGAAATACAAGGCATCCAGATTGGTAAAGAAGTCAAATTGTCACTATTTGCAGATGATATGATATTGTACAATGAAAACCCTAGAGACTCCACTCCAAAACTACTAGAACTAATATGTGAATTCAGCAAAGTTGTAGGATACAAAATCAATACACAGAAATCTGTTGCTTTCCTATACACTAATGATGAACTAACAGAAAGAGAAATCAAGAAAAGAATTCCATTCACAATTGCATCTAAAAGAATAAAATACCTAGGAATAAACCTAACGAAGGAAGTGAAAGACCTGTACCTTGAAAACTACAAGACACTCCTAAAATAAATGAAAGAGAACCCTAACAAATGGAAATTCATCCCATGCTCTTGGCTAGGAAGAATAAATATTGTCAAAATGGCTATACTACCTAAATCAATCTACAGATTCAACGCAATCCCTGAAAATTCCAACAGCTTTCTTCAATGAACTGGAACAAATAGTTCTAAAATTGATATGGAACCACAAAAGTCCATGAATAGCCAAAGTAGTCCTGAGAAGGAAGAATAAAACAGGGGGAATTACGCTCCCAGACTTCAAGCTCTACTACTAAGCCACAGTAATCAAGACAATTGGTACTGGCACAAGAACAGACCCACAGACCATTGGAACAGAATAGAATATCCAGACATTAACCCAAATATTTATATATATGATAAAGGAGCCATGGATATACAATGGGGAAATAGCAGCCTCTTCAACAGCTGGTGTTGGAAAAACTGCTACATGTAAGAGAATGAAACTGGACTACTGTCTAACCCCATACGCAAAAGTAAACTCAAATTGGATCAAGGACCTGAATGTAAGTCATGAAACCATAAAACTCTTAGAAAAAAACGCAGGCAAAATCTCTTGGACATAAGCATGAACAATTTCTTCATGAGCATATCTCCCCGGGCAAGGGAAACAAAAGTAAAAATGAACAAGCATGAGTATATCAAGCTGAAAAGCTTCTGTACAGCAAAGGACACCATCAGTAGAACAAAAAGACATCCTACAATATGGGAGAATATATTCATAAATGACATATCTGATAAGGGGTTGACATCCAAAATATATAAAGAACTCACACACCTCAACAAAGAAAAAGCAAATAATCCAATTAAGAAATAGGCAGAGGGCATGAATAGACACTTCTCTAAAGAAGAAATTCAGATGGCCAACAGGCACATGAAGAGATGCTCCACATCGCTGGTCATCAGAGAAATGCAGATTAAAACCACAATGAGATATCACCGCACACCAGTGAGGATGGCCAACATCCAAAACACAAACAACAAATGTTGGCGAGGATGTGGAGAAAAGGGAACCCTCCTATACTGCTGGTGGGAATGCAAATTAGTTCAACCATTGTGGAAAGCAGTATGGAGGTTCCTCAGAAAATTCAAAATAGAAATACCATTTGACCCAGGAATCCCACTCCTAGGAATTTACCCTAAGAATGCAGCAGCTCATTTTCAAAAAGACAGATGCACCCCTATGCTTATTGCAGCACTATTTACAATAGCCAAGAAATGGAAGCCACCTAAGTGTCCATCAGTAGATGAATGGATAAAGAAGGTGTGGTACATATACACAATGGAATATTATTCAGCCATAAGAAGGAAACAGATCCAGACATTTGAAGCAACATGGGTGGAGCTAGAGGATATTATGGTCAGTGAAATAAGCCAAGCAGAAAAAGACAAGTATCAAATGATTTCACTCATATGTGGAGTATAAGAACTAAGAAAATAAAAAAACTGAAGGAACAAAACAGCAGCAGACACAGAACCCAAGAATGGACTGACTGTTAACAAAGGGAAAGGGCCTGGGGAAGATGGGTGGGAAGGGAGGGATAGGGGGAAAAAGGGGCATTACGATTAGCAGATGTAATGTTGGGGAAGCACGGGGAGGGCTGTACAACTCAGAGAAGACAAGTAGTGATTCTATAGCATCTCACTACGCTGATGGACAGTGACTGTAATGGGGTTGGTGGGGGGGACCTGATGATTTGGGGAGTCTAGTAACTATAATGTTGCACATGTAAGTGTAGATTAACGATTCCAAAAAAAAAATTTTTTTTCTAGGCTTTATTGAGTCCATTCTATGTGCTTTGCATTGTGCTGGGAGTGTTACCTATATTGTCCTATTAATTCTCACACTGACTGTGTAAGTTAAGTACTATTATCCCCTTTCTCCAGTGGTCTGAGGGCATGAACACAGGTACAGAATCAAGGAGCATCATTCAGCAGTTTTATTTGTTAGTCGTGGAAGCAGAGAGAAGAGAGAGCGTAAGAGAGAGTGAGGGCGGCAGGCAGACAGGCTTCGGACGGTCCTGTCCAGGTGGTGGGCAGCGTCTCGCAGCCCGTTGTCCACAAGCTCCCCTCGTTGTAGCTCACCCAGGTCCTCCCTGCCTCCCTGCCTCTGTCCCTCCCTCCCTCCTTCTTGTTTTGTCAGTGAACAGCTCCAATCCCATCAGTAGGTGTTACCCACGGCTCTGCTCCCTGCTCCTCTAGCAACCCTGGCATGCCTCTGACTGGTCTGGTGCTACCATCTGAGAGAGGTTCCTGCTACAAGTTCGATTTTTTTGTTAGAGATCAAGGTACAGCTGCTGCCAGGCAGTGCTCGCCTCCTCAAGGCCTGACGTCCGAGAAGGTCCGGCTCATCAGCCACACAGCTCTGCCGCCCCGTTCACTCATCCCGCAGAACTGAAGGAAATGTTTCTCGGCTGGTGAGCATGACTTCATTAGAAAAGTGTCTTGGAGGCCCTGACAAGACAAAAGATAGGAACCGAACAAGAACTTGGTGGAGGAGAGCAATTCAAACAACATGAAGGCAGGTCTCAGGACAGAAACACAGAGGCAGGGTGGGCACCAGCAGCTGTGGGCCAAGGCCTCACGTCTTTTCTCAGATACTGTCTGGTTGTGAGTTTTTTACTTGTTCCAATCTTGAGACAAGTAAAACTCTTTTGGATAATAATGTGGCTTTCCAAATAGGCGAATTTATAAAGGGAGATTGTTGGACATACTTGTGAGAACGTTCAGTGTGCACATCAGTTATTTTCATCATCAAAAATAATATATCCACTTTGTATTTTTACACATTACGAGCCATGAGCTCTTTGGAGCTTGGACGGCATCTCCTGGGAGACTGTGTGAGAGGGTGGAATAGAAGGCCTGTAGCCATTACTGTCGGCTCAAATTCACCTTCTCATTATATCTACTAATAAAGATAATTACAAACAAGTCAGGAAATGTTTTGTTAAGATTTCTGTCATATAGGAATGCATCTACCAATACCTACATATATTAATTTGGGGAAATTATTTGGAAAGTCGGTTAAAATGCAGATTAGGATAATGTCTTCAATAAACCTTTCATAATATAACAAATTATTTTCTTTCCTTGTTTCTTTTGGGCTACTCAGAAACCATCTAACAGGAAATATTTTGTCCCGTTTGTAAAGCCTTTTCTCACAGCATTGTATTGGTCGTTTGTGTAAGAGTCCATGTGATGTTTCCTTTTTTACACTTCTAATACTATTCTATCTTAATTTTTTTCTGAGTTAGGGATGGTATTCACTATAAATAAGAACTAGGATTTGATACTCACATTTGATGAAAATTTTTGCTTAATTATCACATGACAAAGTATGAAATTGTGTAAATTTCTTTTATTAGATCTCCATTGATATATTCACCCTTTTGATGAAAGGGAAGAAGGGGAAATGTGTTTGTAATACAGATATTCAAATTCACACATTCACACTCTTAATTAACTTCCCATTCGGGAAGTTTCCTATTAAGAGTTGTCATTTTGATGTAAATTTTTATAATCAGAACAACTATATCAATGATTATTGTGTAAATATGAAGTTTAAAATTAGTTCTGAGTTTTAAATATCCAAGATAAAAACTAAGCATTACATTTAAAAAGAACCAGAAATGTATCCCCAGATTTAAAGAAACCATTTTAAAACGGAGTTTTAAATATCTACTAAATTTCAGATATCTACTGAAAGCTTCCTTTTTTTGTGTGTCCATCTTGGTGGCTTCGTTATGATAGTTTAGTTTTTGCAACATACAGAATGGCTCACAATAGATGTTCATGCTAAGCTCGCACCACCGTGCTGCCTGTGTTCTGCCGCAGGGGCCGCTTTCCCCCGTTGGAGCCGCAGGGGCCCAGGCTCTGCCTGTCTCGGCCCCTCTCAGCTTCAAAGTGGTTAGTGCTGTGTTAATCAGTCTTGTCACCAACCATCTGCCCTTAGTGGGCGCCCGGTAAAGGTTTATGTAATGGATGAGTGCCTATGCCAGCTTTTAATAACTAGGGTGAATGGGTCTGTGGAAGTTTGTTAGTCTTTTCTTTTCCTCTCATTAATTCTTTTCCCTTCTTCTCTATCCTAGTGGTGGATATGTGAATTGAGACTTGCTAGAAATCCAGACAGTTTCATAGACTTATCCACATGTCCCTAGAGCTTTTTTCCCATTCCAGGGAAAAGGAGGAGACGAAAAAGAATATTAGGAACATGAATGTTTTAAATCAGTTTGAAATCCTCTCCTTTTAAAAGAGCATAATGACATGTGTCATGTATGCTTATGTGTGCATACATATATAAAACAGCTTTAAGAGGTGCAGAGTCTGTTAACAGTAATTGTTCTGCTGGGACCTACGGCGGGAGACTGGGAGGGAAGGAGATCTATATTCAGCATATAAATATTCTGTCTGAACTTTTATCCTACCCATATATGGCATCGAAAATAAAAGCAGATGTACTTTTAAGGAGCAAAAGAATTACACAGAAAATTTTCTAGTAAGTAATCACACTTTCTCATCTCCGTTTTCAGGGGTCCAACATTACTGACACCTGCACTGAAATGCTAACATGTGGAGTCTTACTGAAAATTTCTTCTGGAAATATTCAAGAACGGGTGTTTTTCCTTTTTGATAATCTTTTGGTGTACTGCAAAAGAAAACACAGGTAAGATGATAAACAGGTAACACTTTGGAAACTGTTCCTTATTCTCACAGGTTCAACCTTCGCCTCTGTGCCTCTGGGAACTCAGCCTGGTCGGCAAACTCCCACCTACACTCAGCCTGTTCTCTGACTGTTCTCATCTTCGTGTGGAACCTCTGATGACACTATCTCCCCAGGAATCTTCCGGAGAAAGATCTTTGTTTTTGTTCCTAACCTACACCTCAGGCCCTGTAGGAGAGGCAGGTGTGGCTTCTCTGTTTCCTAATGCTACTTCCCAGCCATGTCATCACCTTCTTCAAGAAGCCCAGCCTATGTGAAATTCATGCCCATAGTCTTTCCTGTCTGTTAGTTTTTCTTGTTTATTCTGTTTAACAGAACACTTAATAGCTCCCTACTACACATAATTCAGTGATTGCTTTAGTTTTTGTATCACTTTCTTCCTAACCACATCCTGTCACTAGTTTTGGTCTATTCAAGACTCATACGGATGGTGCGTCCAAAATTTTGGATCAGAGAGCCCGCAATCTCTCCTTCATTACGCCTGGGCCCCATTTCCTAGGGTTATACCTTTATGTAGTTGACACCAGCAGTTACAAAAATTAAAACCTCACCTTTAAGCATCCCCCTCTGCTCCCTAAGCTGCTAATGCCAAAGTCACCGTTGACCTCTGGGTTTCCTAATTAAGTGGTTACTTTTCTGCTGTTTAAGGTTTTACTTGTTTCCTCAGCAGCATTTAGCTTAGCTGAGCACTTCATCCTTCTTAAAACACTTTCTTCTCTTCACTTTTGTAACGTCACACTCTCTTGGCTAAATACTGGCCTTACTGTGGGGCTTTGCTTTTGGCTCCGTTTTCTTCTTATTCACGGGCTCTGCTTCGGGGATTTTATCCGCTTTCACAGTTTCATTTCCCACATCCATCTGAAATCTCTATCTGTAGCCCAGAATTGCAGACTCCTGTGTCCTGCCTATTTGATATCTTAGTTGTGATGGCTGTAAGGAGTCTCAGAAATGGGATTCTTGATTTTCTCTCCTAAAGCTGCTCTTCTCTCAGTTTTTCCCTCCATTGGTTTTCTCGACTCCAAAACCTAGCGATTAGCCTGGGTTGCTCTCTTTCCCTCACCGCCCCCCCTTTAATCCATTAGAAATTCTTACTGATTCTTCATTCAAAACTTCCCCACACCTTTTCCTCTCCCCTAGGCCAGTCTACCCATATCTCCTCCCTGGGTGACAACAGCAGTCTCCTGACCGGTCCCACCTCATCTTCATTCACTGTTCCACAATTTATACTCTGTACCGAAACCAGAGCATATTTCATAACACAGGTGAGATCATGTTCTTGCTTTGCTTAAAGCTGACCCGGCCTCTCCCCATTTCTCTGATCTCATCACATTGTGATGTGATTCCGCTCCTCCAAGCCCTGAACCTGCTTAGTACTTTTTTTCTCCTGTTCCTTGATTTTGCCATGTGTGTTTCCTTCTTAGGGCCTTTGCTCTGGCTGTTTTCTTCTTGCCTCTGAGGTTTGCATGCCTGGGTTGTTCGTGTCTTTTAAATCTCACTTAAATATCACTTCCTCAGAAATATCTTCCCCAACCCACTCCATCCAATGGAGCCTCACAGCCATTCTCTATAAATATCTAGAAAGTGCTTGCTGATATTTTCTTCTCTGTTTCTTTGTTTATTTTTTGCCACCTTTACTAGTGTGGACTGTAAGGTCCTTGAGAAAAAAGGCGTTTTACTCCCTGCTACTTCTCTAGAGACTGGAGCAGACCTGCCATGTAACAGACACTCAAAAAATAGTTGTTGAATAAGGGAAAAAGTGACTGAATTAATAAACGAATGAATGAAACCCAATATTAGTTTAAATAATTTTATGTATTAATGTTATTGATATAATGTTATTTGTTTTAAAGAATGGATATAAGGTACTTTTTAAAAAATTGCTTTTTAACCACATGTGAAAATGATTCTATTTCTTTTATGCTCTTCTAAACTCTTTGTGTTTGGTAGCAAGAATCGAATTAATAGAAATAGGCTTTAGGAAGATGTACAAGAGGCTATTAATTTGGCTTGTGTGTGACTCACTAAACACTAATGTACTCATGTTGTTTAGGTGCAGTTACTTGTTCCCAGCTTTATCGAGATATAATTGACAAATAAAATTGTAAGATATTTAAAGTGTTCAGTTTGATGGTTTGATACACATTTTGAAAGGATCTCCCCCACTGAGTTAATTAGCACATCCATTTAGGTGCAGTTAGTAGAGGCCTCCGTTTGAGAATTGGATCCTTTTTCATTACAGTTGATCTCACCGTTATTTATACATATGCCTACCTTGAAGTTCAAAGCTTTTGCAAAATTAATGGTGAACAAATGGTGATATCATTTATAGTCTCCTAGCTGTGAATGCTAAATAAACAATAGGAAAAGTTTTATAAAATTAAAACCCTACAGTTCAGCAAATATCCTTAATGAATGTATAATGTGGACAAAAGACATAGTGATTAGAAATGGAAATCACTCAATAAATCCGTGTGTTCATTCCCTTCCTGAACTGGAGTAGTGAGCACACTATCTGTTCCCTTCATTTTAGAATACTTCATCTCCTTTATCATGTGCTCTCTAACTTCCTAAGATCCTTCAGAAAGTATAAGAAAGCTAACTGAACCTTTTCCAAGCTTCCTTAATGTTGTAATTACAAGAACCAGGGACCTGAGGAATTTATTTTACTTCTAGAGTTATGTTCATTAAAGACAAGAGTGCTAATTAAGCATTCCCGATTTTGGTATTTCTAATGTTATTAACCCTAGGAGAAACTAGTATTTAAAAAAATAATGAATTGTGTAATATTGAGTACATCTAACATGATATTGTTTATTTGGGCTTGTTTGTGAGCTTTGTAACTTTGTATCATAGTATATTTAGTCTTCTGCAACTTGTATTTTGTAAGCAATATGATTTCTAAACTGTACATCTGTATGTATAGTAATGGTAGATTCATTTTAACTGTTTTATAATATTCCATTGGTCCAAAATATTACAGTTTAATAACAATTTTTCATTCTCCTATCAGTGGACTTGAGGATTGTTTTCAGTTGTTTTCCTATCATGAACATTCCTGTACATGTATCCTGGTGACCATTAAGACATGAGTAAGAGGGAAATCATAAAATCAAGATATGTAGATACTCAACATTACAATATGGAGCAAAATTGTTTTCAAACCATAGTTTGAAATCTTTATACTTCAGCAGAGCCATTTTTTGAAGGGACCAGAGATCTGTGTGAGCTGTTACAGTACTGACCCGACACTTACTGGGATTTAGTATCTGTAGGTCAAAAGAAATATGAAAAGCCTGTACAGCATTCATAGCAGGATCACAAAGAAAATTAATACTTGGGAAAATAGGACACGATGATAGATGGCATGCCATGATTGTTTTCCTGTGACTAAAACTGTTATCAAGGATATTAAGCTTTTTAAAATGTGACTGGTTTTAAGTATGATGTACCAACTTACAAGAAATTATCTTTTGCAAGGAAACATGATTTTATTTCCTACCTGAGAGACTGCTGCATGTTAGTCTGCTCTGCATTCTTCTCTATCTTCAGCCTGCCATGATGCCAACTTTCTAACTACCTGGCCTGACTTCCTGTAGCATTTATTTCAACTTGCAAACAAAGGACATTTAAAGGTCACTTTCAAAATGAACATGGGAGTGCCGAATGGCCAAGGTCTAAGGCCACAAATCCTCAGTCAGATTAATCAGTTTTGTTGGTTTCAGTTAGTAGTGACGAAGAACTGCTCAGTTTTGATGAGGGTTTGGACAGATAAGCCAAGAACACATGCTCTTTTCTAAGGAAGGATCTCAGGGAGTGTGATGGCACTCATGGCCCCCGCCTGCACTCAGCTCTGAGCTCCAGGGCGGGCACCTAACTGCAGAGGAGAGAGCACAGGCGTACATTCGCACCTTCACATAGGAAGCGAGCAATTATGCCAGCCTATTGGATTGTTTGCCGGTCTGTTGTCAGTAAGTCAAATTGAGTGCTTCAGGTCAATTGAAATCTCTTGAGTGACTAGGTATTATCTTTTAATCCTCCTGAAACATTTCTTAGAATCTTTCCTCTTTAATTAAAAAAACAAAAAACAGTTAAAAAAATCTCTCTTTAATGTTTAGTGATTCAGCTACGAACATAAAATGAACTAATTCATCGTTACAAATATTCATCTTTACAACTGGATTTTTTACTTTGTGTTACATGCTTTTTAAAATAAAAGGCTGGTACCAGACATACTACACACAAAGGTTTGGCATATTTTGAACTATTTTAAAAATAAATAAGTCCTTATGAAAGATTATAAATGTATTCAACAAGCATAAGTTATCACATCATAGAAACAGTATAGGAAAAACATCTTCAGCTGGGTAACCTTCTACTTAAGCACTCCCAGTGCAGTCTCTGTGCAGAGGGATCTTAAGTCATGAAGTTTACCAGGGCTTGAAAAAATGGGAATTATCAGCTATTTCCTGAAAAATGAGAAATGAAGGTAATAAAAATAAAATGAAACTTTAAAATAACTAGCTTTTAGTGTCTGTCAGAGTTTGGGCACCTTTGATGTCCTATATTGAATGAAACCATGTATTTACCCCCCAACCTGTATATTGTCCCTAGTCCAAAACTTAAGTTTATTTAAAAAACCAGTATGTACGTCACATCTTGAAAGCACCCGTGCTGTTATGAATCGAGAGCACCATTAAAAAAACACCAAGAGCCTAACATTTTACATCACTGATTAAACTGGAGTCTTTCCAAGGATTCCTTAAATTATATTGCTTCAACACTGTTTTTTATTAAATTTAGTAACGACAGTTTTGTGATTTCATTCATCCTAAGGCGGCTGAAGAACAGCAAGGCATCTGCAGACGGACATCGGTACCTTTTTCGTGGCCGCATCAACACCGAGGTGATGGAGGTGGAGAATGTGGATGACGGCACTGGTAAGATGAGCGGGCTTGGGAGGGAGGGAGCCCGGTAGTGAGCCCCCCCCGAGACGGACTTCTCACTTGACTAATTCTTCTGCAGGGCATGAGAGCTTAGAAACACTTTCTGAGGTAGAGCAGGTGGAGGAGAAAGGGGAGATAAGGTAAAGGAGGACTGGGGTCAAAGTGGAAAACTATTATTTGACCAAAACACACCAGCCTTAAGCACAGAGATACAAAGAAACAGTTGAGTAGGACTGTCCTAGGGCACTCAGTTCCTACTGCAGACAGTGTATGTATAGAAAATAGGGAATGAACGGGTTTTCTTTTAAGTTATACTGTGTTGTTATAAGTATATATGTGACATTTTGTTCATATATTTGCTGTAGAATGTAGCAGACTCTAGATTTGTTTTAGCTGTGCAACCATTCTTAATCTGAACGAGTTGTCAGTTTGGTCATAGTGGAAAGTTGTAAATGGAGATGGTGTGTGTAACTTTAACTGCTCATTTTAAGTACTTCTTAACTCAAAGATAGTAAATTTCTCTCTGTAGACTTGAAGCTGTGAATTTTTATAAGTTCATGATATCACGATTAGTCACAAACATTAAGTAAAATGAAGTTAAAATTATCTTTTTTTATTTGAAAATTTCTGTAATATGAATGCTTAAATTGAATAAAATAACATTTTTCTCTCAATGATTTTATTTTATTTATTTATTTATTTATTTATTTTTCATTTATTTATTTACAATTGATTTTGGTATCATTAACTTACAATTACATGTTATGCAATATTATGGTGATTAAACTACCCCTGCATGAGGTCCCCCCCACCAACCCCATTACAGTCACTGTCCATCAGCGTAGTGAGATGCTATAGAATCACTACCTGTCTTCTCTGAGTTGTACAGCCCTCCCCATGCCCGCCCTACCTTACATCTGCTAATCGTAATGCCTCTTTTACCCTCTTATCCCTCCCTTACCATCCATCTTCTCCAGTCCCTTTCCCTTTGGTAACTGTCAGTCCATTCTTGGGTTCTGTGAGTCTGCTGCTGTTTTGGTCCTTCAGTTTTTTTCTTTATTCTTATACTCCACATATGAGTGAAATCATTTGTTACTTGTCTTTTTTGGCTTGGTTTCTTTCACTGACCATAATACCCTCTAGCTCCGTCCATGCTGTTGCAAATGGTAGGATTTGTTTTCTTCTTATGGCTGTATAATATTCCATTGTGTATATGTACCACATCTTCTTAATCCATTCATCTACTGATGGACACTTAGGTTGCTTCCATTTCTTGGCTATTGGAAATAGTGCTGCAATAAACATAGGGGTGCATCTGTCTTTTTGAAACTGGGCTGCTGCATTTTTAGGGTAAATTCCTAGGAGTGGGATTCCAGGGTCAAATGGTATTTCTATTTTGAGTTTATTGAGGAACCTCCATACTGCTTTCCACAATGGTTGAACTAATTTGCATTCCCACCAGCAGTGTAGGAGGGTTCCCTTTCCTCTACATCCTCGCCAACATTTGTTGTTGTTTGTATTTTGGATGTTGGCCATCCTCACTGGTGTGAGGTGATATCTCATTGTGGTTTTAATCTGCATTTCTCTGATGATTAGCGATGTGGAGCATTTTTTCATGTGCCTGTTGGCCATTTGAATTTCTTCTTTAGAGAAGTGTCTATTCATGTTCTCTGCCCATTTCTTAATTGGATTATTTGCTTTTTGTTTGTTAAGGTGCATGAGTTCTTTATATATTTTGGATGTGAACCCCTTATCAGGTGCATCATTTATGAATATATTTTCCCATACTGCAGGATGTCTTTTTGTTCTACTGATGGTGTCCTTTGCTCTACAGAAGCTTTTCAACTTGATATAGTCCCACTTGTTCATTTTTGCTTTTGTTTCCCTTGCCCGGGGGGATATGTTCATGAAGAAATCGCTCATGTTTATGTCCAAGAGATTTTTGCCTATGTTTTTTCCTAAGAGTTTTATGGTTTCATGACTTACATTCAGGTCTTTGATCCACCTTGAGTTTACCTTTGTGTATGGGGTTAGACAGTAGTCCAGTTTCATTCTCTTACATGTAGCTGCCCAGTTTTTCCAACACCAGCTGCTGAAGAGGCTGTCATCTCCCCATTGTATATCCAAGGCTCCTTTATCAAATATTAATTGACTGTAGCTGTTTGGGTTAATGTTTGGATTTTCTATTCTGTTCCACTGGTCTGTGGGTCTGTTTTTGTGCCAGTACCAAATTGTCTTGATTACTGTGGCTTTGTAGTAGAGCTTGAAGTCAGGGAGCGTAATTCCCCCTGTTTGATTCCTCCTTCTCAGGATTGTTTTAACTATTGGGGGTCTTTTGTGGTTCCATATGAATTTTAGAATTATTTGTTCCAGTTCATTGAAGAAAGCTGTTGGTAGTTTTATATTGATTGCACTGAATGTGTAGATTGCTTTAGGTAGTATAGCCATTTTTTTGTTTTGGTAGGGTGGTCATTTATTCATTTTTCATTTATTCATTTTTTTAATTGTGATAAAATACACTTAACATAAAGCCATCACCACCATCTAGTTCCAGAACATTTCCATCACTCCAAGAAGAAACCCATGCATGGCAAACACCCATACCATTAAATCCCCGTTTTCCCTCCCCCAGCCCTGGCAGGCACTGATCTGCTTTCTGTCTGTGCATTTGTTTTTCTGGACATTTTGTATAAATGAAATCACACAACATGGTTCCTGGGATTGGCTTCTTTTCCAGATTCATCCAGGTTGTAGCATGTATCAGTATCTCATTCCTTCTTACGGCTGAATGATATTCCATTGCCTGGATATACCACCTTTAATTCATTCAATCATTAGTTGCTGACCACTTGGGTTTTTCTACTTTTGGGTTCTTGTGAATCATGCTATGTGCATATTTGTATACAAGAATGTCTGAACACCTGTTTCCAGTTCTTCAGGTCTATATACCCTGGAGGACAATTGCTGGGTCATGTGGTCATTCTGTGTGTAAATTACTGAGGAACCATAGGTTTTCCATGGGCTGTTTTTAATCATTATTACTTTTTTTTTTTTTTTACTCTGCCTTTTTTTTTTTTTACAATTTATTTTATTTTAGTATCATTAACCTACAATTACATGAGCAATATTGTGATGATTAAACTACCCCCTTCATCAGGTTCCCCCCACCAATCCTATTACAGTCACTGTCCATCAGTGTAGTGACATGAGAATCACTACTTGTCTTCTCTGAGCTGTACAGTCCCCTCCGTGCCCCCCCACCCTATGCCTGCCAATCGTAATGCCCCTTTTACCCTCTTATCCCTCCCTTCCCACCCATCTCCCCAGTCCCTTTCCCTTTGGTAACTGTTAGTCCATTCTTGGTTTCTGTGAGTCTGCTGCTGTTTTGTGCCTTCATTTTTTTTTTTTCTTTGTTGTTATACTCCACATATGAGTGAGATCATTTGGTACTTGTCTTTTTCGGCCTGGCTTATTTCACTGAGCATAATACCCTCCAGCTACATCCATGTTGTTGCAAATGGTAGGATTTGTTTTTTTCTTATGGCTGCGTAATATTCCATTGTGTATATGTACCACATCTTCTTAATCCATTCATCTACTGATGGGCACTTAGGTTGCTTCCATTTCTTGGCTATTGTAAGTAGTGCTGCAATAAACATAGGGGTGCATCTGTCTTTCTCAAACTGGGCTGCTGCATTCTTGGGGTAAATTCCTAGGAGTGGGATTCCTGGGTCATATGGTATTTCTATTTTGAGTTTTTTGAGGAACCTCCATACTGCTTTCCACAATGGTTGAACTAATTTGCATTCCACCAGCAATATAGGAGGGTTCCCCTCTCTCCACATCCTCGCCAACATTTATTATTGTTTGTATTTTGGATGTTGGCCATCCTCACTATGGTGTGAGGTGATATCTCATTGTGGTTTTAATCTGCATTTCTCTGATGATTAGCGATGTGGAGCATCTTTTCATGTGCCTGTTGGCCATCTGAATTTCTTCTTTAGAGAAGTGTCTATTCATGTCCTGTGCCCATTTCTTAATTGGGTTATTTGCTTTTTGTTTGTTAAGGTGCGTGAGTTCTTTGTATATTTTGGATGTCAACCCCTTATCAGATACATCATTTATGAATATATTTTCCCATATTGTAGGATGTCTTTTTGTTCTACTAATGGTGCCCTTTGCTGTACAGAAGCTTTTCAACTTGATATAGTCCCATTTGTTCATTTTTGCTTTTGTTTCCCTTGTCCGGGGGGATATGTTCATGAAGAAGTCACTCATGTTTATGTCCAAGGGATTTTTGCCTATGTTTTTTTCTAAGAGTTTTATGGTTTCATGATTTACATTCAGGTCTTTGATCCACCTTGAGTTTACCTTTGTGTATGGGGCTAGACAGTAGTCCAGTTCCATTCTCTTACATGTAACTGTCGAGTTCTTCCAACACCACCTGCTGAAGAGGCTGTCATCTCCCCGTTGTATATCCAAGGCTTCTTTATCAAATATTATTTGGCTGTAAATGTTTGGATTTTCTATTCTGTTCCACTGGTCTGTGGGTCTGTTTTGGTGGCAGTACCAAATTGTCTTGATTACTGTGGCTTTGTACTAGAGCCTGAAGTCAGGGAGCATAATTCCCCCTGTTTGATTCCTCCTTCTCAGTATTGCTTTGGCTATTGGGGGTCTTTTGTGGTTCCATATGAATTTTAGAATTATTTGTTTGAGTTCATTGAAGAAAGCTGTTGGTAGTTTGATAAGGATTGCATTGAATCTGTAGATTGCTTAAGGTAGTATAGCCATTTTGACAATATTTATTCTTCCTAGCCAAGAGCATGGGATGCATTTCCATTTGTTAGTGTCCTCTTTAATTTCTCCTAGGAGTGTCTTGTAGTTTTCAGAGTACAGGTCTTTCACTTCCTTGGTTAGGTTTATTTCTAGGTATTTTATTCTTTTAGGTGCAATTGTGAATGGAATTGTTTTTCTGATTTCTCTTTCTGTTAGTTCATCGTTAGTGTATAGAAAAGCAACAGATTTCCGTGTGTTAATTTTGTATCCTGCAACTTTGCTGAATTCACATATTAGTTCTAGTAGTTTTGGAGTGGAGTCTTTAGGGTTTTTTATGTACAGTATCATGTCATCTGCAAATAGTGACAATTTGACTTCTTCTTTACCAATATGGATGCCTTGTATATCTTTGTTTTGTCTGATTGCCGTCGCTAGGACCTCCAGGACTATGTCGAATAACAGTGGAGAGAGTGGGGATCCCTGTCGTGTTCCAGAACTTAGATGGAAAGCTTTCAGCTTCTAGCTGTTAAGTATGATGTTATCTGTGGGTTTGTCATATATAGCCTTTATGAAGTGGAGGTACTTGCCCTCTATACCCATTTTGTTGAGAGTTTTAATCATGAATGGATGTTGAATTTTGTCAAATGCTTTTTCAGCATCTATGGAGATGATCATGTGGTTTTTGTTCTTCTTTTATTTGATGTGGTGGATGATGTTGATGAATTTTCGAATGTTGTACCATCCTTGCATCCCTGGGATGAATCCCACTTGATCATGGTGTATGATCCTCTTGATGTATTTTTGAATTCGGTTTGCTAATATTTTGTTGAGTATTTTTGCATCTGCTTTCATCAGGGATATTGGTCTGTAATTTTCTTTTCTAGTGAGGTCTTTGCCTGGTTTTTGTATTAGAGTGATGCTGGCTTCATAGAAAGAGTTTGGAAGTATTCCCTCCTCTTCTATTTTTTGGAAAACTCTAAGGCGAATGAGTGTTATTTCTTCTTTATGTGTCTGGTAGAATTCAGAGGTGAATCCATCAGGTCCGGGGGTTTTGTTCTTGGGTAGTTTTTTGATTACCGATTCAATTTCGTTGCTGGTGATTGGTCTGTTTAGTTTTTCTGTTTCTTGCTTGGTCAGCCTTGGAAGGTTGTATTTTTACTAAGAAGTTGTCCATTTCTTCCAGGTTTTCCAGCTTGTTAGCATATAGATGCTCATAATATTCTCTTATAATTCTTTGTATTTCTGTGGGGTCTGTCTTTATTTTTCCTTTCTCATTTCTGATTCTGTTTATGTGTGTAGATTCTCTTTTTCTCTTAATGAGTGTGTCTAGGGCTTTATTTATTTTATTAAGTTTTTTCAAAGAACCAGCTCTTGGTTTCATTAATTTTTTTCTATTGTTTTATTCTTCTCAATTTTATTTATTTCTTCTCTGATCTTTATTATGTCCCTCCTTCTGGTGACTTTTGGCGTCCTTTGTTCTTCTCTTTCCAATTTCAGTAATTGTGTCCTTAGACTGTTCATTTGGGAATGCTCTTCCTTCTTTAAATAGGCCTGGATTGCCATATACTCTCCTCTTAGAACTGCCTTTGCTGCGTCCCACAGAAGTTGTGGCTTTGTTGTTGTCATTAGTCTCCATATATTCTTTGATTTCTGTTTTGATTTGGTCGTTAACCCATTGATTAGTTAGGAGAATGTTGTTAAGTCTCCATGTATTTGTGAGCCTTTTTGATTTCTTTCTAAAATTTATTTCTAGTTTTATACCTTTGTGATCTGAGAAGTTGGTTGGTAGGATTTCAATATTTTTGAAATTACTGAAGTTCTTTTTGTGGCCTAGTATGTGTTCTATTCTGGAAAATATTCCATGTGCACTTGAGAAGAATGTGTATCCTGTTACTTTTGGGTGCAGAGTTCTGTATATATCTGTTAGGTTCATCTGTTCTAGTGTGTTGTTCAGTGCCTCTGTGTCTTTTCTTAATCTCTGTCTGGTTGATCTATCCTTTGGAGTGAGTGGTGTGTTGAAGTCTCCTAAAATGAATGCATTGCTGTCTATTTCGTCCTTCATTTCTGTTAGTATTTGTTTCACATATGTTGGCGCTCCTGTGTTGGGTGCATATATATTTATACTGGTTATATCCTCTTGTTGGACTGACCCCTTTATCATTATGTAATGTCCTTCTTTCTCTCTTGCTACTTTCTTCGTTTTGAAGTCTATTTTTTCTGATACAAGTACTGCAACACCTGCTTTTTTCTCTTTGTTGTTTGCATGAAATATCTTTTTCCATCCCTTCACTTTCAGTCTGTGTATATCTTTGGGTTTGAGGTGAGTCTCTTATAAGCACATATAGATGGGTCTCACTTTTTTATCCCCTCTGTTACTTTGTGTCTTTTGATTGGTGCATTCAGTCCATTTACATTTAGGGTGATTATTGATAGATATGTACTTATTGCCATTGCTGGCTTTAGATTCATGGTTACCAAAGGTTCAAGGGTTGCTTCTTTACTATCTAAGAATCTAACTTAACTTTCTTGTTAAGTTATTGTGAACACCGTCTGATGTTTCTTTATCTCTCCCTTCCTATTCTTCCTCCTCCTTTCTTTATATATTGGGTGTTTTATTCTTTGCCTTTAGTTAGTATTTGGATGGTCTGCTTTCTTTGCTATGATTTTATTTTCTCTGGTGACATCTTTTTAGCCTTTGGGGTGCTTCCCTCTAGAGAAGTCTGCTTAAGATATCCTGTAGTGATGGTTTATGAGAGACAAACTCTTTCAACTTTCCTTTGTCTGGAAATTGTTTAATCCCTCCGTCATATTTAAACGATAATCGTGCTGGATACAATATTCTTGGTTTGAGGCCCTTCTGTTTCATTACGTTTAAAATATCATGCCATTCTCTTCTGGCCTGTAAGGTTTCTGTTGAGAAGTCTGATGATAGTCTGATGGGTTTTCCTTTGTAGGTGATCTTTTTTCTCTCTCTAGCTGCCTTTAATACTCTGTCTTTAACTTTGACCTTTGCCATGTTAATTATTATGTGTATTGGCGTTGTCTTCCTTGGGTCCCTTTTGTTTGGAGTTCTGTGGACTTCCGTGGACTGCGAAGCTATTTCCTTCCCCAGTGTGGGAAAGTTTTCAGCAATTATTTCTTCAAAGACACTTTCTATCCCTTTTTCTCTCTCTTCTTCCTCTGGTACTCCTATAATGCGAATATTTTTCCATTTGGATTGGTCACACAGTTCTCTTAATATTCTTTCATTCCTAGAGATCCTTTTATCTCTCTCTGCCTCAGCTTCTCTGTATTCCTGTTCTCTATTTTCTAATCCATTAACAGTCTCTGACACCTCATCCCGTCTGCTGTCAAGCCCGTCGATGGGTTGTCTCATTTCTGCATTGTCTTTTCTCACTTCCCTCACTTTCTCCCTCAGCTCTTGCACATTTCTCTGTAGATCCGTCAGTATGGCTATGACTTTTATTCTGAATTCTTTTTCAGGAAGACTGTGCATGTCCATCCCTCCAGGTTCCCTCTCTGGGATTGTCTGGGTCTGAAGCTTTGTCTGTATCATATTCCTCTGTTTTTTCATAGCTATAGAATTGGTTGCTGGTAGTTGCCACATATGTCAGCTGGGCTCTTTATGAGTTTAAAAAGGGAAAACAAAAAGAGATAAGAAAAGAAAAAAAAGAAAAGAAAAGAACAAAAGAAAAAAATAATAAAAAGGGAAAGAAAAGAAGAAAAGAAAGGGAATAAAAAACAACAACTAAGAAAAAAACAAAAAAAAACAACAAGAACAAAAAAACGCCCACCTGGAGTGGGTTCTGTGTGAATCCTGTAGGTGGCGCTCTTGCTCCACTATTCCAGAGCTGTGCCCGCACCGCTCTTCATGGCCCTTTATAGCTCTGGCCGGTGGGAACGAATGGGAGGCTGTTGATCTCTGTGGGAGTCTTAAGTGCCGCCACCCTTTCCCAGTCACCAGCTAAGGGGTCTGAAGCTCCCCAGGACTCCCAGCCTTTCCTTTCTCTTTCCTTCACGGGGCCTGCCGCTAGCAACTGGGGCGTTCTCTGCTGAGACCCTGCGCCCTCTGTCTCTCCAATCTCCGCTACACCGCGCGCTGTGTGTCGGCGCTCCTGGCGCAGACCTCCATTCCCTCACGGCTCTGAATCCTCTCCTCCCGCCGGTGCGCTGGGGTGGGGGAGCGCTCCGGTCCCGCCGGGTTTCGGCTCTGTGTCTTACCTGCCTTTCTGGCTGCCAAGTCCTCTCAGGTGTAGCTGCATGCTGTGCGCTTTCCTGTGTATTCTGGTCTCTCTTTTAGGAATAGTTGTATTTGCTGTGTTTTCGTGGATAAATGTAATGTTGGGAGGAATTTTCTGCTGGTTGTTTCACGTTGCCATCTTCCTGGAAGTCGTCTCAATGGTTTTAATTAGAGAATTTTTTATTTGAAAATTTCTATAATGTGAATGCTTAATAAATTGAATAAAATTACATTTTTCTCTCAATGATTTTAATTAGAACTTCAAAGGTATGCTTCTAGGAAAAAAGACAAGATGAAATAAATATATTGCTGCTAAATGATTTGTATTCTTCTATGGAGAAATGCCTTTATAATATTCCACTGAAACATGGGAGTGGGTGCAGATCACCTGCCCCACCCCACACCGTCTTTCCCATCCCTGAGTCCCAGAGGAGGGGACTATGTTTCTCAGGTGTGGGGGCATAGATTTTCAGAGCTCCCCTGTGCACCTTTCTCTGTTTCCTTGTTAGCACCCAAACAAACAGCCCAGTACTTAAAATAGTGACCCGTGATTGCTGCAGGTAAGGGGAAAAGACATGCGCCGAGCAGAATTCAAGTGGTTCCTGAGACAGAGCGCTCCGGTAGGGAACTAAGTCATCTTGCAGAGAGGTTCCTGACTGGCCAACCGTGGGATGGAGGGATGGAGGTGTCAGAGAGATGACCCAGTTAGGAGTCATGTTCTGGGCTGCAGACTCTAATGTAGTTGCAAATACTCCAATGCTAACATGTGAGACCTAGTGGGCTCTCTTTCCATGGCAGGATGTGCATGTTATTTTTGATAAGGTAGCAGTAACTCATTTTAAGACTTTCTAAGGAGACTTAGAAATTTAGAAATGGTGCCTGTCTAAAATGTGAACAGCTATCTCACTTCGGTATCTTGATTATGAGAATATCCAAAGCCCTCTGTGCTTGGGGTGGGAGGCAGTGGGAAAGGCACATGCAAATTCCCGCCCTGTTCTTTGTTGGCGCTGGTGCTCCCTGTGGAGCCACCTGTCCCTGTGGTTTGAGCGCTCTGTTTCTTCCCTCCCACTTTTCCATACCTCAGATCTCCTGTGTCTCACTTCCTTCCATCTCCCCTGGATGACGTGGTTGTCGCCACTTGTGCCATCTGTGTACGTACGTAGTCAGTGAATCATGATAGTGATTACTATGATTACAGTGCTTTTGGGAAACTGGGGCACTAGGTAAAGAAATATAAGAGCCCAGGACCTTTAGAAGCATGGGCATGAAATGCCGTCCTCGGCTTATCTGTGTCAAATGTAGGGGAGTGACAGCCTCTGAGGGGGATGCAGTGTCTATATAAATGGTCCTTGGATTCAATCCCATGAAAACGTTCTATTAGTGCTAGGAAGGTCCCAGTCCTCAAGGCATTAGGACCTGGGGGATCAGGGCATTGTAGAATTAAGACCTAAGACCCCGGAGGGTGTGAATTAGTAGGGGAGACATGACATTTCAGGATTTTAGTTGTCATAATTAGTTGTCTGATGGCACAGACGTCCAAGGCTCAGATTTCACTGAAATATGATGATAAAATTCATTAAACTTTGTATGACTCAGTTACTTCCCTCTTAAACATACTTAAGCATCATGTTGCAGGAGTTAGGCTGCAAATAGTTGCTAGAGAAATTTTAGAAAATTTAGGCTACAATTGGATACCTTCCCTTAGCTTCCTGCAAAGGAAATTTAGTTTTCTCATGAGTGTGTTCACTAGGTCTCTGGGAGAAGTATGTGTTCTCTGCCGGGACATGGAAACTCAAAAGTAGATTTTTTGAAGGTGAATAGGATCTTGAAGATCAACTAATGTACCCACCCCATTAACATTTCAGATGATAGAAATGAGGCCTCATTTAAGAGCTAACTTGTTCAAGTTTATCCAGCTGTTTAGTACAGAGCTGGAACTAGACTTAACGTTTACCAGGTCCCCATGTCCGTGCTTTGAGAAATAGGGAGCAGAGGCTCTGTGTGGGGTTTATACGTACACTCCTAGAGACCAATGCGGAGATGAGGCATCCAGGTCTAGAGGTTGACTTTGGGTCTTTATTTCTGCTAAGAGACAGTCTAGATACCACACCAACCTTTTCCTTTCTTGTTTTCTTGGTCATTTCCATCATGGAATCTTCATTTCTTTTGGTGAGCACAGGTTTTAAGTGTTCTGAATAGGAGCTCTAATGCTGAGAGATCTCAGCAGAGCTAATAATGTCCATATGCCAAGTCCACCCCACATTTGGACTCTGAATAAATTAAATAAGGGCTGGGCAAATACAATGTTTTAATTTCCATTGCTAAAATAAAAAACCAATAACTACCAATGAGACAGGGACTGTGGGTGTAGTCAGAGTAGGGGGAGGGCCTCCGGAAAAAGCAAGGCAGAATATTTGCAGTCAGAGCAATGTAACTACATGCAAGGAAATCCCCTTCCAAAACTCTGTGTTAAACATTAAGCTCCAGGGTCATTCTTCAGTAAGATCAGTGGGTGTTCCCCAGATAAAGAAGAGTACCCCATGTTGTTATTATGCTAATCACTTGTAAGATTCCCTTTAGCATGCTAAAAGGCCCGGGCCTATGTGCTGTCTTTCCTCTTTCAGATGATGGGGTGGTTTTGCAAACTGGGCAACTAATTTAGCATGCAGACCCAACTGTAAACAACATAGTAAAAGGCAGGGAAGATTCACCTTAAAGATAAGAAGCAAGATTCTTAACTTACTCTTTAGCAAACAGACAATACCTCAGCCCATCTTGGGGGCTGGGCAGGCCACCTTTTGATATGCTCCTAGACCAAGACGCCAGTAGCCTGGAGAGACAGATGGGGCGAGAAATTCCTCCTGTTAAGTTAATTCTGGGTGTTCAGACACCACTTAGCAGGTCTGCACTCCTAAACTTTTTTTCATGTTCTCGAAAAATCCTCATCTGCCTATAAAACACCTAGACAACGCACCACACGGGACTCTCTTGTCCCCTCCTGGAGTGAGCTGGGAGCTCTGTCCTATCACTTTATTTTTAAATAAAAGCCTGTACCTTGCTCTCCTACCTTGCCTGTTTACTAAGCTCATTCTTTGGCTTCGTGAACAAGAACCCCGGCATCATCTTTGGGGGCTTGTCCGGGATTGGTCGTGTTACCACACAGTGAGGTATAAACAATAATAGTGAATTAATTGAGATATATTTTAAAACATGCTTAGAGCATTTGAAGGAAAATTTAAATGTTCTCCCATCTATTTGAATATAATAGAAATACTGAGTATTTTTGTGTACTGAAGGTGTAAGTAAAATGCTCTTCTTTTCTAAGTAAGGGATTTCATCAGATATCTAATTGCATTTATTTAGCTCAAAACTTGGAGACTAAATTGCATTTGGAATGAGACTGAACTTTCAGTCAATATGTAGCTATTCAAATCTTTTGAAAAATAAATATGATTATACTTTTATTTATAATGTTTAATAACTTGGATTATATCTGTTATATCTCAGAATAGATTCAATGATGATGTAACATGCAGAAGTATAATTAATATGTCCATGTAATTCATTACTTTCTGTGTTCAAGGATGATGGCAGCTGTTGAGGTTGTGGCCAGACTTCCTTTCTACCATTCTCTAGATCTAACTTTCATTTCAGTGAATTCTGACTGAATTTCCCTTTGAAGATTCTTTCTGAAGATGTTAGTTTGAACATGATGCTAGAAAAAATACCCCGTTAAGAATTAAGTAGGAAGGCCGTTGGACTTTCTAAAATTAATTTTCATGGTAATTTTCATACTACATGCTTGGAAATTCATTCAAAAAGTAGCACCAGATCATTTTGTACGCTCTCTTAAGAACTAGTTTATTTGTGTAGTTGGACAGAAAGTAAGAATGTTGAACTGTAGAAAATGTGGTCTGTAGGTTAGTGTTGGGCAAACCATAGATTGCTGTATATAGTCAAATTTGAATTTGGTAAGATGAAGAATTCTTAAGTGAATAGATTCTTTTTAAAGAAAAACTTAAGCTGTCATTTTTAATATAAATATTTGAAACTATGTAAAAATACTGAATATGTGGTTTTTAGAAAACTGTAATTGCTTATTAAAGAAAAATTTGAAATTACAAAGATATAGAAAGGTGGAAAATATTAGATAATCTCACTATCCAAAGACAAATAAATGGGATTTAAAAAAATATTTCCTTCAATTTTTGTTTCATGCATAGACAAAAAAATGCTTAAAAAGATTATTTGTATATTGGTACCCTTTTTCATTTTAATAAGTGTTATCTTATTTATAGTCATCTTTATTTTCATGTTTAATACCAATAAACATATTTATTGTTACTTAATAGTCAATTGAACAGATAAATTAGTTACTTTAATAACTAGTGTTGTTGCATAAGCTGTACTGAATACATTCTTAATTAAAAAGCATAACTTTAAATGTTGAAAAGACTATTAAAAGCATAATAATTCTTTTCTGATACACTTAAATTTTCAATATGCTATTAATTTAAAGGAGTATTTTTAGGAATTAAAAAGTCAAGGTAGCTACTTTTTAGAGTTTTAAAATCAGTTGGAACCTTTTTTTCTGCCATAAGAATGTCATATGCATTTCTAAAAAGATTGAAATATGTTGATATTTAATGATAGATTAGGTTCATGTGCACAACATAGTGATTTGACAATTTTACACATTATGCAATGCTCACCATCTGTCACCATGCAAAGATATTATAATATTATTGACTGTATTCTATGTTGTACCTTTCGTCCCTGTGACTGACTTGTTTTACAGTCGGAAGTCTGTACCTCTTCATCTCCTTCACCTGTCTCACCTATTCCCCCAACCCCCTGCCCTATGGCACCACCAGTCTGTTCTCATTATTTATGAGTCTGTTTCTGTTTTGTTTCTTTGTTTGGTCAATCGTCTTTCATTGTTTAGATTCTACATATAAGTGAGATCACATAGTATTTGTCTTTCTCTATCTGGCTTATTTCACATAGCATAAGGACCTCTACTTCCATCCAAGTTCTTGCAAAATGACAAGATCCCATTCTTTTTAATGGCCAAGTAATATTCCATTGTTGTCACATGTTATTTTGGATGCCAGAAAATTTTCTTCTATTATTTAATAAAATCAAAGATTTATTCCAAAAAATAATTTTCTCAACATTAAATATTCATAGTATGGATAGATTGTAATTTTAAATATTTTTCTTAGAAATTTATACATTTACCCTATTGATCAACAGAATGAGGTTTAATAAATTATTTAAACATCAGTTGCTTGATGTTTTGAAAAATATTTTCTGGCAGTTTCTTCTTTTTCCCAGCTTGAGAATACAATACTTGGCTCTCTTATGTCTCATTAAAATGCAAGTTTTTGAAAGGGAAAGAATTTCCACTGAGATTTATAATTGTATCAGTTTTTTAAAAACCTCCTCTTGTATAAACTATGCTGACTTAAGAATTGTTCAGGGCTGCTCCTTGAATTTTTCTCTTTTAGGAAAAGAAATCAATGACTAGAGACTTGTACTTCAATATTCCACACTTAATGAATGGCAATTTTAATTCCATTCCTTTTTGACACTTCCCATAAAATTAATATTTCAGACCCATTGAAACTTGGGAATTCCTGTGTTTGCCACTAATAAATTATTTATTCTCATTGTCAAAAAGTATTTAAAATTCCTAGTTTGGAAAAGTACTATTGGATTTTTCCATGATCTCGTGGGTATTCTTTGTGGATGTTTCTTATTGAGAAATGTGGTATGATTAAAATTATGAAGGTGTTTATATATTACTAAGTCTTTTGAAATAAATGAGAATTAATGGCTTGTTTTGTATAGCATTGGTAATTTGGTAATTATGGTATCATTATGAATATACTATATTTTGAGACCTGTTGTATGTATATACATGTGTTTGTATATATGTATGTATGTGTGTAGATGTATGTATGTAATGATGTTAATATATTTAATATATGTAGATGTTTCAAGTTACAATTTTTAGAAAACTGATGTGATAGAAATTAGCTAGCACATAAAATTTAAAAAAAGGACATTATTCTTTTATTTTAAATTATTAGGTGACACAAGCTGTTCTTTCAAAAGTGTATTGGTACAGCAATTAACTTGTTATTTGAGATAGTAGATCACACAGTCAGCTAATGATTTTGCTGTCTATACATGAAACAAGAGCCACACGGAATCACGTGCTGACTTGTCTGGTTCTGAGGGTGTCCGTACAATCTCCAAGAGCAGCTTGAATGCACAAGCACAGTGTTTAGGCAAGGCTTCAGTGGAGGATGTGGGGACCCTTTGAGGAGAAGAGAGTCGATGAGGTGGAGAGCAGAGCTGGGTGTCTCAGTGAGAGTCTCTGCCTGGGGAACACGTAAGTATTCACAGGAAAAGGATGAAAGCAGCAAAGAGTGGCACGCTGACGTAATGGGAAATGGCTTTGATTAGACAGTGTGAAGTCAGCTTATGGAGACTCTAAAGCAAACCTACATGGTTTGACTTGATTTTGAGTGATGAGCTACCAAAGGCTTTTGAGCTAAGACCTGTGCTGATGAAAAATATTTAGGACGAGTCAGCAGAGCATGGAGAAGGCAGAGTCAGGCTCAAGTAATCCAAGGAGGGAAGGAGGGAAAACCCAGGTGAGAGAGGGCTGGCCCAGGGCACATTCCGCGCTGGGTCGGGAGCATCGCCCTGAACTCGTGTTCCTCTTGTTCTGTGGGAAGAAGACATTATGTTCGTTTTGAAGTAAGTCCAGTGTTTTATTATTTCAGGCTGCATGTGGCTATTCTGATTTTCTTCATTAGAGTATTGTTAAAGGAGTAATGGTACTAGTGGGAGTGTGGGATCCTTAAGCTTCAGGGCTAGGCTTCACTTAGGTGGTCTTGGCCTGACTGGAAGAGGAGAGAGTCTGGAAACTTAGTGCTCGTTGTGATACTGACCTTGTAAGGTGACAACTTGGGGAAGGAGGGTATTTGAACATGTCCAATTTGATATTTTCCTACCCCAATTTATCATGATTTCTCAGTGGTTATTTTTATAGGTATTAAGGTGATATTGTAGAGTAACGTGAACTAATAATTTCCGCTTCCTTACCTACTCCATTGATACTTACCTGACATGTATTCTGAGGCTTTGCTACTTTGTATAAGACCTGACGTGAATTAAATAGTCAAGATAAGAAGAAAAGTACAGAAATTCTCTTTAAAATCAGATTGTCATTTCCTTATGGGGGGAATCCCTGCATTTGGATCTGCATTTGAATCTATATGTTACCACAGATTGTTATTGAAAATTAGTGGACTTATGGCACATACGCATAAACTACAGACTAATATCTAGTCTAATTCTATCCTGGATCAAATGTAACTTGGATTTCTAAAACCTCCCAAGTATACACAATCATTTAATAGCGCATTTTTGGAACAGTTAGTTTGATCAGATAATGGGGGGTGATTTTGGAGCTAAAAAGACTGGGAAACAGATTGTGGGTGAATGAGTTCCAACCATGTCTGTCTCTACTCAGAATTTATCAAATGAAATAAACCATTTGAAGAAAAACAAAACAAAAAAAGGTGCAGTGCCACAAATTCATTCTGTAAACCACCTCTAATGTTTCGTTGCTCACCTTTTGTCCACGGACCATCCCTGCTCGGTGACCCTTGGTGGGGGGGCACAAACAGCAAGTATCACTTTAATTGGTACAGATTCTGAATCCGGCTTATGGCGTATGTTTTCCCATCTTGGAATCTTTGCTCTGCAGACTGTCATGCCAGGAAAGGCTGGATGCCAGTCATGTCACTCTTCTCTACCTGCTGTTAGCTAGAGAACTGCTATAGCAGGTTTACTCTTGACATTTTCAAATCCAGCATGACAGTTTAGCCAGAATTACGGTGAGACCTAGAAAAAGACAATTCAACGTGAATACGACTCAAAGAACGTTTTTTGTGCATTTCTATTTATGCCAATTATATGGAATGATGTGGTTTGAAAGTGTGTATTTTTCAGCCATGTGCACTAACAGTGGATTGACATTGGTACACTTCCATTTACTGAAGATTAGGTAAATGCACTCTTAGAAGGTTCCACTCACTTGTTCTGATTCTTATTGTGTAGTGCATTAAACAAGTGAGAATTGTTCTGTGGGGGTGCGGTTTGTCTCTGAAACCTACAATCAGATTTCAAAGGAATATTAGAAAAGCCAAATGAATCTGACACTTTAAATATTTGATTATTGAGATGGAAACTCTTTAAAAATTCTCTTTTTATTGCTTTGGGAACTTCAACGATATTTTTGGACATAGAGGAAAGGGATGTTGATTGGTCTGGATGTGTGATTTCAGGCAATGCATTACTGTCGTGAGCTTAAGATGTTTCATTATTGAGCACTGACTGCATTTAATTCTTAAGAAATTTTTATGTTCTTTAAGACACATATGAAAATCAAAGATATTTTGAAGAATTTAGTGTTTTTGAACTGTGAACTGAAGAATTGTGTTGATATATTATTAATATTATATTTATTCATTCACCTTTATGCATTAATTTCCAGCTGACTTCCATAGTAGTGGACACATTGTTGTGAATGGATGGAAGATACATAACACAGCAAAGAACAAATGGTTTGTGTGTATGGCAAAAACACCTGAAGAGAAGCATGAATGGTTTGAAGCTATTTTGAAAGAAAGAGAACGGCGAAAAGGTGGGTGTGTGAATTGGGCACAGTTACACTTTGTGAAGATACTAACTTAGCAAGAAAGCAAATAATGGGCAAAAATTAGGAGAAAGTCAAAAGGTGTATATGTTCACTTGGATTTTTCATGTGATGTAAGCATTGTGCTAAAATTCTTTTTGAATACTTCCAAAGTTATAACTTACTAAAAGAAAAGGAAAACGGTCTGTAGTAGCAATAAAACGATGTGTGCTGGCAGTGTCTTTCAGTGTCTTGGTCTCTTGCAGCTGCTCTAACAGAATGCCTTAGACTAATGGCTTATAAACAGTGGAAACGTTCTTACAGTTCCAGAGTCTAGACGCCCATGATTTGATGTCTAGGGAGAGCCCACTTACTGAGTCATAGACAGCCATCTTCCCACTGTGTCCTCACATGGCAGGAGGGGTGAGAAATGTCTTGGGTATCTCTTTTATAAAAAGGCACTAATCCCGTTTATAAGGGATTCATCTATCATCTCCCAAAGGCTCTACCTCCTAATACCATCACACTGGGTGTTAGGGTTCAACTTACGAATTTCAGGGCACACAAACATTCACTCATAGCAAACAGTTTCGCTCGCTTTAAAATTTGTTCAATTCTCATTGCACTTTATTCTTGCCATTTCTAAAGCATCATTGCAGAGTTTTCCTCTAAGAGATGAACTTCAATAATATAATGCAGTGTTGCTGGGCCCCCAGCAGTTGTTCTCTATATATCTAACAGTACATTGAAAGTTCCTTGACTAAATTTGTTAGTGTCCTAATTATGGAATAAGAAGTTGGATATATATCATCTTTTAAAAGTTTTTACAGTGCCATTGAATATTATGTAATGTAACCCAATAAAGAGCTTGGTCACATGAGGAGGTCTAATGAAAATCTGCCTAATTATTTTTGCAACATTTGCAAGAGGTATTTGACCTGGTAATACTCAGTTGTATGATATTTATCTGCAAGTAAGCATATTTCTTAAATTCAGCTAGGACATACAAATGCTTGTATAACTACTAGTTTTTTTACCAAATTATTGACAGGAAACAAGACCATATTTATTTCTTCTCACAGAGACCTAGCAATAAACCATCTCATTGCTGATGAAATTTCAGAGCACAAAGTGCCCTTTCTTCCATCTTTAGCTATTTTCCCTTGAAGAACAAAGTTCATACCTTGATTAAAATATTTGTAGTACACATTTGTATAGAATTTCCAAATACTTATGCCTTTGATTGGTCTGGGGTGAAGAACCAGATAGAAAATTTTGAAACAAGGATTATGAATGCATAACTGAATCTTAAATTTCATTGGACCTAGCAGTTAATTCAGATAGCATAGCAGATCGTTTAAGAGGTAAATGGAATTGTTCATCAGGTTGGACCTTTATTCTTTTCAGCATGGCTGTGCATAAAGAGAACCTAAGACAAAAAGAGAAAGAAGGAAGGAAGGGAAAAGGGAAGAGAAAGGGAATGGGGCAGGGAAAGGAGGGAGAGGGGAAGGGGAGGGGGAAAGAACGAAAGAGTTAGCACATCCTATAAATCTGTTCCTGTTAACAGACTCTATTCTTAATGGATTACTCCCTATCGCTGGCAAACATTAATGGCTCCTCCATTTTAAAAAGTAAAATTTTTGTAAGAAATTTTGTAGCTAGAAGACTAAAAATAATTCAAGAATTTCTTCCACAACAGTTCCCTTCATCAGTCCCACCCACTGGTTGTCAGGGTTCCTGGGATTTCGGCTCTGAACTAGACTCCTTGCCTGGTTATCTACTCCACCAGACTCACTCCACTCTGACTGGTCTTTCTCAGTCTTTGTTTTCAGCCTTGTCCTCGTTCCTGAGCTCCCCATGCAAGTGTTCCCCCGACTCCTGGGCTCAACCCAGACAACCAGACTCCAGCGCTCAGTGCGGCCCTCCTTACATCGTCCCTCCCCTGTTCAGTTCTCACCTGCGAAGCCTGGAAGGCATCCTGATTTCTTCCCTCCTTCGGGCCTACATTTAACCCATTGCTGTCTTACCAGTACCACCTCCTAGATGTTTCTCGACTCCATGCTCTTCACCCTGTAGCCCCTTTATCGTCAGCAGGGGCTTCACCTTACCTGGACATTTAAGGTTCCCTCCGAATGCCCTCGCTCTTCAAAAACCACCCCTCTTCCAGTTTGTGCCCTACACTGTCCTCTGAGTTTTGTTTCCAAAGCAAACAAAACTTTCCTTCCTCTACTATCCTGTCTTACCTCCCTCTGCTTAAAGCACTTGGCGCCCCCCCGCACCTAAGGAGGGGGCCGTGCTGAAGCTGTGCTTGAGCAAGGGCCCTGCCTGCCCTGCTGCACACTTCCTGTCCTCTTGCCTACATCCTGGGCTCCGTGCTTCTGTGCTGCTTCAGCTAAGTTAGCTCATGTGAATACCTTTTCTCTCTCCAGAGATGATTCATCCCCACGCATTCAAACCTAGCTCTTCCATGCAAACTTTCTTAACATTTCTTAGATAGATGCAAGATACTTGAATGTGCTTTATTGTATCACATTTTTTCCTCCATGGCTGTTTCTGCCCCCCTAACCAGTTGTGCTGATCTAATCCTGCAGAAGGTGTACGTGGAACCCAAAATACTGCTGCTCTTCCTCCACTGGCCAAACCATGTGCCTTTGGGGCACAGTTTGCACAAAGGTGTCCTATGGCCCTAGGAATCTTGCCTTGACTGTCTCCCTGGCCTTCCATGGACTTCTGGAAAACCAGGGTTCTTGTACAGAGCCCTGTGTCTGTTAAACACCTGCATGGTAGATGTGCAATACATGTTTGCTTGATGAAGGCACAAGTGAGTGAAGAGACTTCTTCAGTTATTTGTCCTTTGTTTCATTTTTGATAGGTTTAAAATTAGGAATGGAGCAAGATACCTGGGTAATGATCTCCGAACAGGGTGAGAAACTTTACAAAATGATGTGCACACAAGGAAATCTGATCAAAGACAGAAAAAGAAAACTGACGACGTTCCCTAAATGCTTCCTTGGAAGGTAGGGCTGGTGATCTGGGTGCATGTGTTCCATTCATACTTTCATTTTCTCATGTGTTGACTTGCCTTTAAATATTTGTTTTTCTTTAAAAACATGTCTCCCTAAACATTTCTGGACATTTCTTTACTGTCAACACTTCCTGTATCATATTGGGATGACTGAATAGACATAAAGCCAGGAATTGTGACCAGAAAATTAAGTCTTCCATCCATTCACTGGTGACCTCGACAAGGCCTGAAGTACCAGGTTCCGAGGAGGAGGCTGGGACTGGGGTCAGGCAGGGGCTGCAGACAGGTGGGGTTGCCTGCAGGGACAGAGCCTGGCAAGCATGTGAGTACAGAGCCTGAAAGTCAGAGAAGTGTCAAGACTGAAGGCACAGTCTATATGATCACTTAATTCAGAATTTTGACAGCTGAACTCAGGATGGAGGGCTGTAGAGAAGGAGTCAGAAAAAGTGGGTCATGCGAGTGGCCAGGCACAGGGCAACAGACAAGGGAGGTTGCCTCGCTTTTAGTGTGGATGGACTGTGTGCTCCTGGGAAGCTGCAGTCGGCTGCCTGAGGGACGCCCCTGAGTTCGGCATGCAAGGCCAAAGGGAAGGGCAGCGGCTTTCAGGAGCCTCTCCTGGGCCAGGTTCCGGGCTGTTTTTCTGCCTGTAGATGATTTCTGATCCTTAAATGCATACTTAGGAGTTAACGATTTTCATATTTTTTTGAAGATTGAGAAATTAGGGACTCAGGGAGTTTAACATGCCCAAGTTCATACAGCTCATAAATGCCAGTGTCAACTCTACAGAGGCAGATTGTAGTGGCAGTTCCAAGCCCAGACTTCACAATCAGACCATCTCCATTCAGATCTGGTCCTACCGCCAACTGAGAGATTTGGGAAAGTTAAACTTCTCTTATTTCTCTAAAAATGGAGATGATCATAGTGCTTACCTGGAATACCTGCCAGAATGTCTTTTTAATTAGTTATGCAGACACAAAAATAACCCGCCACCCCATCAGAAGAACATAGGCCAGGAAACCGGGTGCCCATGGGCAGCATGGGGTCTGTCCTTGGCTCGTCATGGTCCTCACCATGGGCCACACAGCCGTCCTCCAGGCGACAGCACATGTGCAAGGGGGAGAGTAGCTGGGAGCCCATCCTGGCTTAGAAGCTCCATGTTGCAAAGAAGACACTATTTCTTGTAACAGCTTCAGGGGCATAACTTCCAGGGACCCGACAGAGATGTGCCCAATTACAGGAGGGTCACTTCAAGCTGTATCTTATAAATATATTCATTTTAACCATCAGGGGTTGTTTTTACCATAAGGAGTGCCTGCCTAGTAACACAGATCAGACTTCCAGGGAAATAGATCTGGAAAGGTAACCCAGGGTCAAGTCTTTCCTTACTGAGGAGAAAGGGCTTTGCCGGCCCTCCTCTCTGCACACTGTCTCGCATGGCTGTGATGCTAGTTAGCTGGGATGCTATGTAGAGCATTCCCAGAGCACCTGCTACAGGAAAAACTCAGCAAATGTTAGCTGTGTTAACTGTGGCCGTTTCCATAACAGCGAACTCCATCTGCGTTAGAGCCCAAGTTTGAGACTGTTTCTGCCTGGCTCATGGTCCTTTTGCAGAGTTGATGGAATCGTGTAACTTGAGTTCCTCCTGTGATAAAGCCACTCACTAACTTCATTTCCTACCCCTCTTCCTTTTCTCTCCATACTCCTAATTTATAGCAATACTTAAAATGTGGTATTTCCCCATTTTCAATTGACTCATTCAGGAATCTGGTGACATCAGAACAGAAATTAGATGTTAGCTCCATAGCAACCACCTCAACCTGCTTGCCAAGCACTGACATTTAATAAGCACTCACAGCGTGCCAGGCATTATGCTGAGTTTCTGACATCTAGAAGCACATTTAATTTATGACAACACTATAAGGTTGATTTTCTTATTACTTCTGTGGTATTGAGGAAAAAACTGAGGTTTAGAGAGCAGCATTTATTAATCTAGTACCCGCAGCTCGTAGAGGCAGGACCAGGATTTGAATACAGCTTGTCTCATTCCAGAGTACATGACCTTAACCAGTATATATGTTATCTCCTTTTATTTTCTTTCTTATGGATGGTTCTTACTTTTTTTTTGGATGGTTCATACTTAATAGCAGAATAAAAGCACTTTAACAACTTCCTCTGCCTTAAAATGTGCTCTTTAGACTAGACATCCATTTTTAGACCTCCACAGCCCTTGGTTATTTGACTTCAGCCATGTGTTTTGCTTTTGATTTTGAAATAAATGGAAACTTTATTTTCCTGACACTTTCCATAGCTTTGCTTCTCTGGCCTCTGTGCAAAAACAAAAAACCATTCCAAAATATATTCATTAGTTTGTGTGAAAGTTCAAATATTAGATTTTTATAGCATGTAAAAGATTTTATTATAAAGTGTCTCTTTATTTAGTGTTCTCATATTGATACCACATGGCCATAAAAAAAGTCATTACCGAGCTGAGGCTCTCCTAAGTGTTACAAAACGTCATCCTTATCTTGATATCTGGGCTCCTCCTCGCACCCCCAAATGCTGAAAGCTGGGAGCTATAATACCCTGTGGGCTTCCACAGCCACAGCAGCTGCACCTGGTAGACAGTTCTGATGGGTGGTTTTGTGCTGGAGTATTCCTTGTGGATGACAGTTTACATACAAAGGTGAGTTTCCCAAGTAATGTCAAACCTTGAAAACAATGTAACAAAACTTTTCTATGCCTTTCAGTGGGCATTTTCTGTTGTTGCAAAACAAATTAGCACATACCTAGTGGCTCCTCGTTCTATGGGCCAGAAGTGCAGGTGAGCAACCGTGGGCTCTCTGCCTAGGCCGAAATCAAGGTGTGGGCTGAGCTCTTATCTTGAGTCTCCTGTGAATCCACTTCCAAGCACATGCAGGTTGTTGGCAGGATTCAGTCCTTTGTGGTTGTTATGAGGCCCCTTTTCCATGCTGGCTGTTAGCCAGGAGCCCTGTCAGCTAGAGGTTGCAGGAATTCCTTGCTACGTAGCCCCTCTATCTTCAAAGGCTTGGTGGTACACTGAATCTTTCTTATGCTTTTGATTTTCTCATTTCCTCTTGTGCCACCAGCCTGAGAAAACACTCCCCTTCAAAGGGCTCAGCTGTTTGGGTCAAGCCCACTTGGATAATTCCCATATTTTAAGGTCAACTGACTTAGGATTTTCATTACATATGCAAAACCCATTCACAGCACCACCTAGATTAGGATTTGATTAAAAACCAAGGGGTGGGATTCTTGATTGGGTGGGGGAGGTGGGGGAGTGGGAGGACATCTTCAGATTTCTATCTACGTACAGGGCATGCAGTTTTGTTTGTTTTCTTGGAGTTTCAAACCCATTGGTTCTCTATGCCTGGAAAGCCACAGTCAAGACCGTTCTCCTATATTAAGTAATTATTACTGTATCTAATTCTGTATTTTAGCTATCTTCAAGGTCTGTTGTATTCTCTTTAGTCCCAAATTTGTCTTTCTTTGGATAGTAACCTTATAATTAAGTCTACTCTAAAAATGTCCCTTTGTGTTTATTAGTGGTCTCATATGAAAAAAATGCATGCTGAAGTGCCCTGCAAGTAGCCCTTTATATTTGAGACTCCTTTCAAAGCAGCTCAGTGTATCCATGGTAGAGATAGACTTTGTTGGGAAAAGATAATTATTTAACTTCTTCATTGGCTTTTTGTTACAGTGAATTTGTGTCCTGGCTGTTGGAAATTGGAGAGATTCACAGACCTGAGGAAGGTGTTCACCTGGGACAAGCATTGTTAGAAAATGGGATCATCCACCATGGTAATTATTTTATTAATTACTTATTTATTCTGTTTATCCACAGATTGCATCTATCTTAATTCCATTATTCAATTTAGTTTATAATAATTCTCCACATTATAGGATGCTTATCTTGTATTAACAACGTTTTTGAGTGTCTAATATATGTAGAACTGTGGTTGGGGAGCAGGCTTATGGTGATGTGTTTGCTGACTTTTAAATGAACGACACGGGCAAGACTTAGAAACGCAGTATTGTGGGATTGTGGAGGAAGGGATCGCGAGTTCTGACTAGAGCATTTGGGAATGCTTTACGATGGAAGTGGCATTGATGTTGGGCATTGGAGAATGAATAGAGCTCTGCCAGGGACAGAAGAGTAGGACATTCTACCCTGCGGGATACTATAGAGCATCCAGGCACAGGAGTGGAAAGTTCATGGTGGCCTCTTCAGGAACTAGCACAGAGTCCCATGGGGCAAGACAATATAGTTCATGGATGAATATATACTGGGGGTTGGGGAGGTGAGAAAGGTAGGTAAAAACGTGATTCCAGAAAATTGCACCTCTCTGGCTATGCTGTGTGGACCTTATTCTAAAGGGGCTGCGGAGCTGATGGAAATTTTAAAGCAGAGGAGTGATCAGAGCTTGATTTTAGTGCCATCACATTCCGCAGCAGAGGGTCTGGCATGGAGAGGTCAGAGCTGCAAAGAACACACAGCATCAGGGGGCCCATGCTCCCCGGAGGACAGTGGCCGTGGTCGGGAAGACAGTGGTCCATTCCAGAGATCCTGGAGATGCTGAAACCGCTAATTGCTGACCTTTTGGACATAGGAGATGAGGAGTGAAGGAGATCAGATTTTTCTGAGCTTTCTGTCTGGATGACGGGGATAGTTAATTCAGGAGAGGAGTCGGTTGGAGAGAATATGGTGGATTTACTGTGGACTGGAGATAAGATACCACGGGGGAGTGCCTCAGAGGTTGAAAATACTGAAAATATGTGAGTAAAGCTCAGGATGGAGAAAGATCAAGAGACACATTTGGAAATCATTTCAAGAGAGCATCAGATTCCTGAGAACATCAGTACAAACAAGAAGGCAGTGATGATGGGACTTAGATATGACTGGAATGCAAAAGTTAGGAGAAAAGGCGGAATTAGAAGTACATGTGGCGATTTGGCTGTGGTACTTTGATGTTCATTTTCTTTCTAAATTAGTGTGAAGTGAAAGCAAACTACATCCTTCTAATTTCTCCCCAGCACCCTGGGTGCTGCCAGCAAGGTGCACCCCTGCCTATCCAGGTAGGAGTCGCTGGACTCCTTTTGTCGCTCATGAAGAAAAAAGCCCTGTGAACTCTACCACCAAGAGTCACACCGCTTCTTTACCTTCTAGGACCCCAGCCTCTCCCTAGTCTCCATTTCCTCCTTCCTTGCTCTCACTCTGTCCTCCGTTCCCGTCGCACACTCTCCACGTGACAGGTGAAGAGGCCCTGTAAAATATATTTATGTAAGATTAAGGCATTCTCCTGCTTATAGCCATCTACTGGCTTCCCATTAAAGTTAAAGTCCAGATCGCTTGCCGTGGCCTAAGTCTCTCACCACGGCCCACAGCCTTATGTGATAGGGCCCCTGACTTCTTCTCTTAGCTGACACGCAGTGTCACACCTGCCTGGTCACACCGCGGCCGCTCTGGTCCGCCTCCTCCTTGAGCACCGCAAAGAGCTCTCCACTCAGCGTCTGTGCTCTCGCTGTTCTCATTCAACAATTACTTATCAATTCCTAAAATATGCTGCAGGGTTTTCTAGGTGTTGGAGATACAGCAGTGAATGAAATGACAAAATTCACTGTATTCATGGCTTAACGCCTTGCATGACCCTCTTTTAGAATACCATCCAGTCCTGTTGTTCCAGTAAACTCCTTTTTTAATTATTGAAGTTTTCTTCATGCGCTTATCACTATCTGAAATTATCATGTTATTTTGTTTCTTTATCATTTCCCTCTTTGTCTCCCATCCCTTTGCTGGCCTCCAGTCAAACTATAAACACCTTGAGTTCAGGAGCCTTGTTTGTTAATATATAGCAAATGCCTGTGGTGCCTGACACCTGTAAGTGCTCAGTTAATATTTGCTGAGTGAAGAATAAATGAATAGTTATATTTTGAGCAAACAGATAATACTAATAAATTGTATATGATTTTATACTTGATTCATTAGCACTATTAACATACCATTTAGTACCTAGTATGCTAAATAACCTTATACAAAAACTTATAAAATGAAAAGACATTTAAGTTGGTTTTTCTCTTTGCTGCTCCTCTTTCCTGTCCTCTAACCCCAATTCCAACTGTGTATTTAGGACAAGAATGGGATATATTTGGGTTTCATGCAGTCCACTGAACCTCAAGTGGGCGGCATGTAGAGAGGTTTTGCATATGATCATCGATCTTCAGAAATGGTGATTCCTTTCCCGTTTAGACTATGTCCTTCCAGAGACTATGTTACCAGTAAAGGAAAGAAAGAATCGGTTTATAGACACCTTTTGTTTATCCCTATATTAACCATGTCTTTCTTTCACTGGGTAAGGTATTAGCTAGGTATTTTAGTCATTAAACATGAACTAGCAGCTCATGGTCTAGTAGATTTAAACTTATCTTTTCACCTTTTCCATTAAAAATTCCACCTACTGACATGTTACCTCTCAGAAAGCAGAAATTTGTGAGGATAGTAAACTAATTATTTAGAGAGATATTTAGAAGGAAAACTGTATTGGTTAATACTAGCTGCTATAACAGGTAAACCTCCTCGGTGCAGTGGCTTACGTCATAGAAGCCAATTTTCACTCATATAAAGTTCAGTCAGCAGTGGAGGAGTGGGTATGGTGTCCGCCTGCCATGTAGCATTTTGGTGCCTGACAGAGGCCCCACCAGCTTCAGTGCAGGCCTCCTAAATATCACCTTGAAAGAGTGGTGGAGTTTTTCATTTGTTTTAAATGGGCCTCCCCATTTTGTTTTGTTTGTTTTAAATACAGTTCCCATTGTGCATCAGTTTTGTGCACATTTCCTTGGACACAACTCAATTTTTGACCACCCTTGACTACAGGAGAAAGTTAAAGATGACGTGCAGACATATGCCTAGGGAAAACAAAACCTAAGCCACTTTGGTGAACAACTACCCAGTTTCTGCCACTGTAGCTCCTATATAAGATCTATGAAATTACATCAAAGATAGAGTAATCATTATATATATTTGTTAATGTTTTACGATGGTATCTGTATATAATATTCACAAAAATAACTTAACATTCTTATTTTCCACTGAGGATTTTTGAGTTGTGTTGTTGATTTGAGTGACTTCAAACCTTTCAAAGTTAGAAATAACAGGAAAAAATTATCTTAAATATCCATCTTAAATTGATGCTATATAAATTGCTTAAAAATGATGGGTGTGCAATTTTTTTGTACGTCTATGGGATTACTTACTATATTTTACATATTATTATTTTATATATTACACTGTTTGTCATGGTATTTTCCTTTTTGACTATGAGGTGCCATGAAATAGATAAAAGTGAATTATAGAAACTTATTCCCAGCACTGGAAAGAATCATGGTGTAGGCAGAAGGTGTCTTTCCAAAAGAGCTGTAAAGTTATTTTCAAGTCACCTGTCTACTCATGCTTTCATATTTCAACAAGATGATCTAGGTTTGTGTGAGGAATAATTGCTTATTTGCATAGTGATTTGGGTTCTGAAAATTGAAGGCATAACTATTATGGGTGGAATTTTACTTACTTTACAATAACAAGATTGTTATTACTTTGTCTGAAGACATGAATAACTAGTCAAATACATTCAAGTCAATTGTAAGTTAGTACAAAGTAGAGAAAGAACAGTATTTTTTAAATATCATCATAAGCATAGTCCTCTAGAGCCTGACCTTTCAGTTCGTGACTCTGAAAGACCTGGAAGGAATCAAAACTCCACCCTGAATTCTGTTAAAATGGTTCTCCAAATATATATATATATTTTTTATTAAGGTATCATTGATATACAGTCTTATGAAGGTTTCACATGAACAACATTGAGGTTACTACATTCACCCATATTATCAAGTCCCCCACCCCTGCACCCCATTGCAGTCACTGTCTATAAGTGTAGTGAGATGCTATAGAGTCACTACTTGTTCTCCATGCTATACTGCCTTCCCTGTGAGCCCCCTACATTATGTGTGTTGATCATAATGTCTTTTAATCCCCTTCTCACTCCCTTCCCAATGCCTTCCCTTTAGTAACCACTAGTCCCTTCTTAGAATCTGTGTTTGCTGCTGTTTTGTTCCTTCAGTTTTGCTTTCTTGTTATATTCCACATATGAGTGAAATCATTTGGTACTTGTCTTTTTCTGCTTGGCTTATTTCACTAAGCATAATACCCTCTAACTCCATCCATGTTGTTGCAAATGGTAGGATTTGTTTTCTTCTTATGGCTGAATAATATTCCATTGTGTATATGTACCACCTCTTCTTTATCCATTCATCTACTGATGGACACTTAGGTTGCTTCCATTTCTTGGCTATTGTAAATAGTGCTGCGATAAACATAGGGGTGCATCTGTCTTTTTGAATCAGGAATCTCGTTTTCTTTGTGTAAATTCCTAGGAGTGGAATTCCTGGGTCAAATGGTATTTCTATTTTGAGTTTTTTGAGGAACCTCCATACTGCTTTCCACAATGGTTGAACTAATTTACATTCCCACCAGCAGTGTAGGAGGGTTCCCCTTTCTCCACATCTTTGCCAGCATCTGTTGTTGTTTGTCTTTTGGAAGTTGGATATCCTAAGTGGTGTGAGGTGATATCTCATTGTGGTTTTAATTTGCATTTGCCTGATAATTAGCAATGTGGAGCATCTTTTCATGTGCTTGTTGGCCATCTGAATTTCTTCCTTGGAGAAGTGTCTGTTCAGATCCTCCACCCAATTTTTAATCAGATTATTTGTTTTTTTGGTTATTGAGGCATGTTATCTTTTTCTATATTTTGGATGTTAACCCCTTACCAGATATGTTCTCCCATACCGTAGGATGTCTTTTTGTTCTGCTGATGGCATCCTTTGCTGTACAGAAGCTTTTTAGAATAAAGAATACCAGCTAAACATGCTAGTTTCAATTGTACATGGTTCCAAATGCATTTTAGTGAGAATAGAATTCCTAAAATAAAGTTGAGTGAATCATCTGTTTTAAAGAGAGCAAGCAAAAAAAGTTGACTCTAATTGCTGTTATACACAATATATTGCAAATATTGTTAAGAACTTCATTACAGTCAAAGCTTTATTATACCTGGACTTCTTGGATTGGGGCTGCATAATATGCTTTCTCTGTCAGACGCTGATAATATCTATCTTATCTGGCTGTCCTGTTTACATTATAAATACTTAAGAACTCAGAGACCTCATTTGTTATATCCATTGGTGTGAAGTTGGCTTGTACAAGCTTGAGAAGGCTGGTAATTAAATTTTTTAAAAAATTGCAAGCCAGTTGTTAAGCAGTTACTAAAATTAAATTATATAAACATATAAGTACATGAATTATATCTAAAACAAAGGTAATATATTCTTAAAACTCATCACTTCCTAATTATTTTAGTACATTTTATTGCTGTCTGTGCTGTTGGTGTTATTTATATCTATTATTTCTGTATGATGCAAATACTAAATAACCAGGTGCTACTTCACATCTAACTGCATGTTCAGTGACTTGATTCTCATAGGCTGGCCTCAGCCAGTGTGGGGGTACCGAACACCACTGAACTCGGTGGATGCTCCGCACCCGTGCTTCTTCTCCCCACCACCTAGAGCTGCTTAAACATTTACCAGTCCTTTTCTGGTAATACCACAATAATAGCACATTGTTGTTTAAAAGATGGCATTACGCAAACTTTCTTACTAGATGACCTGAACCCTCATCAGTTAATAAACTCATTTTTTCATAATCCAGTTGTTGGGGGAGTGGATTTGAATGCGGAACTATACAGTATTTTAACAGCTAAGAGTTGCAGATTAACCCAAGATTAGTTATCAAAGTCACAAGTTTGCTTTATAGCTAAGCCCTCCCTTTTGAATGGATTAAACTACTTGTATTGGGACAGGAGACATTTGGTCCCAAGATTTCCTCGAATTTTGGAGTATCGACAATAGTTTATTTTAGTGAATCTTAAGGAATAAAAATGGGGCTAGGTAGATTGCATGGAGAAATAAATAACTGGTTTTGAAACAAGCCATAAGATTTCAACATATTTCTCTCCATTTTTTATTCTTTCACAGATGCTTCTTCCTTTTCGGCTTGATCCGGAAAAAAAAGATGACAATAGGCTGTGTTGTCTGTCTTTTTCTGGCAGCAAGCCATGACCTGGTTTGGTTGGGTTGGGGTCAAATAGCTGAAACTTTACGGGTGTGTGTGTGTGTGTTGCCCATCTTTTGGCTTTCTTCTGGATTCACCAAATGTAGTTCATGATAATTAATTTTGAAAGATTTTTCTCCCCCTTCACATTTTTAGCAAAAAGTAAAGGTCAAAATCTTATAATCATAAAAATAGAGCCCATTGCAGCAAATTATGGAATAAAGAAGACTTTCAAATATAAATTTTAGAGCTTTAATTTGAGGTTTTCCCTTTTTACAAAGTCATTTTTTTATTACACTGTCTGTAAACTGACTTCTCCAGGAGAAAAAAAAACTTGAGAGGAAATTTAACAGGAGTCTTTATGAATATGAAAATCTACCCTACGGGTGGAAGCGATGGACGCGCACTCTCCTTTCCCTGAGAAAAGAGAACTGCTAATGGCACCTAAGAAAAGCGGTTCTCAGTTTAAGAAAACTGTTGACATCTTGAAATCAGTTGCATAGGGAAATTCTGTAATCTACTCTGGAGATCTAAACACAGGGTAAATGGTCAAGATTGGTGCATGTGCGGTCTTGGCCCCATCACTGTGGGATAAAACAGATAAATGCTAAAATTTAATTTAGGACTGAGAATCAAATTATAACTTACTAATGGAGTGTTTGCTCTTTGAAAGACACTTTTTGCTCAACTTTGTGGCATTGTGAAGAAATAGAAAGCAGAAACTCATTTATGTAAATATGAATATACTACACACACACACACACACACACACACACACACAAATATATACACTATGCCAGCTGAATATTGCTGACCTCAAGTTAGTTCTTAAATCATTACATGGAAAATGTAGATGTGTTATATAATGAAATCTTATCATAAATCTTACTGTTAAAATACTGGAAAACATTATTGTGTTAGGAAAACAAAAGCTTTTGGTAAAACTAAAAGTTTCAGTATTTGGGAATATATGTTTCATAAATTTATTTGTTATCTGCTACTTTTTAGATTGTAATTTAAATATGTTGTTAATATGTTGTTCCTTTGTTCTTAGTTACTGATAAGCATCAATTCAAACCAGAGCAGATGTTATATAGATTTCGTTATGATGATGGAACATTTTACCCAAGAAATGAAATGCAGGATGTGATTTCAAAGGTAATAATCTCTTCCACTTCCTTTATCAATAGAAGAATGTCATGTCATACTTCAGCAAGCTGTTATGAGACTTAAAAAAAATTATTTTGTTATAGAAAATTCTTAAATGACACACATAAGCAGGCCTCTCAATTTTTTCTTGGTATTTCAAAAATTCTAGTGTTAGAAAACAGCAGCACACTCACAGACTCCAAGAAGGGACTAGAGGTTACCAAAGGGGAAGGGGGTGGGGAGGGAAGAAGAGGGGAATTAAGGGGCATTATGATTAGCACACATAATGTAGGGGGGTCATGGGGAAGGCAGTACAGCACAGAGAAGACAAGTAGTGGCTCTAGAGCATCTTACTACGTTGATGGACAGTGACTGCAGTGGAGTGTGGGGGGGACTTGATAATATGGGTGAATGTACTAACTACAATGTTGCTTATGTGAAACCTTCATGAGATTGTATGCCAATGATACCTTCATAAAAAAAATTATGAAGTTAGAAAAAAAATCAAACATTCTAGTGTTAGATCATTTTCTTAAAATTTTTTTTATTAAGGTTTTATTGATATAGTGTTAGATCATTTTTAAAATTCTCTTACCTAGTTCTAAATGGAAGTACTGCTCAGGTTACATCCATTGAAAACTACTTCAATATAAAATTCATGTAATATCAGATTTCTTTGTACACATGACAAAATGTATATTGACACATAATGAGCAAGTAGCATGATGTATTACTGCATAGATTTATTTTGTTTACATTGTATCTTGAAATTTTATATTTTAAGAAAAATAATTTTTAAAATCCTTTGTATGTGTTATATGTATATAATAAATTGATAGCACAGTTTAATCCTGTTTTTTTCATGATTTAAGTCATAATATTTTTATGGTGTAATTAATATTTGAATAACTTAAATTAGTTGAGATTGTTAATGATTCCAGAATGTTGACAGTGAATTTATTTCAGAATTTCTTTGTTATGTCATTTGAATGATCTTATTTGCTTTTGACATATCTTTATTTTACAATAGGGCGTAAGATTATATTGTCGTCTTCATAGTCTGTTTACTCCAGTGATAAGGTGAGTCTGGTTTCTAAGTTTGGGGCAGCTTAAATGGAAATATCTATAGTGCATATTAGGTAAATATTATTCAGATGGAACTTGTAGGCTTATTTTGTTTTTCTTCCAATAATGAAGAATTTACTTTAAAAAATTATTTTAAATAACAATTTATCTTAAAATATTCCTGATTTTTCTGAGGCTCTAATTATAGTTTCCCCTTCTCTTTTTATTATGATTTCTAAGATTATTTGCCATTAATTCACAGTAAATTATAGACTTGATAATGAAACAATTCAGTTAATATTTAGTAAAGCATAGTTGAACTGGAAGAGGATTTGGAAATACTGTTTACTATAAATATTTACCATTATGATTACTTACTAAGTTTTTTCATTAAACTGTGTAATCAAATATTGGATGTGTATTTTAATTCATGGTATTTCCTTTTAATATTCTTTTATCCCAAGAAAAGATTTTGCACTTAAAAATTAAGAATTCCTCTGGAGTAGTAAATATAATTTTGTGATTATTTTCGCTGCTGTATTTTTCCTTCTGAAGAGATATACCTTTTTTAAAGAGGAATCAGGATTAATTTTCAATTGATTTCTTTAGAACAGCAGCAAAATAACTGAGTTTTGTGTTATGATTGCTAGTACAGGAGACCGCCAGGAATATTACTGTGCTTTTGTAATGCAAAGTCAAACTGATTTCAGATGGCCAGTTATCATTTGGGGTTTATACTAAAACATATCTTTCAGAACAAAAAATGGATGTACTGTTTCAAAAATGAGTGAAGAGACTTTCAGTCATGGCTATAGGAGTCAAATGTTTGATGTACCCAGTTCCCGTTGTTCATTCTAGTTTCCAATTCCAAGGAAACTCAGAACTCCAAAAAGCAATATTCCAGAAGTTGCTGTTTAAATGTATTGAAATGCCTACTAACAGAATACCTGCAGGTCCTGCAGGAGAAACCAAGGTCTTACCCACTGCTACTGGAGGGGCCCTGTCCACTTTCACAAGCAGACTTTACAAAGTAGAAAGAGGTGAAAAAGCCACAATTTGCTGATCCCCTGCTGTATTCCTGGCGCAGGCACCTCACACATACTCTGAGTAACTTAATACTACAAGACCATTGCTTAGCTCAAAGGCAAATGGGTACTTAAAATATTTTCCTGCTAAATGAATAGAAAACAATAGTGGTAAACTTTTCATGTCACCTCTGTATATATGTAGGTTTTGTATGTTAGAAAATGTGTTCTGAAAATACATTTTAGTCATATGGGATTTCTTATCAATAAAGTTACATTCTGTAAAAACTAATAAGAAGGAATTGTTATTTGGCTAGAAATGACAATTGTTTATGAGTTGTCAAGGGAAAATTCATGGGAAAAAACATAAAACAGTTGGAATATTTGAAAGTCATGCTTTTAATATGTGTGAACGCAGCTCATGAAAAGAAAAATTACTTGGGTGAAGAATGCACAGACCCACATATGGTCTATAAGAGACCCTTTTCCTTCTTATTGATGCAAATGTCGCCAAGATGAAATGAGTGATGAAGAGATAGATTTAAAAAGATAAAAACTCTGCTGTGCATTTATTATTGAAATCTCAAGAAATTTCAACATATTTTGGGAAACTTTTTTATGAAAGTGGATAAAATGTTATAAATAACTATTGTAATTTACTGACAGCTAACAAACTGTGAATGTAGCTACTAATTATTCATCACTTCAAATTTACAGTTTGGATTTTTTGACATTTTGAGAAGACTGTCATTTTCTCATTGCTTTTTTTGATCCAGTCCTGCAAACTGAATTATAGATTTCTGCCCTCGGGGCCCCGTTCTGATCATTAGTACTTTGTTGCTATCTAACTGAACCTTGAATGATTCTCAGATTTGGGATGTCTGCTGAAGCGAGAGGAGAGTCAGTTGATTTCCTTGGTCCCCTAGGGGTGCGGTGTCCCTGTGTCCACACTCTGCTGGGGCAGAATGAACGACAAGGCTCTCAGTGTGTTCACTTCAGGGCATCCTGCGGTCTTCAACTGCTGCTGAGACGAGCAATCCTCTGATACAAATGCAGCCTTCCTGGAGAATTCTTTATTCTCTACAGGAGACTCCATCTTGATCTAAAGGGATCTATTTTATTATTATTTTATATGAGATCATTGTATTTCTAGCTAAATTATTACCAAATTACATAGCAATAATAATCTATTTGGGCATAAAAAATGTGAAAGAAGAAATGTCCTGTTTCGGCATCATTGTAAGTCTCCTGGTATGAGCTGATGAAGGAATTTTCAGATGTTGTATGTATCTTGTAAACCTCTCTTATTTACACATAGTTGGATAATCAATTCAGGTCATGTGGAGTAAACTTTGCTCATGGATACTAAATGAATGTTTCCCTGCGATCACTTAATGCTCTTCTTGCTTCATATTTTTGGTTTCTTTTTCCTTTCTAGAGATAAAGATTACCATTTAAGAACCTACAAATCTGTGGTCATGGCCAACAAACTGATAGACTGGTTAATTGCCCAGGTAAATAGACAAATAGAAGTTGCTGAGCTACATTCACTGCAGCTTTAAACTTTGAGGTGTTTTAGGTGCTTTTTAAAAAGAACTCCCTGCCTGCAAATGAGGCACAGTGCAATAACTGAAGCAAGTTCAGGCAGCTAGTATGCGGCAGAGTCAGGGCTTGAACCGGGATCATCTGACCTGAGAATCTTCAAACTTAATTTTTATGCGTATTATCTTTCAAGAGGAAGATGTTCCTATTTAAAAAACATCAGCTGAGATCCATCAAAAAAACAAAGTGTATTTGGAATATCCCTGAAGAATAGCTGGGCACATACACTAATTTTTGCTATTTTTGTTCACTGATTTGTTACAAATATCTGTTCATTAGTCCTAGGGGTTTTCCTAAGCCCCCCGTTCCTTTTTCTCTGTTAGGCAGTAGTTGCGCTCTGATCGTATGGGCCTTAGGGTCTGACTGTGTGCCCTCCAAATAAGACAGCTCAAAGTTGTCGCCACTGTTGCTCTGCTTCTGAGAATGCGGACTGACAGCTGCTGTTGAGAAAATTGATTTGCAAATCAGGGCGTCTAGCCTATCGTAATAGATATTCAACTGTAAATTTATTTAAATGTTTTATCATACTAGGTCAACTAATAAATTATCAAATACTTCCCTTTGATAGAGAAAAGGCTAAGAAAACGGATATCCACTTTGGTAGAACTTACTATTTTGGGGAAGGGGACATTGCTTGGTTGAAATGTTATCATTATGTCTAGATATTTGAGTCAATTTCGTAAGTAGTTTTACTTTTTTGTCATTAAAGTAGCCTACTGCCTTTCAAATATTAATGTTTAATTCACATTTGATTCATCTGTGCACATAATTTTTGAGGTTTTTAGTATTAAATATTGATTTCTAGACTATCCAGTTTTTTTCCTTTTTAATAATTTTTTGAGATACATATAGTAAAATGCACAGATCTTAACATACAGCTCCATACTAGGTTACCCAGTGTTTATTCAGATAGTCAGTGGTCTATCCAAATGGACCACCTATTTTTGAACTTTATAGCACTTAAATTTATTCTGTTTAAAGAAGTCAAAATTTTAGATTAAACTAAAAATTACCTTTAAATAAAACCCTAATCCATACATTCAGTGGGTTTACTGGTGTCAGAGCCTTTTATAACACTATGGCCGATATATGTCATTGGAATTGATTCTGTACTCAGTATCAGAGTTGGAATTTCACATAGGCAGTGTAATGATGCAAATTTCACATGAACTGTACTATACACTGATTATGTGAGAAAACTGAAGGAAAAAATTTTAAAGCAAAAACTGGCCCTAAAATTATTTAAAGTGCTGACTCGGAAGGTCAGTTATCAGTTTCTTTTAAAATTTCTTTTTGGCATTTCTGCTTTCCAAATGTGAACAGTAGAAGAATAGAATAAGCTGCTCAAAAAGTGCGCCAATTTTTTTTCCAGGTTTTCTTAATAGTCTGTTATGACATCTGTAAAAATTGTACATAGTAGAAATTGCAAAGGACTCAGGTCACCTGAAGGTTGATGACAGCTGTGCTGATAAGCAGTTACGCAGACTTGGACATCACTCAATCTCCCTAGATTTTATTTTCACAACTGTTTACTAATTACTGGAGTGACTGTACATCTCATCTCTTCTCTATCACTTAAACTTTCTGATTCCAATAGTATAAAACTATCCATATGTAAGGATCAGACCTGATTAACTCTAATGCTTAGCCTCAGATCAGGACAACATGGGGTAGCTTTGGGGAGGAAGACGTGGTCATGGAAGAGAATGACAAACTCTTGGTCTAATATGGACAAGAGATTTTTTTTTAAAACAAGGCCTCTTCTCCGCAAGGCTCTCAAGTGATAAAATTTAATTCCTAGTGTTGACGAGGATGCTGAGTTTATTCGGACAGCTTCAGAGGAAAGAATGCAGAGCTGGCTCCAGAATGATGGTCTGTGCGTTATCTGGGGGATATTCTAGATCAGACAGCTCTTTCCTTCTTCTGCACTGTGCTCCATGATATTATCTTGCTAAACGTGATGACAGTTGTTTTCTTCTGAATACATTTTTCCCTGCTTTTGTGCTGCTCAGTCCAGTATTCATGAGTTATGATGGAGTGACTTATCCCATGCCGTTAACTCCTTACGTGATAAGTGCACTAATGTACTAAGAAGTCATTTACTGCACATAGGTTGTGATTTGTTTATGGATCAGTCATATTTTATAATTAAATCAGATCTTCCTTCTTCACACTCAAAACTGTTTTAGTTGTGTCTTTTCTGAATGCACATCAGCTCTATGTGGCACAAGTAGGGTTTTTTAAGGCATATGATACCAACACATTTTAACTCATACTTTTTATACTATTATATTCAATAAAATATCAGTGGCCAGTGTAATCAAATGTCAGTTATTAGTAAATAAGCTCTTATTGTGAGTTTAACATTTAAGCAACATTTAAATTACATTTAAGCAAGTGTCTGATGATTAAAATAAAACAAACCAACAAAACAGGAAATAGGCATGGTTCCTTCTTTCAAGGGGCTGTTAGTTGGGCTAATTTTTATGTATCCTCTAAGATTCTGCTCCAGCATCTTCTTTCTGGAAGCTTCTTAGGGCCCTGCAGACTGAGCTCAGGGTTTTCTGTGGCCAGTTCCCTGGGTATATCTGTCTCAGCATATTCCATATTACACGGAAACTGCCCTAGATATCATGTTTCCTGGGTCAGGGACCTATTAAACCTTATACTGGTGCCTAGTATAAAGCCTGATTGAGAATATTGGTTAGATTGGACCATACCATATGGTATGACCAAGTCCTTCACTAGTTTCGAATTACTTGAGGGCAGGGAAGTGTTTTATGTTTGACTGTTTTACTGTACTATCTCTAGTGCTTGGCACACTACGAGGCAGAAAAAACAGTATCTTTTGAGAATGCATAACAGTTACTTAACAGGTAGATTTTGTATAGGGTATAGATGCATTGTCCACAGACACCGACTGTAAATGCTGTGTTAGCAGAAGGGTCCTTGGAGTTGATTCAGCATGAGATGGAACTTGTCTTGGTCCTTGATAGACAGATAAGTAGAATTTAAATGGATGGAAAGTGAAGAGGAGAGCACTGTAGGTGTGAAGGATTACGTGAGTGGAAGCAAGGATGAAAACAAGCACAGAGTTCAGGCAACAGTAGGGGGTCAGCTTGACGAGAGCCAATGTGGGTCTTTGGAAAGTGAAGCTGGAGAGGGTGAATGAGACCAGGATATGGAAGGCCTTGAACGCCCAGCAGAAATTTTTGATAATTTATAGTTATAAAAAGGAGAGTCTGTTTAAAATCTTGGGACATGAATTTCCTGTGTAAGAAAGTTTAATTATATACCTTTATATATTGGATGAAATATAGGAAAAAAAGTAATTTAGAAGTGAGATGTAGGAGCCTTACATTAGGATATTGGTGCAGAAAAGAAATAAAAGCAGAGAGAGGAGAGGATAGATTTGGTAGAGGACCTAAGTGCTAAAGAAAAGAGTAGGAAAAAGTGAGCTAATATGTGAGAAAGCACTTCTTAAACTGTAAAACATGCAACTCTAAGGTTATAAACACACATATACATATATGCACATACATATTCATGTGTATGAATCCATACTTATGTGAATAAAATAGGTGTTTCTAGATAAAAAGCATAACAGAATGTTGCATTGGGCTTGCTCTTTTAGATTCTGTTATATGATCTGATCATTTTTTTAGCAAGATAGTGAAGAAAAGCTTGCATTTACCGGCTCAGCCAAACAGTTTACTCTTAAGGTCTTACGAGTCACCCGAGGTTAGCAGGTTTCTTTAGGGCTCCTTAAAGAGCAGGGTCACGCAGTGGCAGGGAAGTGATAGCAGAGAGCACGCCTAATGACTTTTACTTGTTTTATTTGGTGTGTTTCAATATATAGCATATTTCCTTGGTGTGTAATTGGTATACAAGATCGAAGAAGTAAGAGAAAGGGATTATTTGTGGTGGCAATAAATTCGTTTGTTACTTGTATATTTTCATGTGTATTAAAGTATGATTTTTCTCAAGAAATATTAAATCTTTGTTTTTTACTTAATGTCCAAAGATGTTGTTGCAATCAAGTGAATGTTTTATAACAATTTGGTGCATTGGGCTTATGAAAGTAATACATGCCATAATATATGAATAGCTTTATCAACACAGGGCTGAGAATGTCAAATCTAGTACAGACACAACAAAGCCTTTGGTGGCCTATTAATTTATTCACTGCTTTTGTGGTTAACAGGGGGATTGCCGCACCAGAGAAGAGGCAATGATATTTGGCGTTGGACTCTGTGACAATGGATTTATGCACCATGGTAGGGGTTTTTATTCTGGAAGCTTACAGATGTATCTCACTGTTTTGTTTTTGTTAGAACACTGTCAGTCTCTCAGTGTCCCACTAACGTCATTTAAAGATGAACCAGCGAGATTGTCTGGGTTTTGCCATGCGTCTGTGTTGGGTCACCATATCTGCACTCAGTTTCACTGTTGGTGCCATTCCTGTGACTTCTCTTCTAGTTTACTAGATGGATTCCAAGAGAGCAAAGGCTTAAAGCAACAGTTTAAAAAAATATATAGCTCTATACCTCTGTGAAACTATTTTAGATCACTCATGGTTTTTTTGAATGCCAGTATATATTAAAATGATTAAATGAGAGCATATGTGGTTGAATATTTATCGTTACTTTGAGAAAAATGCTTTGATAATTACTTCAGAAAAAAATAGATAAATCTCTGGTATATAAACAGAAAAATCTGTTCCTTTTTGGATGCTAATTAAAGATTGATTTTCTTTCTTCTTTGATGACTTCGTTTCCCTTAAATTTATGAAAGTAATGAGACTTAGTTTTCCCTCTCTATTTGTATGCTCTTACAGATTTCCTTTGGATCTCTCTCTATGTGGGACACAATCTCTTTTCATTGTTAATATATATGCTTATAAACACATATAAGTTATTTGTCAACTACTTTTAGAAGCTTGTTAACCTTTTATGAAGGAGGTACAGCAAAAGTCACAGCAATTTTGAGAGCACCCTTGGTCATCACATATTCCTTGCTAATCCCATTCCATCCCACTGTCTTTTGAGCCCTGTCTGAGTTTTGATAGAGAAGCATCAGTCCCTGAAGAGCAAACGAATGAGTGGAAGAAATGACATCATTATAAGGAATTAAAACTGTCACGTCAAGCTGAAATCCTTAAAAAGTTCTGATTATTTTTCTCGTTAAAGCATCAACAAGCAGTGATTTTATGTGAATATTTATTTTAAAATACTGAGTTACAATCAAGTTTTCCCTACAAAAGTCTCTGTCAGTAAATCTCAGCTCATGCCTGGCCTGTTTGATGTCCACTCTTGCTCCTTTTAGACAGACTATTTGGTGGAGAAAACACAGGTAGCAAATACACCATGTGAGTTTTGGAAAACTGCTTAGATCATGTAGACGAGACCTAACTCAGTCTCAAATATATCCTCATTTCTGTTGTCAGCTATGACTTACGTTACTTCTTAATTTGTGACTGATGGTTTCATTTGTTAACTCATGTTACCAGCCAGTCTTCCATTCATAAATCAATATGTACACCATTTGGTCAACATTTATTTGGAACTCTGAAAAATAATGAATACGGTAACAATCATTTTTGATTGCCAGGTTGTTTACAATTATTACCTCATTTTAGTTTCACAAAACTTTATAAAGAAGGTTTTATTGCCCCCATTTTACAGTTGAGGAAACTGACGTTCACAGAGTTTAAGTAACTTTCCCAGTGTTATACCCAGAATCAGCCCCAGACTTGGAACTTAAACTCAGGTCTGTCTCATCATAAAGCCTAACTTTCTACTGTGCCGTAAAGTCACTATCTTCCCTTTAGCTTCCTACCTCAGTGAGTCAGCCTGTCCCAACAAGTGCGTTCCTAGGTACAAAAGTTAGGTACAAAGAAATAGAGAAGAATTCTCTTTTACACCATTTTAAGAGCTGTCAGGATTTCACTGAATACAAATAGTTCCTATCAGCATTTAGCCTTATTTTTAAAAAGGCTAACGAAATATAAACCTTATATTAGTAGGGCATGCCAGGAATCTAGGGACTTTGGAAGAAAATATTAATGTTCACAGGAAAGGGGAAAACTGACCTTTGCAGAAATAAGATTAGTAGAGAATAATGTTTTTGTACAGAAAAGAAATAAAGAGTGGAAACTAAAATCACGTTTCACCCAGAAAACATATTTCTGGTTTGAAGTGTTGGAACAAGAATGACCATGCTGGGAGTGGATCACACACATAAGGGCAACTTCACCCATTTGAGTTTTCCCATAATTGTGCAGGGTATTAAAAATATGCAATATTTACTATAAATTCAGAACTCTGTAGGTTTATAAAGTTTAACATTCAAAAAATACTTTGTTTTAAAAATTCAAAATCCTTAGGTAATAGCAGTTAAAAGGGAACATCAGCTTAAAATTATAGAAAGAAATAGAAAAATATTGTAGGGATATTTGTCAGTGTAACTTATTCTAGGAATATAAAATTGAGGTCATGAGACATTACTGAATGGTGTCAGTATAGAAAATGAGTGTGATTTTTGGATGAATTGAAACAATTTGAATTTCTCTGTTTCTGTAGTCCTTGAAAAAAGTGAATTCAAAGATGAACCCCTACTTTTCCGTTTTTTTGCGGATGAGGAAATGGAAGGATCAAATATGAAACACCGACTTATGAAACATGATTTAAAAGTTGTAGAAAATGTTATAGCTAAATCATTATTGGTAAGTTTCTTAATGTTATATAAGTTTTCTTCTTGATTAGACATTCACAGGAGATCGCATGAGTGTGTCTGATGGTGATGCGTGTTCAGTCTGATTAGTGACTTTTTTTGATAGTTGCTGTATTAATAATGCTAATAATTTGCATTTCAGATTAAATCCAATGAAGGCAGCTACGGTTTTGGGTTAGAAGACAAAAATAAAGTTCCAATAATTAAGTTGGTAGAAAAGGGGTCTAATGCTGAGGTAATGTAAATTAGCATTTTTATTTAAATTTGTTGCCCATGACATACAAATATGAAAGCTTTAAATAAATTGAAATCAGCCTTTAAGTAATTTTTTTGAAAATAACATTTCTGAATAACTTCATTCTGAGGTTTACCAACTACTTTTGGGATTTGTGACAGAGTCCATGTCTGAGTGCTCAAGGACTCGGGGGAGGTTTGCAGACATCCACAGCTATGAACTTCTTGACCTCAAGGGAGGCCAAACTGCTCATTCCATGTCCCTGGGATTCCTGCTCCCTCGTTCGAGCCTGGAAACCTGTGGGGACTGCACAGGCAGTGTGTATTCCAGATGGCTCTTCCACTGAATCAGGGGCTCTGCCTTTTATATTCCCATCACTTTTGACTCTCATATTAATACAACTTCCATCAGTAAAGCACATGATTTGACTTGTCTTCTCATTGGGTTAACACTGACTGATGCTCTCTCACCTCACCAGCTTTCAGACCAAGGAGTCTCCCGATTATTCCTTCAGAAATACTTACTTAGTACTTATTGTATGCTAGGCAGGGTTCTAGGCCCTGGGAATTCCACAACGGACAAAATAGAACTCCTGTCCTATGGAGCGTACCTCCCAAGTTATATCCTAAGTACATCAGATTTCAAGTATTCTCACCTTGCAGCAGCTTGGCTTGTAAGATGTTTAATCCTCAAGCAAACTTCTCAATATATAAATCTTTAATAAAGAATGTGAGAATGGAGTATGGATTTTAACTTTGAATCTATTTAAGACAGTAGTAAACAGTCACTCACCCTCCTATCTGCTCATGCCCAAGACCTGTCTCTTCACCAAAACACAAACTCATGCAGGACAGAGCTTTATGTCCAGCACATTAATTCAAACAAAATAACTCTGGTCATTTCATACTTTATTAGTGGGCCTGGCTGATAAATGGCTGTTTCTAATAATTTCCTATGAGAAGGAAATGTTTCTCCCAGACATTTTCAGAGGATGTTCTTAAGAGTACAGCTTCATCTGACTATGCCACTGATAAAATGCCCTCTCCCAGGTTTTCATCATTTAGCTGGTAACCAAGACAACATACGGTTTACAGGCAATAGGGTCGGAGAGGAAGAGCAGCCGGGTCGGCAAGGAGGGACTGTGTCTGTCTTGTCCCCTTTTCAGCACTGGGCCATCTGTGCTTGTTGGAGCTCCCTTCCTTGGTTCCAGACCATTCCTTTCTCCTGCCCTGGAGACCCATCACTGTGTCAGGCTGGCAGTGCATGTTTGGCGGTCCTTGATGTCTTTGTAGAGATTGAAACTCTCTGAGTTAATTGGAGATAAATGGAAAACACACTCAAAAAAATTAACCTTGGGTTTGACTATAGTTAAAAGGATGAAATAAGAAACAGAACCGTAAAATACAACACTAAAATGGGTCATAGGAGGAGTACAATGTTAAGTTATGGAGGGAAAGGGGAGAATTTCACAGATGGGTGATCAAATTTAAAACTAGATGAAAGAGAATGATAAGTGTGTTATTTCACCCACAGTTCTGTTTTAGTGAAGTTATTTAAAAACATTGCAGATGTCTTACATATTAAAATCTACAAGTTCTAATTCTGTGATCAAATAGACTCCATATTAAAATATAATTGGAATTTCTTTTTGCTGTTTTTCTTATAGATGGCTGGCATGGAAGTTGGGAAAAAGATTTTTGCTATTAATGGTGACCTCGTTTTTATGAGACCTTTCAATGAAGTGGATTGCTTCCTGAAATCATGCTTAAACAGTAGAAAACCTCTAAGAGTTCTTGTGAGCACAAAGCCAAGGGAGTAAGTTGTATGATACATGTGAGATTTAAAAAAAAATTATATGTGTGAATAAAACAGAAAAGTTAACTAAATAAATGTCTAGAATTATGCATCTCATTGCTTGGAATGCTTTAACCTCACCAGTATTACTATTACTAGTCCTTAAATGATGGAGAAAACTACATTGGTTATGATAATAAAATGCTTGCTACCAAAATCAAGGACTTGCAGCAGAAATACTACTTTCCTATTGCTGCCCAAATTTTTCTGGACTGGGTTGGGTTGAGTTTGATTATAAGTGAAGAAAACTAGTAAACACTTTAATAAAGAATTGTATTCCTGCATGTTCAGCTTCAGGAATTTCAGGGACTATGAGTTGATTAGACACCATTTATATGGTGTTTTTAAGTGTTTTTTTTAACACTATTATATGGTATTATTAAATGCTACTAGGAGATGAGATCAAGATTTGGTGGAAGATACTGCCGTGCTTGCATGTGCTTAGTAATATGTTTACTCTTGTGGAAAAACAGGTCTATTTAGCTGTTTATCTATCTACCTATGATTAGGAAAAAAGCTCATGCTTAGTATAGGAAATTGGAGAATACAGATTTTAAAATTCTAAAATTTTTTCCTACAGTCATACATTTTTTCAACAATCATATCATTTACAAACAACCATTGTTATTTTTTGAAATTCATTGTTTGTTGACTTTTTAAAGTATTGACACACATATATACAATTACATATTTATAAAATGGTATCATGTTTAATGACTTTTTAAAATAAATTAACAAGGTATTATAGATATACTTGGAAGATACTGACTTTTCTTCTGCAAATTATTGATTTTAGTGTTCCCTTATCAGGTTTCCAAGATTTACTTAGCCAATTAATTAATCTAGATAATGCATATAAAGGCTTAGCATAATGTTAATATACTATGATTATATCTAAATTACTGTTTACAATGTACTTACATTATTTATCAATAGTGATAAGCAACTTCCTTAGTTTTAAGGTAAATGAAGGTTACCACTTCAAGAATAAGAAGGCTTATTTTAACTACTTATGAAACATTCTAAGTGTGTATGGTGTAGTAGTCTTCAGTATATATAGTACCAGGTGCACTATTTATCTGGAGTTGAAGTGCAGTGTAATGGGCAAGGTTCCACAGGATTAAGTCGTCGGGATAGATGCTTTAGCTTCTACCAGCAGCTTACCAAGGGTTCTCAAAGAGTGAGTGTCATTCCTTAAAGTTACTGATTACTGATTTAGGAAGACTTTGGGCCAGGGGGCAGCAAGTAGCCATCACGATGTCTTCTCTCTAACGCTAATTGTGGTCTGTTGCTCCGCCTTTGTCCAGCCCTTGCTAGGATAAGGCTAACCTAGTTGTCTACCTCTGGACACTGTGAGGACCTTTAAACAGGAAAGGAAAGGATGGGCTGGAAAGGAATAAGGGAGCAGTATTCCAAAGCAGTCATTAGTTAACATGGCCCCTCGCTCCCTGAGGCAGCCCTGCTAAGACTGTTTCACTCCTTGTAGACATTTCAGCGTAAGAGCACTTAGAGGTCATCAGTGTCAAAACTAAACAGACAGGGGCAAAGCCTCCATCCTAGAATTAGTGGCTTGAGGAGCAGGGTTGGAACCTGGGTCTTCCCTTGATATCTGTGGCACAGTATCTGGAACCTGACATTTCTGGTCCAGGTCAAGCCTGTCCTCCACTCGCTTGCTATTGAGCATCTGCATCCATAAATAATGGATGTGCCTGTGTCACAGAACTACTGAGAACTGAAAATAAATCTAGGTTTGTAAGAACTTAGTGACGTGTGCTGCAGTGACGCTCTCTCTGATGCTTATCTGTTCTCCCATTTTATTTTTTTTCATTGCTTCTTTATTACATCAGGAACATATTTTACATTGTATTTCAAAATTGTTTTAAGGATAGAGTACTAATTTTTTCCCTCTTACTTTTAATTTGTTTGAAATCTATAACCTTCCCATTATGTTCTTCTTCTCATGTATGAGTCTTAGAAATCACTCATTTTTTTTACAATAGCTGCTTATGATTTATATAATGTCTTGTTTGGGAGGAAAAAGGCAAAAATATGAGAGGTAAGCACAACGGGATTTTTCTTTTGAGTCTAGCTGTGTTTTACACTTGAAAACATCAAGGAACTTTTCAAAAGGCTTTGTAGTAATTTACTGTCTTTATTTTCTACAGGAAATAGAACATTCCTCTTGCATAAATTTTATTCTTCTTTTAATAGTCAACATAGTGATCTCAGCAGGAGAAGATGTTTTCCGAAGATCATTTTATGAAGAGAGTCTCAATATTATGACCAAAAAGCATCTCATGATTCTGTAAAAATTTTTTTAAGAAAAATATAATGATCTTCCTGAAGATTAGAGTAGGGTCAACCTTCAGGAGCAATATTAGGAGGATAGAGGACCTTGCTCAGAAAGAATTATAAGGCCACTATGAATTCCTCACAATCTGAAAGCAACAATAATTCACCGTAGCTGGAAAGCTCTAAGTTATTTAGCAAAAGTGAGCTCTCATTCATAATATATAGAAGCATGAGCGATCTCTATTTTTTGTTTCATGCTCATGAAATGTATTTATGCCCTTTTCTTGTCCTTATTTTCCATTTTCAAGGGTATTTTTGACAGACTGTAGTTACAAGATGCTAGTCAAAGGAAGCAGATGCAACATTGTTCAACAAAAAGTATTTAATTAAGAATAGGGATAAATTAGTTCTGTGATCTTTATCCCACCAACATGCAGATCACTTCATAGGGTATAACCTAATTTATAATAATACTTTCAAGGTTCCCTACAACAGACAATTTTCATTTCTATCCCCGAATGCCAGGTACCTGTCTGGATTACATTTTAGATGGCGGTGCTGGCCTCTGCCTTCAGGCCTAAGTGCAGCATAAGACTTTCTCGAGTGTTCTGGGCACAGTGCGGCACCAACGGCTCCAGCAGCTATTGCATGAACTGCAAATTAGGTGCTGTTCTACAAAACCTCCACCGCATTAGACTGTCTAATGTGTCCTGAAAATGCTGCCGGCATTTGTTTCATGATTAATTCATTACCTTTTAGAAAATACTTTTGTTTCTTGGGCATCGAGGGCTGTCCATCAAAATTTTGCATTGTATTCACTTGTCTTTGCTTTCTACTGCAATTTATTATATTCATTTTTATTGTTAGGATGTTCTGCCATATCTCATGTCCTCTGCTCTCCGATGTTGCCCCCTGGTCTCCGCCTCCTTCTGAGGAGTAGCTCATTTATTAGTGCCAAATTGGACATCCCTCACTGGCCTGCTGTGACAGCTTACTCCAGTTCTCCAGCCCTTCATTTTCTTTTCTGTGGGGATTCAATGAAAACACTTCTTCTTTTCTTATTCACGCTTACCTTTTGATGTGTTTTTCTTTTAAACCTTTCTCTGAATAAATACTAAAGGTAATCATACTCTTAATATGTTTGACATATTAAGTGTTTGACAGATCTGTTCTTTATAACTAGCTCTTTGTAGTTGTTCTTTGATGAAGTTCCCAACAGGTAGAAGTGTATTAACTCTGTGTTTCTTTTATATTAATCTGTGTGTAACAAAGAAATTACAGTGTCAGAATGGTATTTTTGTAACAGCAAACTAAAGAGAGATGCTACCATTTTATTAAGTGCCTTCATAATTCATAGCACACGCAGGGCAATTTACCAAAGGTATCTTATTTAATAGCCACTGACACCTTGCAAAATAAATTTGAACATTATCATCTTTCTGTGGAAATTCAGGCTCAGAAATTAAGGAATTCATCTAAGTTTTCCAACTACCAAGTGACCGAATGAGGATGCAAACTAGGTCTGTCTGACTGTCTGACTGCCCCGCCCCCAGCTCCCCAAGCCTGTTCCTTATGCGGTGACTGCTCAGTCAAGGAACTCTGTACAACGTGCCTGTGAGGGCCTTTGTGAGGGTGCCTGCCATGTTGGTCACCGGCTAGGTTTTAGCCAGGTGTCTTTCACATAGTAGACTCTTGATATGTATTTATTGAAAGAATGAATAAAGGGGTGAACAACTGTTGTAACCAATTGTAGTATTTTAACATCATCTTACCTATTTTCTGATTGACTTTAGGACAGTGAAAATTCCAGATTCAGCGGAAGGACTTGGATTCCAGATCCGAGGATATGGCCCACCAGTTGTGCATTCAGTAGGACGAGGTGAGGGGTCCATCCATTCCAGCATGTTGGAGATTCTGTACTGAGCAAGCATATGCTTAAAATGTGCATAGTCTAGTTGCTATGAATTTTCTCCATCATGTTTTTACCTTATTAGTTTAATCGTAGCACATTCCTAAAGCTATATGATTTTTAAAACTCTTAAACATTGTAAGGCATATTTAACATTGTTAAGAACTCACAAGAGAATGTTGTCTCCCAGGCTCACTTTTGTGCTTGCTTCAGTTTATCCAAAGGATATAATAATTTTAAGGTTGTCCATTTGTATTTTTCTCTGAGGGCAAAAAGTGATATTTTTATAGTAATTCAAAGAAGTGAGTTTTCAGCTATAAGAATGATCTGTATGTTTTATAGCTTTTTGATATATGGTTTCTTCAAGTATTTCTATAAGCCATGTATTTTATAAACCATAAAATGTTTTAAATTAAATAATTTTAGTGACTGACAACTTGTGTTTATACTTCACTCTTTTTGTTGGATAGGCAGATCAGCCATTGATGTCATTTGTATTTTTAAAATTTATAATGCTAGTAATAATTTAAGATCCCACATGGCTAAACATAGCAAATAACTTTCTGCTATATCAAGTGTCACTATAATAAGCACAAGAGGTCCTGTGTTTGTCTTAACAAGAAACATACATGTTTTCATTACTAAGAAATGTAAAATGTAAAGCATCTTAATAAGATCACGTGACCAGCAGACTGTAAAATTTTTAGAGGGCACTGCTGTCAGGATCAAATGTATCAAGACCCTTATTGGATTATAAAATTGCTTTCATTGGTGTTTGTATGATAAAAATCATACTTCAAAATCTTGTCTTTTCACTCAGATTTTTAAAACATGTAGGGTAATACACATTTAACACATTTCCAGTAACTCTTTAGTCTTACAAAACTGAAATGGAATACATTTCATGCCAAAATGGAGTGGTTGGTACATCAAACACATCCTTTGTTTTTGATAAACCAAAAAGGAGTAAGTCAATTTATCAGTGTCATGAAAACCTGAAAACCTCGGTGGGTGGGGCCGTGGCTCCGCCCCTAGTGCGGTGCCATCTGGAGAGCAAGGTCCTGTCTTTGGCGATAGGGTCACCCGAGTCTGGTCACTATGCTTCCTGCTTCTGAAGAACACAAGACAGAAATGCTTGTGTGCTTTTCCTTTCAGATGTTTGTTAAGTGAAAAGATTCTTCTGTGGTTTCCTTTGCACTGAAACTTTGCCATGAGAAAAGGAAAACTCTTTCCCGTTTTTCTTCAGCCCTTTCCCATGGCCACACACTACAGTATGTCAATAATTGGATTTCACCTGTGGAATCTAAAATTCCAGTATGCCAGTTTCTGACTGTGATCTCTTATTTTGGTTTCTTGTCATTTTGATATTCTCAGGTTGTTTTTCAGTTCAATTGGAACCTCTGGTCTTTGAATCCTTCTCTTTTTCTCCTGGTCAGTCACTCCCCCCAAGAACTCCTCCCCCTTCTTTCATTAGCCAGCCTTGCCCCCGTGGTGGGGCACTTCAGGGGCCACTGCCAGCACTGTCAGGGGCCTTGGTCCTTATCCCTCAGGTGCATCAAGGGTGCCTCATTTCAGTTTTGTATCAACCTCACCACCGTCTTTGCTCTGTCTCCGGAGTGCGTAGAAAACACTATCGTGAACGTGGAGTTAGTGTCATCCCAATTCATTGTCTTATCTTTCCCGGGTCTGTGTTACTACTTTTTTTTTATGTACTCAACCTTTAGTGCAAAACAAAAACATAAAACCAAACATCATAGTAAAGGCCAAATAAATAAATAAAAGCAATGCATTTCAGGAGCACAAGTACATGAGCTTATCAATGCTCCATATGAGTAAACCAGAAACTCTGAGACAAGAACTTAGCAGGAGACCCCCAACTCTATATAGCTGTGAAGGGGCCCTCCAAATTGGCCCTCATCATGCAAAGAAAGTGTGAGAAAGTGCATTAAAAGAAACCCTCATAAAGTGTTAAAGTTGCAACCCTAAGTGCCATGTTTTAAAGGTCTATATTTGTTTTTGACATGTAGAATCATACATTTTTATGTACTTTAATTGATCACTCTTGTGATAAAAATCATTGCTTTAGGAGTGAGGATATTCTCTACCTCAATCTTAAAAATATTCACCTGTATTTTCTTCTGTCTTTTGAAAAATGATTTCCAGTTTTTAACAGTTCCATTAAGTCATTTGTATTATGTTAAAGTGTGTAGTGTAAGGTAAGGATTCGGAGCCCGAGGTGGAGAAGGCTGCTGGGGGACTCGTGGCCTCCGCAGAGGCGCGCTCCCTCCTCGGCCGCCCACAGGGCTTCTTACAGACCGCGAAGACCACCCGCTTCTTGCGCGCCTGTGGCGCTGTTGCCCAGGGTCGCGGTGGGCCCGCCCGTGCCCTGTCCCGCGGGGGTGGGTGCGGGCGGCCGGATCGGCGCAGCCCCGGGGCCTCCCTGCCCGCAGGCCTGCACGCCGCCGCTCCCTGGGGGCGCCCCGGGCCGGGCGGGCGCCGCGCGCTGAGCCCTGCGCCTGTGTGATGGGCGGGGGTGCGGAGCGGCGCCGGGCGCCGGCGGCTGGGTGGGGGTGCGCGCGGCCGGGCCGCACAACAAAGGCGCAGACACCGCCTGCGTTACGACTTTTTATGGGTGTCTGATCAGCTCTTTTTCTCCTCCTAATTGCCTCCTATGTCCCCGGATGAACTTCCTTTTTCACCTCACAGACAAATTCAGGCGTAAAGCCCTCTGAGGCCCTTCTCTGCACATGATGGTGGCTCTGTCCCCATCATCAGCTTTTCCCCCAGCCTAGAAGAAGTGGTCTTCTTTCCTTTCTGGAGTCCAAGGTTAATCTCTCTACAGACGATCTGAATCCCATCCCTTAGGTTATGTCCTCTGGAGTATTGCACTGTCACATACCGACTTAACACAGTTTTCAACCATTTCTCTTCATTGGATTATTGTAATATAGGCTATAAACATGCTCGGTTCTTTCCCATTAAAATAAAGAAACAAAATCATCTTAAACTAGAACAGCAAACACAAAACTTTTCCTTCTTCCTTGTTTTCCCTTCTAGATCCTTGCTGCTCAGACTGCGGTGCACAGACACACAGCAGTGGCACCCGGAGCTGGTTAGAACTCTAGAATCTTAGGCTCACGTAGAGTCAGAATCAGCATTTTAATGAGATTCCCAGGCAATTTGTATGCAAATCAATGAGAATCTTAGCTCTAGAATAATGCTGTAATGTTTATTTTTGGCATGGCTGAACTTACGGGAATGCTGGTGTGTATTTTTGTCTGCACATCTTCATTTCCTATTTGAATTTTGGTCCAGAGTTATAGACATCTTCTCCTACCTCCCACTCGTGTCTCCAGCCTGTCTTACAAGAGTCGTCTTGGACTTATACAATGGATGCGGATAACTCTCGTCTTAACTGAGCTTACTCGGGCCCAGTTTTAAACTGGCTTTTCCTCTTTCCTTAAAACACTCACCTCTTGGTTTCCGAGACGGTGCTTTTCAGATTTCTCTCCTACTCCTCCCTTGCCAGCCCCTTTCATCTGCTGACCCCTAGACTGTTGGCACCTTCTCCTCTCTGCCTTATTGCCCCCCAGGAGCCATCATATCGATCCCGTTTGCCGGGGATTTCCGAATCTCTAGCTCCAGCCCATATCTCTTTGCTGAGTTCTATAACCTAGATTTACATGTTTATTAAACCTCTCCACTTAAATGCCTTTTTGGCACCTTAAAACTCAGTATTACCCTCAATTGAACTTTTCTGTATTTGGCTTTTTATTTGAAGGGCTCCTCTACTCAATCACTGAATCCAGAGGCAGAGGAGCTATCCGGGGGACTCCAGCCTCTCCATCAACTCTGTCGTCAAACATCACATACTAACGCTACCTTACATCCAACCTGGAAAAGTGTAGTAGCTGCTTGCCGTGATTTTGATTTTTCACTTAAACCCCAATAATCTGTCCTCTAGTCCTCTATTTGGGGGGTTTGTGTTACTTAAACACTGCTTAAAATTCTTAAATGTTTTCCCTCATCTGTGTGTAGTAAGATTCAAACTCTTAGAGCTGCACACCGCGCAGCCACAGACTTCCCAGCCTGGCTCTGCTCCTCTCGCCAGGGCCTCTCCTCCACTCCCATTCTAAGCTGGTAGCACCTCCTGGCATGTTCCCAAACATCCAGGTTTTTGCTTGACTGGGTGCCTTTTTTCAGGCTGTTCTTTCTGCTGGGAATGTCCCCAAGACTCAGTTCAATCCAGAAAAAAAACTTTTAGTATTTCTGGGAGTGAATTTTAGTGAGAAGAAAATATATATGTCTTCTTGAATATAAATTATGTTCTCCAAGATTTTAATAACTTTCACGGGGGAAATTGCTTACAAGAAGGCTTTTCTCACATACTTGTTTTACAATCATTTATATTAATTCATTGTTTATCAATGGTGCTTTTAAATGTTGATTTGCTCTGGATATCAAATAATGATAATTCCAAGATTCTGAAAATCTTAACTTACTGGTCAGGATATGCCATTTCCATATTGAGATCTATATCTGTGCAAATAAATGATAGACAGTTGGTGTCATCAGATTAATTTTATTCTCCACAAATTCTCTGGTTCCTGACCCTTTGTACATATCCTGCACTCATATTTTTCTGATCAAATCCAATCTATTCATAATTGCTAACTTACTTGATTTTTTTCCTTCAGAATTTCTTTTAATGTTGTCATTTAAAAAAAGTGAATACTTTTTAATATTTAAGAATTTTGTAGACTATAGAAAGAGAAATCAGGCATATGTTTCTGGCTTTCTCATTTTGTCGTTTTACATGCATATTTAAAAAGTTAGATTGACTAGACATTTGAAAGGAAAATAACTGATTAGCATTATAAAGGTCACTTTACAATATCCCTTCAAACTAATTCCTAGGGGAAAGAATCAGTGGGAGAATATTATGTTAACCACGGTTTGAATGGCCAGTTAAAAAGCAGAACAATTTTGAGAGGGAATTGCTCTCAGAAGCAAATTTATCAAGAACACACTAACTATATCACTATTATATTTGAAAATTACTCTCCTTATTGTGTATATGATGAAGATGAATCTCTTTCCTGAAGTTAGTTTTTGGCAATTTTCTCATTGTATTTAAAGGAACCGTGGCTGCAGCAGCTGGTCTCCACCCTGGGCAGTGTATTATCAAAGTGAACGGAATCAATGTCAGCAAAGAGACACACGCCAGTGTTATTGCCCATGTGACAGCCTGCAGGAAATACAGGAGACCAATGAAGGTAAACTGCCCTTCGGCTGATCTAGATCTAATTGCAAACTGGCATAGACAGCCTAGGGGACAACATAGGATAGTGACTTCCACTTCCAGGTTCACATTGAAGCACAGCATTGTAAATCTCATAATGATTATTTTATCTGCGTGGTTAGTTTTAGTCAATTATGCTGAAATGACCACATTTTATTGTTAACAGTATTGTCACTGCTTAAGAAGTGCTTCGGGGTGTTTTCATTGTGATATGAGTTTTTAAATAGCTAATGGTTTATTAACTTGAAATCCAACAGTTTGAACTGTTTTCTTGACCCTTGAGATTGCTTTAGAATATACAATAGTTATTGTGTGTCTGTGTCTGTATATGTGAATTATAAACGCTTATGCTTTTTATTATAAGACATGTGAAAAAGAAAAAAATTGTGGATTTTATAGGGTCTGTAACTGATTTTTGGCTTTATTTATTTAGGTAACTGAATTTAGCTCTTAAAAAAAATACCAAAATGTACTTCTCATTAATTAAATTTTTAAGCATTATCCTCTGATTCAGATTTCAAGTGCCACAGAGAAATAAAATTAGAATCCTAATTTATAAGCAAAGCTTATCGTCTCATGAGGTCCAGTAAATATTGGGCTTTAAGGGAAGGTTCTGTCAAATTAATCAACTAAATGCGGAAAGGGCTTTAGAGAAGAGGCTTTGTATTTTTTTCTGCCATGCACAGTGAAGTGCTCTTCTGAATTTGAGAATATGACTGTGTCCAAACCAGAAAGGTGAATGGCTATTCTCTTATAGGCCAGGACTGACAGCCTGCAAAACACTGAACCTGCAAGAAAACAGCTCACTAATTTTGCTTACTAATAAAGTCAACACCAGCATAGCAAACTGGAACATACACCTAGACACATAGGCTATTCTGGTTGATAATAGTTTAAAATTTATTGAACTGTATTGAATGAATTTTTTAAAAAGATACTTCTAATATTATCAAATCTTTACCCTTCATTCAGAGATTTAGTTAAGTAGCCAAACTGGTTTGAGTTTCATTCCTTTGCATTTTCCCTGTCTGCCTTCTTGGAGAGATGGTGATCAGTGAAATGATTAAGAAAAGCAATAAATGGTTGGAAAAGTTCACAAAGCAAGTGAATAACATGCTCTATCAGGTGTCCGTTACCACCAAACAGACTGTCCCAAAACTTAAAGGTTTAAAACAGCAGTGAATGATTCCTTCCCCTAATCCCATGGGTTGATTGTGTGTCCGTCCCCGAGAGGGCACTCACAAGGCTGCATGCTGCTGAGAACTGCTGGGCACATGGACTCCCCTCCTGTTGGTTCCCGCCAGAGCTCCTCCACGCCGCCTCCTTTCCAGTGGTCAGCAGAATTTTCCTTTCTGCACATGGTGTCTGCATTTCAAGAGGGATATAACAAGCAATCACTCTTTATTTATATCATGCTGGTTAATATCCCTTTGGAAAAAGCAGATCACATGACCAAGCCCAGGGTCAGTCTGGGAAAGAGTATCCCAAAGGTATGAATATTGAAAAATGTAGTTCATTGGAGGCCACCACAGGTTACCAAGATGTCTTTGAATGATCAAATGCTAACCGGCATTTTAGTGATGTATAACAATGTAATAATTAAACACAGTGTGAAGTTAATGCAAGAGAAAAATGAATAATGCAAATTATATTACAGTTCATTAGTACAATTCAATTTATCTTAGGAAAAATTTGTACTTTATGCTGTAGTATAAAAGTTCAAAGTTTTACTATAAAGTAATATAACTTTGAAAGTGTTTACTTGATAGCCATTTCATCTTTCTCATTTATCTAAAGACTGGAACTGCTCTTTCAATTAAAATGTAGGATGATTTATGACATGAGAAGATTAAAAGATAGATACATCACTTGGGAATGCAATGAGATGAAAGATGTTCTTCCAGTTTTTTTATTGGTTTGATTTTAAAAAGCATTAACTGTATGAAAATATATGTGACTATTAGGGGAGCATTTAAATGGTTTGTACTAATACTAACAGATGATTAAGTTTCTTCAGGAAACTGTCCATCTAACATTTATTTATTTAAAAATGTAATTAATAACTTATTTTAAGATATACTTGAGACATTTAAGTAAGACATTTGGGAAATACATCTTATTTAAAAACCTATCTCTGGAAGATAAAATTTCAAGCTTAAAAAAGTTTGTTAAACAATATGATTGCCATTGACTTTTTATTAGAGTTTGGTGTTGATTTTCTTTCTCTTTCAAATTTTATTATTTTTAAATAAAAACTAGAAGCATAATAAGATTATAACTCTCCTTCTAAGGCAGGTTTATGAATTGGACATGCATTTTAGGAATCACTAGTACCTGAAGTTTCTTTCCCCCACCATTTCTAGCAAGATTCCATACAGTGGGTTTATAACAGCATTGAGAGCGCTCAAGAAGACCTTCAAAAATCTGACTCCAAACCCTCTGGAGATGAAGCAGGGGATGCTTTTGACTGCAAAGTAGAAGGTGGGTTCCTTCTTTTCTTCCTCACTTGCTTATAGTATTCTATTACAGTGTCCCTCTCCTAGTCTCAATTTTTTATTGAAAATTTGTATGTTCAAGCCACATTATTAAGAAAATGTTATGTCAAAGATATAAGTAATAATAGCTGGTAGCTAAGATGTAATAACTGCTACACTTTGTTAGGTACTTTATTGTTTGACATGGACTATCATATAAAGTCATCAAAAAAAATCTCTTAAAAGTGATTATCATCATCTTTGTTTTTTGGGTGAAGAAATTGAGGCCAATATAGATAGGTTAAGGAACTTGCCCAACCTAGTAAGTGGTAGACTGAGGGTTCAAACCCAAATTATAACGTGACTCCTTGCTTTGAGCATCACCTGGAGCAAGACAGAGCTGCAGCATCTCAGTCCCAGCCCAGAGCTCCTGCATCAGAATCTCTATTTTATCAAGATTGTATCTGTATGTACATTAAAAATTGAAGCCCCACTTTAGAAGGTCCATAGTGCTTTGAAAGAACTTTATTGATTCCAGTGACTTTGACTGTATTCTACCATCGACAGTAATGAAAGAAGCAAACCAATAATATGAAAATAAGAAGAGAGATCTTTGCACAGGGCTCATACCATTTGTTTTCTCAGGGGAGCAACCAGCAAATTGCTGCATTTAGTGACTTCTTCACCAAGGGTGAAGGGACTGAGACAATTTTACAATTGTGTTTGCACTTGACAAATACCTTGAATTATTGTTTCAAAACATTTTCACAGAAATACTTGAATCCTCTTTTACGTTTTCATGATATCTCACTCATATTACTGGTAGACGTCTCTGGACATTTTTATTGTATGAATATGATTCTTCCAAACCAGCACAGCTGGAGAATTCTGTATCCATACAGATCATATGGAGTACTTAGGAAAAGCTGTTCACCCTGCCCCTACCCCCACCATCTGGAAGGCCACTTGATCATGGACAATATCAGAACTGTTTCAACCTCATTGGAACAGCAAGGTTGTTATGGTACATAGACTCTCTTATTTATTTAAACTAGGACAAATCTCAGGACCTTATCCCGAGGCTTTTATTCCTCATGTAGAGTTAGTTTTTGCTAATCATCATTGGTACCACAGTGAAAGGCAGAGTGGGTTAATAAGATGCTCTGAAAATTGATATCGAACTGTTCCAGGATTTATTTTAAGGTGAACCGTTATTCTGCTTTTGCCTATTTTTTATTTACTGCTTTTGCTATTCTAGAACTTAATTGTCTTACTTTAATATTTACTGTTCAGTTTCTCAGCAGCAGTTTCTTTCTTGAGATTTTAGGTGTTCTTACACTAGCTGATAGATTATAAGCGAAAAACCTATAGAACAACATTCCAGATGGAAATATTATTACAGTGAACAATAACAAATTTTCTCAATGAGCTATCTCCAGAAGATGCTGTTTAGGAAAATTCACGCAAACTCTCTACTGAAAAATGGTTATTGCATCTCCTTTCTGATTATTCAGTATGGCTTTACATATTTTTTCTGGTTTGAGAAAATACTCATCCAATGTTTGATGGTGGCTTTAGGAGCCCTGACTTTGTCATGCACGCTGTTAATGAATAAACAAAATTGTTTGTATAATGTTTATATTGGTATACATAGGCATACATATGGTCCATAGATAAAAATGGATGTGCAAAGATAGTACAGGTCAGGTTAGAGTGGTGAGATTTGGATCACTCATGCATATGTTATTTAAAATGTTCCCAATTTTTAAAATATTAGGAGGAATAGATGTTTCTAATTTTTAGCACATCAAAGTTAGACATCCTTTAAAGACATCTTTAAAAATCATTTGAAGAGACTCAAATTCTTTGAAGAGACTAACAACCCCTTCGTGTATTTGCTGAATTAAAATTGTCTTTATTCCAGAGGTAATTGATAAGTTCAACACCATGGCCATCATCGACGGGAAGAAGGAGCATGTGAGTCTGACTGTGGATAACGTCCATCTGGAATATGGTGTCGTGTATGAGTATGACAGCACAGCTGGGATAAAGTGCAATGTGGTGGAGAAGATGATTGAACCCAAAGGTTTCTTCAGCCTCACTGCTAAGGTATAAGTGATCCTGGTGAAACAAGAGACTTTGTTCTAAATAAAGCTACTGAGCTCCCTCCATCCCCCTGTAGAAAATGTGAATAGCTGTATATATTTTCAGTGTCAGCTCATTCAGCTTTTTCTTGTCCCCATTACTCAGTATGTGTACAGTCTTCCTTTTTATTGATCTGTCTTGGAGCGCAGTGTTAAGTCACATGGGCCTAGGCGAGTGTTAGTGGATTCAGCAAAGGTTTCTGTACATTGAGTAAGTTTGCTACGTTTGTTAATTCAGTACAGTGAATACATTTCAGATGGTTATCATGACAAGTGTTTTTTTTAATGTACATAATCCTCTGAGGAGTATTTGAAGTTATGAAATACATCATAAGAAATTTAAAATTCTGTAAGCCTCATGTTTATTTCCTAAAATTTCATGAAGCTTAGAGATCAGTTTATGAGTAGACCCTCAGATATTTATATAATCCTTAGTTAGAAAGGATATCATCCTTTCTTTTTAGACTAAAGCAAGAAAGGGAGGGAGGAAGGGAGTCTTCATCTAAATGGATGATACACATGGTAAGAGGCGACCCTGTGCTTGCTTGTCACGATCCTTCCACAAGGTAAATCGATCAGACTCCTGTTGGACCATTCATAGGTCTGAGCTTAAGTATTTCATCTGCTTTTATATCACCCTGTGAGGATTCAGGTATTGCAAGTAAGATATATGACAAACATATTTGTTGCCTTTATTTCCTCATTTCAATTCTTGTTTCAAATGTAGTTGAGCTACATTTACCATTTTATAGCCTGTATTTTACAATTTGAGGGAGAAAATAATACAGAAATCCAAGAATACTATTTCAAAAATAATTATTTTACGTTTTTGCTTTGTCTTCTGAAAGTCATTCTCATAACATCGTACCACTATATGTATTTATTGAAATAGAATTTATAGTTACCAAATGCAGCCCCTTCCCAACTACATTATATACTATCAAGGAGATCCATGTAAGAGTTTGGGACCAAGTTACTACTATTGTTTTATCTCCTTTTCTAGCTATTTCAGATTTTCCAAATTACATGGATTATATCATATATGACAACTGTGTAAGTTAGTCCTTTAGATATTTACATTTTACGTATGAAGAAAAGAGAGTCAAAGAAATTAAGAAATTTAACCAAGAGTACGCTGCTAATGATAAAGTAAGCTCCAGCTTCCAGACTGATGATTCAACAAAAACTCACACTGCATATTCTGCAAAACAGGGAAGTGGAGGTGGCGAGGGAGCTCACATCAGTGTAACATCTATACATTGTAGCTCTCACACAATATTACAAAAATGTCAGGTAAGAGTATGATCAATATTTGCAATCTTTGAATAATTTTCAACACTGCATACAAATGGACAAAAATTACTTCTCAACTCATTGGAAATTCTGTGTTCAGTGGTATGGATACACACCCACACACCCACACACACACACACAAACACACACAAATGCTGCCTTATAATTGAGTCAAAGAGCCAAAAATATTTACTAATTGATTATATCATATGGATGCTTTAATCTGTTGCTTGTATCAGAGCTCAGATGCTGCAGGTAACATTGATTTTTACTTTAGCAAAATAACTCATTTTTATTCATTTCTTCAACAAACATTTGCTAAATGCACTCTCTGTACTGGGCTTTCAGTAGCAAGTAAGGATGGTATTCTATTGGATTTCCTTAGTTTTTGTTGTTCTACTACCAAATTGAAAGGAAAATAAAAGTTCTAAGTGGCTCTGACTAAAATATGGGCAATGTGTTCCCACATCAGAATGTTCTGATTTACGCACCAGGGAGTCTTTGAAGTCCATTCGCTTCCCTCGGGCAAGCTTTTAAAGCCACCAGAAGGCTAAACGAGAGATGCCAGCCAAACACGCAAGTCCACCACTGTACTGCCAGGGTTTTACTGAACACAGAAATACCGGGGAGCTAAAAGAAGCATGCTGGGCAAAGTCACCCTGTGTATGGAACTGTGAGGATTTTATAAGGCTAATTTGAAGGTTTTGTTTTCTTGTTCTGTTTTGCGTGTGTGCGTGCATATCACTGCAGATTCTTGAAGCCCTGGCTAAAAGTGATGATCATTTTGTACAAAACTGTACCAGCCTCAACTCTTTAAATGAAGTGATTCCTTCTGACCTTCAGAGTAAATTCAGTGCCATTTGCAGTGAAAAAATTGAGCATGTATGTCAGAGAATATCCAGTTATAAAAAGGTAAAAATTCTGTGTATATATTTTACATGTGATTATTATTTAGATTTAAATGCCAAATTTAATTCAGTTCTTGATATTTTCATTACTGATTTATGTACCACTTTATTGAAATAATATTTTTATAACATTACAGAGTTTTTAAAATGCCTTTATATCCATTACCTCATTTAATATTTACAAACCTGTGAGCTTGTTCACTATTTCGTATTTTCCAAATATAATAACTGAGGCCTAAAGAATGAAATTACTTACAAATGACAGGGTTGGGGTTTAAATCCAGGTCACCTAATTCTGAAGTCAGATGTTTAAGTTTCACTATGGTTCTTTCCCTGTTCTTTCAATAGGTGAGCAGAGCCCTCAGCGGGAAAGTGCAGGGAACATAGGCTGCTTTAAATTGATTGATTGATTGGTTAATTCATTTTGCATTTTTACTGAGCACCTTTTATGCGCCAAGCTCTGTTCGTGGTGCTAGGAATGTGGCAGCAAAGGAGAGGTCTTTCCTCTCATGATGTTTACATTTGAGTGGGAGAAACAGCAAAGAAGTAAATAAATCTCTACACGGGGAAAAATCAAATATCTGAAAAAATTACTGGGAAATCAAAATAGGGAGCTGTGGTGGGAAGTGCCAGTGAGGTAACTTTAGACTGAGTGGCTAAAGAAAGCCTCTTTGAGAAAGCTTGTCTCTGAGTGACAAGCAGAACTCTTCATTTGAATTGGAGGGGGAAGCATCCAGGTAGAAGCAGCAGCTGTACAGAGGGACCCCAAAGCAAGAATAAGGCCAGTGGGCAGCGGAGAGTGCCCGGTCCTGGGGCCGGAGGCTCCGGGAGGGACAGTATGAAGCGCTATGGGAGATTCGCACCTCTTGGGACTTTAGAAGGAGTTTGGATTCTCTTCTTGCATCAGTGAGAAGCGATTCAGAGCTTTTAAACAGTGGATGACTTCATCTGATTTAGATTTTTAAAAGATCATGCTGCCTCTGTAGGAAGGCTTGCAAGGCGCAAGAATGGCAGGTGGAGCTGAGTAGGAAGTTGTGGTGATAGTCCAGGCAAGATGATGATGGCTTAGTGGGGACAGGAAATTAGTGTATTTGAGGGTGTATTGTAGAGGCATAATTAATAATAATTGATCTCTGAGTTATATCCTATAGTAGGTTTTAATTCCCTTTCTATTTATAGCAATAGAATCCAATTGAAGACTAATGAAATGATTTCCCCCAAAATAAGGCTTGTTGGTTAAAATTTGGTGCAGCCATACTAGGAAATGTTATTTATTTCAGTGTTTATGAATATGAGCTAACCTTATATATTTTATATTCCCGATATAGTAAGTAAATGATAAGCCCATCTATGTTCAGATACTCCCACACTGGTGACCTCAGGTGGAATGGGATGGGTCAGGAGGGGCCACTGTATTTTTCTTAAAGCACTTCCTATAATGTTGAGCTTGTTAAGTTGAATGTGTACTGCACTCAAAATTTTTTATAAGTCCATTCACATAAAGAAAAATGATATTCAGGATTACTGCTTAACTGTCACATCTGTTGATTCTTTCCATGATTGCTGAGCTCAATTCACCTATTTGAGTTTGGGAAAGATTTCATGAACATGTCTTGCTGAAACTGAAGAACAGAAGACTGTCTTTCTACTTCTCCTTACTTTATAGGATGTAACAGTGCTTTGAAGTAAAATTTAAAAGCTCCAAACAGATGCAAATTAGTATTCCCCTTTTAAAGACATTTTGAAAAGAGAACCATTCTACTTCAGAGATGAATCTATATAAAGTATAATAGGGATTCAGGCAGATTCTGGTTGTTAAACTTGTCAATGTATGTGTGTGTGTGTGCATATGTGTTTTCTCTTTATGTTTTTTGATTTCTTTTTCTCTCCATTCATTCAACATCAGGGGCAGTGGAAGTAGCTTAAAGAAATATACATGGGAAAAGGTAAACTGTATAAATGGAAACAAAAGATATTAGGATGAACCTATATTAGGTAGGGTATTGATTCAGCTGCTTTAAGAAGGATCCAGGTAACATAGGTTTAAACAAGACAGAAAGTTTATTTCTCACTCACATGAAAGTCCAACCTGACAGGAGTCCAGAGAGGCAGGGCTAGATGATCTTCTAGGGATCCCTCTATGTTTCTGCTCTCTCTTACAGGCTGTTACCCTCTTCTGCCAGGTCAAAGTCAGCTCACCACCACCATGTCTTAAGTTACAGCCCCTCAGAAGTGAAGAAGTGAAGAGTAAAGTGTTTCCTTTTGAGGAAGTTGCACACCTCACCCTGGTTTGCATCATGTTAGTCATTCAGTGAAAGGGAGGCTGGGGAATGTAATTTTTCCTTACTTGAATTAGAGTTGATATACAATCTTCTATTGGTTTCAAGTATACCACACAGCAGTTCAGCAATTACACACATTAAGCCCTCACCCGTCTAGTACATTGACTGTCTGTCAACAAGGATGCCAGAGAATCATTGATGATGTTCTCCATGCTGTACAACCGTCCCCATGATCACCTTACATTATGATTGAGAACTTTTGTGCTCCTTTATCCCTCTCCCCCTCCCCACCCACCACCCTCAAACCCCGTCCATGGGAACCACTAGTCACTCTTATCTATGAATCTCTTATTTTGTTATTTTGTTTTGTTTTGTTTATAGATTCCACAAATAAGTGAAATCATATGGTATATTTGTCTTTCTCCACCTGGCTTGTTTCATTGAGCATCTAGCTCCATCCATGTTGTCACAATGGCAGGATTTATTTTTTATGGCTGAATAGTATTCCATTCTGTATAGGTACCACCTCTTCTTTATCTACTCATGTATTGATGGGCACTTTGGTTGCATCCATAACTTGGCTATTGTAAATAATGCAGTGATAAACATGGGGGTGCATATGTCTTTTTGAATCAGGAATTTTGCTTTCTTTGGGTAAATTCCTAGGAATGGTATTACTGGGTTGTATGGTATTTCTATTTTTAGTTTTTTGAGGAACCTCCATACTGCTTTCCATAGTGGCTGCACCAATTTACATTCCCCCCAACAGTATAGGAAGGTTCCCTTTTCTCTACATGCTTGCCAATACTTGTTATTTCTTTTCTTTTGGATAGTGGCCATTCTGACTGGTATGAGGTGATACCTCACTGTGGTTTTGATTTGTGTTTCCCTGATGATTAGTGATGTGGAACATCTTTTTATGTGCCTCTTGGCTATCTGTATTTCTTCTTTGGAAAAAAGTCTGTTCAGGTCCTCCACCCAGTTCTTAATCAGGTTACTTCTTTTTCTGGTGTTGAGCCATATGAGTTCTTTATATATTTTGGATGTTCACCCTTTACTGGATAAATCATTTATGAATAGATGAGGAATGTAGTCTTAAAGTAGCATCCATGTACCCAACGAAAACTCAAGGATTTTTATTACTAGAAGGAAGAAGGAGAGAATGAATATTGGAGGAAATTAGCAAGTAAATTTATAGGTAAAGCTATGTTAGACTAAATAATATAGGCTATCAGGGAAAATGGGTCATAAGTAAGTAGGCCCGAAGATTATTTAGTTGCCAAAATAGAGTATTCTATTTGTTTTTCAGCTTCCTGATGACCATAATGAACAAGGAAACACAGTCTATTAAATATTTCTCAGAATTCCTGTGAGTTAGACATGTTTCTTAAGAAAAGCAATGCTTTTCTTGGGCAGTTCTACAATAGATCTCTTACCCTGGATTTCAAGGTATACCAGGAAATTTGGCAATGCCCTTGAACAAATCCCTGCAAAAAAGCAGCAATTTGTTTTATGTGGTGGGTACTTTTAATGCACTTTTCAGTGAAAGCCAATGGCATAGGTCAAAAACTCAACTTCATGAAAGCAAACGTGTTGCAGGATGGAGCTGGGGGGATAGGGGGCTATTTACTAAGTGTGTACCTTAGACAATAGGGGCTTAGGTCAATTACTTTAGGATGCCCGCCCTCCCACACTTATGCAGCACATGACAGTTTATAGGGGTCACTACAGGTATCAGGCATTGCAGGAGATAGTTTACAGTTGGCATATAGTGCATAATCTTACCAACAAAATGATATGAGATTCATTATGCATTTCATTGTCGAAGTGGCTAAAGCTTAAGAGTCATCAAGTAGCTTGCCCGAAGACGCACAGCTGGGAACAGCAGTGGACTCTGAACTTGTATTCTAAAGCTGGCTGTTGCTTGTTTACCGTATTTGACACTGATGCACAGCTTATGTGCCAAGTGGTATGGGTCTGACTGCAAGGGCAATAGCACTTTAGTACAGAAGAACTTGTGGATTGAATAGCTGCTTTGTGTTGGAAGGTTTGCCAGAGTGAAGATGAGGAGAGATGATGTAGATATCATAACTGAAGGCAGAGATGTAGAAATGAGACTCATTGATGAAAAATAGGCACACTGTCTGGACTAGAGAAGAGGATTTGAGTTGAATGTATAAAAAAATAAAACCGACAGAATGTGATTTTTCCAGTGATACTTGGAGCGGCATCACGATCAGAGTCACTGTAAGAAGTTGGCATTGATGGTCACCTGGATTCATGTAGAGCATTGGGGGCAGGAGGAAAACCATCAGTTCAAGCTACGTGGAAGTAACAGAATATACAGCTTTATAATAAGCTGGTGATGGTGTATGAGGAAGGTGTGATTCCTTGGTTTCTAATAAAAATATGGTTTGCGATAAACTAAGGCCATGTGTGTTGGTGGGGTACAGAGGGCGGATTAGAAGCATGAGGTTCAGAGTATTTCCCCAAATGTTGGGTATTTTCCAAAACATCATCCTGGTGAGTGAGTCTTCCATTTCCTCAGGAGTAACTAGTTGCTGGGAGGCTCTTAATGCAGAGCTGGACAAGCTAAGGGGCAGTGATTTAAATGATAAAAACGGTATCACTGAATTGTGGAAAGCCTTGCATGTACGTCGTCGTGTGAGCCTTGAAACCCCCGTGTGTGCTGAATATGCACACTGCTTCTTTCTCGAGGAGATTAATAATTTACTTAAGGTCAGATAGCTGGCAGGCAGACCTAGGTACCAGTTCTATGGAATGCTGTTGCACTTTTATTTTGAATTTAGAAATAAAGGGAAACATGTAGTCAGCTAGGACTTAAGTGCCTTAAAAGTTTTCTTTAATCATCCCTTCTTGACCATTATCATGTTTACAATGATTAGCCATCTTTCTTACTACATAAACAAGGTTAGCAAGAAAATATTAAGGATCTTTTATATTTGTACAAAATGTAGGTACTTTATTGTCTTAATAGGTCATGTAAGGTTAGCTCCATTTGTATGTCAAATGCTTGTCCACAGAAACTATAGCATTTGTGACTATAAATAATTCTTTTTAAAATTTCTGCATACTTACTTTTAAACTATTATTAGCAACGTATTTTCCTCCAGATGAAGGCTTCAAACACCCCTCTTTCCGTAAAATAAAGTGTATCCATAGAAACTAAAATCTCAAAGAGGCTGGCTTTCCTTTATTTTGACTCTAAAAGTTTTAGGTTTTAAAAATAGAAACCAGTTGATTTTTACAACTCTTGCCAGGTCGCTGCAATAATAATTGATTTCCTGGCTAGTCGTACAGGCCACAGATGTTTTCAGCATATATATGAAGTTCAGACCTTACAGGAGACTTGAATGATCCCTAAGCAGGCATTCCATCTCTGGGGCAGGATGTGTCGGCGATCCTGATGTGAAGCTATGTACTGAATTGTCCTTAGAGCCCTTTTTAATTCCAGATCCATTCTCGTGTTTCAGAATAGTTCCATAATTGGGCTTATTTTGGGTACTGGGATACTTCCTCCAAATAAATATTTAATGAGCTTTCAAGAGAAGCTCCTGTTTACACAGATATTGTACATGTACAAATAAGTCTTACTTTGAATATTCCAAGTATTTCTAATGATTAATGACACATAATCCACCAACTGACACATGTGTTGGGAAAATTGTGGGCAAAATTTCTCACCATATCCCCTTTCCCTGATACAAAACTTTTATAACTTCATGCTAATGGGGCTTTACATTTAATTGAAATGGAAAAGTATCTGAAAAATAGTCTTACTTTGTATTTTTTTTTTTTACTTAGTAATATGGCTATAATTGGATCAAATGTGTTGTCATGGCCAATAATTCATTAATTAACTACCAGAGCATTAAAAACCTCAGATTCCATTTCCAAGAATTTCTTATTCCTGTCAATATGCAAATAAGCAAATATACCTTAATATCATATGTATAAAAAAAGTAAATATTTCTCTTGACCTCTATACCACTCTCTCCTCTCCCTCCTGCTCCATTTATTTGATCTTTGTCCTGAAGAGAGCTTCCCGTACATGCTGTCTCACTCCCCTTTCATTTTCAAATCACTTAAGTTGGGCTCTGGTCCCCTCCACGTTAGTTGGAATGGCTTTTTCTAAGGTCACCAGCAACTTGTATTTTGACAGAACTCATTCATCATAGTCCTTGTTTCAGTTGCACGTGGTGCAGTTGGCCCGGTGCCCTTGAGCAGCTTTCTCTGGCCCTGTGCGCGCCTGGTTCTGTCCTTCGGTGCCTCATTCACAGTGCCCTACATTGGTCCCAGCTTTTTTCTCCCAACCCCTTCATGTGCCAAGGTCCCGGGGCTCAGAACTTGGTCTCCTTTTCTCTCTCTGTCAGTCAGTCCCCTGGCGGTCCCGTTCAGTCTCCTGGCCCACTTGGTGACACCCGTTCTGCGAGTCTGGACACAGGGAATGCGCTGTGTTCCCAGGCATTTGTACTGGGACACATGTCGGAAAGCTGTGGGAAAGCGGCCCCACCGCCAAGGGCAGGCGCACACCTCCTCTGCCTCGTCACCCCGGTGACACTTCACTGCCCCTCGGCACTTACCACGGCCTATAATTATCTGGCAGTTATATTATTATATAATCCTGATGTAAATACTTACAGTTGTATATATGTGTTACATATGGTTGTCGTAATACAGTTGCTTTGTGTAACAGTAATAATATATTGCTCTTACCTGTGTCCCTTCCTAGACCTTGAACTCCGTGAAGGCCAGGGCTGTCTCCAACACTGAGCCCAGGGCTGGAGTGGGTGGTCTCTTCATATTTTGGGGGGAATGGATAAATCGCTAACATGAAAGATGGCAAGAGAGGCCTAACTGCCTGTTATGGTGGGTGCCATGACATAATAAAGTTGATTTCCGTGCCTTTGTGCGCGCCTTGGGGGTCCTAGCTGAAGCTAAGGCTTTTATCCTGCAACTACAGTGGGAAAGAACTTCTGACTGAAAGTTCACATTTGGCCTTAATTCTAGGTCTTTCCCAGATCATCTCCAGGCCACAGTTTCTTTACTAGTAAAGTGAGACATTATCTAAATTCCTTCTTCTCAATTAGTGATTAGGATATTTTCACTATATATATTATCAAGTTTGTTAGTAATTTTGTTAGTAGCTTCCTGCATTTCAATCTAGTTCCATTTAGATTCCTACTATGTGCGTTTTGCTGAGCTACATAGCTTCTGACATGTGATCTGAAAAGAACTTAATGAACATACAGCTCATATTCTGATGGCGAGCTTATATTTACAAGGTGTGATTTTTGATATTGCATATTTATTTTTTAATTTAACCTAGAAAACCTAGACAGTAGCCAGCAGTAGTAGTCTTAGTGCCCAAATTACTATTCTACTAGTGGAATAAACGGATAGGCTCTGGTTATAGTTTTCAAGCAAGAAGAGACTGTTTAATCCATGTCCCTTATTTTACTAAAAATGATCAAAAGACTGGCTTGCCCAGCATCCCATCAGTTATTGGGATGACATAACTAAACACAGGTAGCTGGTGGCTCTCAGTCCTTTGCTTTTGGAAATAACAATGCAGTTCAGTTCTATGAGACACCTGTGTATGGTGCACACTGCAAGCGTCAGCAGTGCTCCCATGGAGTTTACCATCTGCTAAGGGAGATGGGGATAAGAAAATTATTCATAATCATAAGAATTGCAGTGTGCTGTGACCTAGTTCTTGGGGAAGGTGGACCTAGACTAGGGCTCAGGGAAGGCCTCTTGATTTCACAGGACTTGCAAATGCATAGGAATAAGTTTGGCAATGAAGGGAGAAGGTTCTAAGCTCCCTGAACATCCTGTACGAAGCCCTAGTGTGAGTAGATGGTGTGTGAGAGGAGCTGAGTGAAGGCCTGAAGGAGCTCAGGGAGCAGGGGGAGAAAGTTCCAGATAAGTAAGCAGTGTGCAGAGTGGACCGGGTGGCTGTATAGACCATGGCAGGGGTTTGGCCTGCAAGGTTCTAAGTAATGGAGTGGCCACCCTTGGAAACTGGCAGATCCCTTGAGTATCACTTTATGCTCAGTGACATGAAAGCAGAGCCCACACCGGTCTTCAGGCCTGTCCTGACCCAGGCACACAGCACAGATGAGCAGAGCTGGGGGAAGTACACATCTTCTTCTGCCTTGGTCCTGCCCTTCCTGGTCAGCACGGCCTCCCCTTGCTGTCTAGCTGGTTCACAGACTCAGGTTTGGACTGGCTTTCTGACAATGCTTGGAATAATCCCATCTTTCCCGCCCTTCACCGAACAGCTACCCAATTCTTCCACCTTGCCGAGCTGTAAGTATTGTGTTCCTGTCCCGGTGTCCTAGGGTGCCGCCTCGATTTCTCGCTCAGACTCTCAGCTGCTAGAAGCCTGTGCATTTGAGTCCGAGTAAGTGGTATTGGTCACGTAAATTCATTTCTTCTAGCATCTAACTTGCAATCAGAGTTTCAAAGGAATTGTGTACATTTGCTGCCTGTATTGCTTTGCTTTATTAAGAATGTGTGGGTTTTAAAATAATGACTTAATTTCTAACAACTTACAATTCATTTCACTTGATTCAGTTGCCATGATTTAATTTTCTTTTGATTTTGCTATGGATGGCGGAAATGAAATGTTTGAGTTATCATTGTGTGTTCAACTGCTTGTATTTCTTCTTTAACTTGCAGTTTTCTCGTGTACTAAAGAACAGAGCCTGGCCCACCTTTAAACAGGCCAAGTCTAAACTCGCCCCACTGCACAGCAGTGATTTCTGCCCTACCAACTGCCATGTCAATGTGATGGAAGTTTCTTACCCCAAAACGTCAGCCTCCCTGGGGAGTGCATTTGGTGTTCAGTTGGACAGTAGGAAGCATAATTCTCATGATAAGGAAAATAAATCTGAGCAAGGTATGTCAGCTTCTGAAACTTAATCAAATCATAAAGGTAATTTAGGCATTCATGACCGTCCCAGCATCCCTGAAATTGGATGGATTCCTGGTGTGTAAATAAATCTGAAGTGTTATAAAGGATGGATTCCTCATTTTAATTGTTTGGATAATTATGCATAAGTGAACAAAAATGGAGTTTTGCATTTTTATTATTTTTCATCTAAGAATGATTATTCTTGCCTTCCTTACAATATATTGGAGATATAGCTCTCATCTTGCTGTGAAAACTTCTAATCTGAAATGGCTCTATGACCATGAGAAGAGTGTAGGAGGGGCAGCTTCAGGGATACATAATGCCTGTCCGCACCGTCCCAGTAGGGCGTGGTACCAAACTCTTTTCCTAGTTTTCAGTCACTGTGGCCCCCTAAGCTTCAATTCCTTAATGAAATTCAGCATTGGGTTGGCGTTTTATTTTATGTAAGCTTGGGTGTCTTGAATGAATTGAACTGGATTGTTATTGTAAGTTATTGTTAATAAATATTACTATGGAATGATTTTTAACTCCTCAGGGAAGCCGAGCCCTATGGTGTACATCCAGCATACAATCACGACCATGGCGGCCCCTTCAGGTCTGTCTCTGGGACAGCCAGATGGGCATGGCCTCTGGTATTTGCTAAAAGAAGAAGACTTAGAAACCCAAGATATCTATCAGAAACTGCTGGGCAAACTTCAGACTGCACTGAAAGAGGTGGAGATGTGTGTTTGTCAAATAGATGAGTAAGTACTTTATTCACTGTACTTTTAAATGTGCCTAATAAAGTAGCTGCAGAAAATATGACTTTAGAACATCTGTCATTCTCTCTTTAGTTTTTAGAAATGTTGTATTTTTTTGTTTACTGTAACGATCCTCTTCATTCCAACATCATAAAAATGATATAATGTGGCAAATGTATAGACATACATTTTAAGGAAACATTTAATACCAGGAAAGAGAGTGACAAAATTCCATCTTACAGAAAACACTAAGTCTTGGTGTGAAAAAATTGAATTGAAAAATATAATTGGAAGAATACTGACCGTGTTTAGGGATTTCCTTGTATCCTCTGTAGAGCAGAGCACAGTATTTTGTGAATATGCACACATTAGATGTTTATGAAAATATAAAATATAACAAATCCCTAGGCATACTTGTTAAATGAATAAATGCAAAATTATGTATCCCTAGGACTAATGACCAGTACCTTTTTTTCCTTCTGATTGAATTAATTTTCTACTAATTGCTGACCCAAATAGCTGTGTCAACAATTTGGAAACTTTTATGAAGAACAGGGAAGAGGAAGAAGTTAATTAAAATTTTTCCAAAGAGGTCAACTCTGATTCTTATTTTAGAATTCGATGGTTGGAGACTTGCCTGAATTCTGTGGATGACTCGCCATGTCCTGGCGTGTGACTGTGCTTCATATCCAGTCAAGGCAGCTCTGGAGAGTCAGAGCAACACGGGATTTGGGCTGGCTCAGTTCTTCATGGATAGAACAGGATGAATAATAATAACAATTATAAGTTTGTGGTGGAAGTTATAAAAATTAATACAAAATGCAATTGGCATAATGCCCAAGATCATGCTTACTCACCATTCAAGGGATTGAAATGTCGAATATACCCAAGTTGGTAGGATTCGAACATGGTATAAGCATTGTTATGATGCTTTTATTTTACTCTCTTTATGAAGTCACAGGTTTAGAGAGCTATTGGATGTGTGCTGTTCAGTTCTCACACACACACATCATCCCATGCTTCCATGGATAATTCCATTCTGACATGACATGTTTAGAACTTAATTCTAAGCTTTTAAAATATAATTAGACATCACGCTAATTAAATCTTAATTGACATGATCTCTTATTTTACACATCTTTGAAATTTAGAGATCAAAACCACCATGTTAGATGCATCATATTTCTAAGATTATCTTGAGTTACTGTTTACTACATTAATTTTTTTTTTGTTTTTAGGAGTTAATTCAGAATTGAAATAGTTTTACTATATCTAATACACTAGGTTTTAAAAATTACTTTTATAACATTTAGCATATTATATTGTGACTGCCTCATTTACAGACAAATTAATCTGTGAGGTTGCTAAGAAAACAGGTTGCTATTTTAGACAATTGTAATGTACTTGAATTGTCTTAGAGTAAACTTATGACAGAAGTTAATATTTTAAGGCGTTATATCTTGCTTCATATAATAAATTGGATTTTATTATCTGATACATTCTCTTTTAGAAATCGCTTTTTATTTTTCCCCTGAAGTATTAGGGAAGGGCATAGAGGAAGACTTAATTAATAAGGCAATAAATTGTGGCATTGAATCATGTTTCCTAGATCTCAAGTGAATTTTAGGAGAACATCTGGACCAATCCTGTACTTGCAGTTAGGCCAAGAGTCATGACTCCTACTTCCCAGATGTGTGCAGTGTCAGCAGTAGGGTCACTGATGCGCCTGGTGGACGCTGCCTCGGAAAGGCCTCTGATTCATTGACTACCCAGTACTGTCTGGCAATTGTCCAGACTTTGTAAATTTATTGACTTTTTTTTTAAGTTGAGCTAATGGAGATATATTTTCAAGAAAATGGTTAGAGCCCAGGGACTCCTTTTACTTGGTTTAAAACACTTTATACTCAGAGCACTAGATGCAGAAAGGGGTGAAGCTATTATTAACCGAAACTCCTTAAAATGATTACCTATTTTTACTTAAGATTTCCCCACTCTGTTATTCTAAAAGCCTTTATGCAACTGCGCGTGTTTATTAGGAAAGTGACATGAAATGAGCAAATGATTTGAGGAACTTTCTTGGTCTTTTCTGTGTACCATATAATATAATTCTAAATATAAATACGTTCCACATAATTTATGTGCAATATCATCACTTTGTGCAGTTGTCCAAGTGCCTGGGTTTCCCATTGCCCTGTTGAAAGATGGTACAGTGCAGTCGAGGTTGACAAATTATTTAAAAAGCTAGTTACCAAACAGATTTTCTCACCATGTAGCAATTATTCGTGGTCAGACACAGATGTCCGTGCAGAGTGAAGGAACAGCTCCGGCGCTTTGCCAAGTGTCAAGAGAAATCGCCTCGCAGCTCACACTCACTCGCCTTTCTGGAAGTCGTTCATTCCTGGGCAGGGCCTGCTGCTGAGGCCACCTCTGTCCTACGCGAGGTGGGCTTACCTGTCACCTGGGAAGACTTCTACGAGTAACACACCTCTTGCACCACATAGGTATTCCACTAAATCCCCCCGCTCCGTTCAGATCCCAAGACGGAACTAGGGACAAACTGGCTGTCTAGTGAGGTGAGATGAAGTGATGTTGTGGAGTTAACCAAGACTTTGTGTTTCTTCTTTCATTTTAGGAAGCTGAATACTTTTGCCCTTCAATAGCCTATTTCCTGGTTAATGACATTTAAATAAAGGGAAAAATAATTTGGGGGCCATCCAAAGCTTTGACGAGATAAAATACAGGGTTTGTGTATTCTTACAGGGAGGGAATGAATGGAGAGGACTGGGGGCTGGTAAAGACAGGAGATTTGAGAACAGACTTTGTTTTGCAGGTGCTGGATACCCAGGATTTAGTGATGAACAGACTACATTGTAGGACTGTGGGAGAGCTGGGGCTACAGGGAGGAATGGGAGGGCTGCTGGAGGAATTATCTTTGAGGTCTTCCCAAGTATTTTGCTGGTAAACATATGAAAGGAGGCTGCAGCTTTGTAAAAACAAACATTTATTTATTATAGGGGCTTACATGCTAGGCAGTTATCTTACTGTAGGGACTGACCGATTTCATCCGCACAGACCCTCTGTGGTTTGGATCGTGAACCCCTGGGATGTGTGGCAGGCACCTCAAACTTAGATTTGTTTCCAAAACTGAATTGTGGATCGCCTTACATTCAAATCTCCTTCAACCCCTCCTCGGGGAAGTATTCCCCATCTTTTCAGCTGATCACGTCAGAATCTAGGTATCATCTTGATTCTTCTCTTCCTTCCCCATCCTCTCCAATCCCTCATCAAGTTCTGCCAGTCACCCCCAGACACACCCTCTCATCACCTCAGGGCCACCGCACTCCCCTCACCGTTGCACACACTGGGTACCTCCAGTACCTTCTTTGTTCAGCAAATGCCAGGGGGATTTGTAAAGGGAAATCATGCTAGTCTCCTGCTTAAACCCACTTTGGTAGCATTACAGTGCAATTAAAATTGTACTAAATGCATTATTACAGCCTGCATGGCCCATCATGATCTGCCCCTGTCCATCTCTCCAAACTCCTGTCCCTAAGTGCCAGCTACACTGGCCTCTCTCAGATCCTGGAACATGACAAGCCTCTGGCTGGTTGGCCCTGCTCCCGGGGTCTGCATGCCTGGCCTTCTAGACACTCAGGTGTCAGGCTGATCTGCACAGAAGCTGTGGCTACTTCCCCAGCGTAAAGCAGATACTGCTGCGTCCCAGTCACTCATGTCATATTCCTATAGACATCTTACTTCTTGCAGCTGTTTTTTACCCCCTTCATTGTTATGTTAACAAAAACTTCAAAGTCTCACAGACTTAAAATAATAAGGTTTCTTTCTGGGTCACTCTCCATGCCCATCTGAGCCACAGGGTCTCTGCTCCACACTGATGTCACTCAGAGTCCAGACTGACAGAGCCCATCAGCTGGAACATCTCTGATCGTCACAGCAGGGAGAGGGAATGAGGCGGCCTGCACACTTGCATAAGGGCTTCCACCTGGAAGGGACCCAGGTCACCTCCACACACACTGCATTGGGGAAAGCAAGCCAGTGGTCGTTCTGTGCTCACTCATGTGCCCAGGGGAACTGGGATACAGTGGACAGCACTGGTGACTACCTTCCTCCCTCCAGAGTGTGTGAGTGCTGTGTGGGGAGACGGGATCCTGCTTGCTTTGCAGAGTATATGTGTAAAGAGCGTATCTCACTCACCCATCCCTAAAGGGAGGGTAATAACAATGGTAATACCTGCTTCATAAAGTGGTTTTAGGGATTGATTGAATGAATACCTGTTAACTCCTCAGCATAGGAACTGGCGCAGAGCTCAACAAATGTTAGTATGATGAAGATGATGATGATGATAATATTTAACAGAAAAACGCAGCAGACTTAATATACTACATACAAAAATCTTTATTTGTCAAGGGCATTAGGAGGAGGCTGACCTGGAATGACATGCTGCTCAGGATTTTAATTCAGATTGTATGGACCTATTGTAGGTAGCTAATATTGTATATGAGTAAAACTAGGGGAATATATTTCTGTAGGCACACATATTAAGCTGTACGCCTTATTACTGGTTTTCAGAATCTAGAAATTATATGCAAAAGCATGATGTCAAAAACACTTTGTCTATCATTTGTTTGTTAGCTTAACACTTGTTCCCACAGGGCAGTGCGAACATGATTACAGCTGTTTAAACAAAATATGTGAATACAATTCATACAGTTTTGAAAAAAATGTTTGCGTTCAGCCCCCTGACTTCTAATATGAAAGACATATAAAGCACAGTGCACTCTTTGCAAAATGAGAACTCATGCATCTCTTTCCTCTTTGGTATTCAGAGTTCATCTGTGCAGTATAGAGCTTGGGTAATTGGAGTTAATCTAATGTTTTAATCTTTGGGTGGAGGGAGTGAATAAATACACAATTTGCCTTACAAGACATAAAAGCATCTTTCCAAATAGAAAAACTGTGTTTAAAATAATTCATAGTTTCACAGGACCTTGAGCAATGAAACACAGCTCCCTGATTTTTCCTGGTGTCTAAAAACTATAAAATGCCAAAGTATTACTCAGGTATCATCTCACAGTGAGACCTCACCTGATCACACTATCTGAAGGTGCGGCTCTGGCTTCCTTCCTTCCTTGCCCCTTGATGTTTGTCACCAGGTGACACACTATACAGTTAACTTGATGTCTGTTTCCTCCCAGTAGAAGTTAAGCTCCAAGAGGTCAGAGGCTTTTGTCTGATAAACTTATGTATGCACAGCACCAAGAACAATGTATGGTACAAAAAATGAGTTTAGTTACTTAGTGAAATCACTGAGCAAATATTTACTTGCACAGCACTGGGTGGGATGTCATGGGATAGATATAAGAGGTATAAGACATTTTCATGGCCTTGAAATAAAATGACTGACACTGCTGTGGAAAAATGAGCATCAGGTTATGTGCATATGTGCTACAAACTAGAGCAGAATGTCATCCGTGTTTGGTAAATGAAACGATGATTGTTGACCAGAGAAGCCATGCCTAGGCCCTTTGTTCAGATGTGGCTTCACGCATTCTGCAAGTTTTATAGTATGTTGTATGCTGGTAAAGACTGATTTCATTTTTGCATAATTTTGAGCTTGACACACCCAACAGAAACATTTAACAGCCCAACATTCAAGTCTAGAATGATGGAATTGGTGCCAGTCAAAAATCTGCCAAGTTTTATTCCAATTCAGAGTCTGAAGGTGGTGTTTTAGCTTTGGGCCAAGTGGAAGAGCTTTTAATTTGGTCAGATTAGTGATATTTCATCATTGCTGGATTGTGGGTGCCTCCTGTCCTCACATCCTGTGTGACTCCGTCTGGCGTGTTATGATCGTGACCTCCAGGACGCCCATTAGTGTGAGCAGTGAGGAAGGATTGACCACACAATGGTCTCCTGCAAATAGAGAAATAAGCCTCGACGCACCCAAGGCAGAGGTGGATGTCTAGGTGGGTTTTGGATATCTCAGGGTCAGCTAGTGAGACTATTTAAGCACATTTATTGCTTGTTTTAATAGTTGAGTAGCACTAAGTTTCCCGGTTGTGTTCATATGGTGGTGACTGAGGTGATAATGGCTAGGGGAGAGAGGTAAATCCCATTACGTACCAGGATATGTGGTTCTCATTTTATACTCATAGCAACCGTGTGAGCCAGTTATCATAGATGCCAAGGAGAACTATTATAGTTCCACTCTGATGACAGAGCTAATGAGTGGCAGGACAGGATCTGAATACACAGCTTCCTGTCTAAACTGTGTGCTATTGCTATGACTTACTCTGAGAGAAAAAAGGGGACTTTGTATGACAGACTCTTTGTGCAACAGGATATTTATTTCACATGAAACAGAGGACTCTAGAAATACTTGTAAGCCTATCGTATTTAACAGATAAGGTAGTTTTCTGTAGCAGCTGGTTTGAAAACATGCATTTATTCTTTTTTTAAAAATTTCACATTGCAGCCTTCTGTCATCAATAACATATTCTCCTAAATTAGAACGTAAAACATCAGAGAGCCTTTTACCAACAGACAGTGACAATGAGAAGGGAGAAAGAAATAGCAAACGAGTCTGCTTCAGTATGGCAGGAGACGAGCAGGAAGATTCCGGCCACGACACCCTCAGCAACAGAGACTCCTACAGGTAACCCGGCGATTCCTTGAGCTCATTTCATCCGCGAAGTCAATTGGATTCTGTGCTTTCCACAAATGTCTGGAAAAAAATCGTTGTTGTTTTGTTTTTGCGCTCACAAAATACTGCTGACGATTACCACCCCCAGACAAAGCACATTGAGACAGCCCACTTTTTCAAATTTTTCCCATTTACAATCTGGTTAACTTAGAAAAACTTTTTTTTCTCCAGCTGTATGGACCTAATTTGGGAAACTTGTTCTATTACAGATTGTGTAACATGTATACCAAATAAGTAAATTGTGCCTATATTACCAGTTTGTTTGAAGATCCCTCTCTGATGACTGGACTATTGGGTAGTAAGGAGGAGTTCTTTTTCTCATGCTCGCCTCCATAGCCAGCTCTGTGCCTTTCCTCTTCTCCTGCATGCCTTCTGTATGATTTTGGTACGCTTCGAGCAAAGTACCAAGAACTGGGTGGCTTAGAGAACAGAAATTTATTTCTTTATTATCCCACAGTTCTGGGGCTAAAAGTCCATATTCAAGATGTCAACGAAGTTGGTTTCTCCTGAGGGCTTTGAGGGAAGGTGCCGTCCCAGCCAGGCCTCCTCCATGGCTTGTAGGTGGCCGTCTTCTCCCTGTGTCTCTTCACGTCCTTTTCCCTCCAAACACATATCTGTGTCCCCATTTCCCTTTCTTTTTTTTTATACTTTATTTTGGTATCATTAATCTACAATTACATGTGCAATATTTTGGTTATTAAACTACCCCCTTCATCAGGTCCCCCCCACCAACCCCATTACAGTCACTGTCCATCAGCGTAGTGAGATGCTGTAGAATCACTACTTGTCTTCTCTGAGTTGTACACTCCTCCCCGTGTCCCCCCAAGATTACTCTGCTAATTGTAATGCCCCTTTATCCCCCTTGTCCCTCCCCTCCCGCCCTTGTTCCCCAGTCCCTTTCTCTTTGGTAACTATTAGTCCGTTCTTGGGTTCTGTGAGTCTGCTGCTGTTTTGTTCCTTCACTATTTTCTTTGTTCTTATACTCCACATATGAGTGAAATCATTTGATACTTGTCTTTTTCAGCTTGGCTTATTTCACTGAGCATAATACCATCTAGCTCCATCCATGTTGTTGCAAGTGGTAGGATTTGTTTTTTTCTTATGGCTGAATAATATTCCATTGTGTACATGTACCACCTTTCTTTATCCATTCATCTATTGATGGACACTTAGTTTGCTTCCATTTCTTGGCTATTGTAAATAGTGCTGCAATAAACATAGGGGTGCATCTGTCTTTTTGAAACTGGGCTGCTGCATTCTTAGGGTAAATTCCTAGGAGTGGGATTCCTGGGTCAAATGGTATTTCTATTTTGGGTTTTTTGAGGAACCTCCATACTACTTTCCACAATGGTTGAACTAATTTGCATTCCCACCAGCAGTGTAGGAGGGTTCCCTTTTCTCCACATCCTCACCAACATTTGTTGTTGTTTGTGTTTTGGATGTTGGCCATCCGCACTGCTGTGAGGTGATATCTCATTGTGGTTTTAATCTGCATTTCTCTGATGATTATTGATGTGGAGCATCTTTTCATGTGCCTCTTGGCCATCTGAGTTTCTTTTTTAGAGAAGTCTCTATTCATGTCCTCTGCCCATTTCTTAATTGGATTATTTACTTTATGTTTGTTGAGGTGCGTGAGTTTTTTATATATTTTGGTTGTCAACCCCTTATGGGATACATCATTTATGAATATATTCTCCCATACTTTAGCATGTTTTTTGTTCTACTGATGGTGTCCTTTGCTGTACAGAAGCTTTTCAGCTTGATATAGTCCCACTTGTTCATTTTTGCTTTTGTTTCCCTTGCTCGGGGAGATATGTTCATAAAGAAGTCGCTCATGTTTATGTCCAAGAGATTTTTGCCTATGTTTTTTTCTAAGAGTTTTATGGTTTCATCACTTACATTCAGGTCTTTGATCCATTTTGAACTGACTTTTGTGTATGGGGTTTTCATTCTCTTACTTGTAGCTGTCCTGTTTTGCCAACACCAGCTGCTGAAGAGGCTGTCATCTCCCCATTGTATATCCATGGCGCCTTTATCAAATATTAATTGACTGTATATATTTGGGTTAATGTTTGAATTTTCTATTCTGTTCCACTGGTCTGTGGGTCTGTTCTTGTGCCAATACCATATTGTCTTGATTACTGTGGCTTTGTAGTAGAGCTTGAAGTCAGGGAGCGTAATTCCCCCTGTTTTATTCCTCCTTCTCAGGATTGCTTTGGCTATTTGGGGTCTTTTCTGGTTCCATATGAATTTTAGAATTATTTGTTCCAGTTTATTGAAGAAAGCTGTTGGTATTTTGATAGGGATTGCATTGAATCTATGGATTCCTTTAGGTAGTATAGCCATTTTGACAATATTTATTCTTCCTAGCCAAGAGCATTGGATGCATTTCCATTTGTTAGTGTCCTCTTTAATTTCTCCTAGGAGTGTCTTGTAGTTTTCAGAGTACAGGTCTTTCACCTCCTTGGTTAGGTTTATTCCTAGGTATTTTATTCTTTTTGATGCAATTGTGAATGGAATTGTATTTCTGATTTCTCTTTCGGTTAGTTCATCGTTAGTGTATAGGAAAGCAAAAGATTTCTGTGTGTTAATTTTGTATCCTGCAACTTTGCTGAGTTCAGATATTAGTTCTAGTAGTTTTGGAGTGGAGTCTTTAGGGTTTTTTATGTACAGTATCATGTCATCTGCAAATAGTGACAATTTGACTTCTTCTTTACCAATCTGGATGCCTTGTATATCTTTGTTTTGTCTGATTGCCGTGGCTAGGACCTCCAGCACTATGTTGAATAACAGTGGAGAGAGTGGGCATCCCTGTCTTTTATCCAGTCTTAGATGAAAAGCTTTCAGCTTCTTACTGTTAAGTATGATGTTAGTAGTGGGTTTGTCATATATGGCCTTTATTATGTTGAGGTACTTGCCGTCTATACCCATTTTGTTGAGAGTGTTATTAATCATGAATGGACGCTGAATTTTGTCTAATGCTTTTTCAGCATCTATGGAGATGATCATGTCGTTTTTGTTCTTTTTGTTGATGTGGTGGATGATGATGGATTTTCGAATGTTGTACCATCTTTTCATCCCTGAAATGAATCCCACTTGATCATGGTGTATGATCCTCTTGATGTATTTTTGAATTCGTTTTGCTAATATTTTGTTGAGTATTTTTGCATCTACGTTCATCAGGGATATTGGTCTGTAATTTTCTTTTTCGGTGAGGTTTTTGCCAGGTTTTGGTGTTAGAGTGATGCTGGCTTCATAGAATGAGTTTGGAAGTATTCCCTCCTCTTCTATTTTTTGGAAAACTTTAAGGAGAATGGATGTTATTTCTTTTCTATATGTCTGGTAGAATTCAGAGGTGAATCCATCAGGTCCGGGGGTTTTGTTCTTGGGTAGTTTTTTGATTACCGATTCAATTTCGTTGCTGGTGATTGGTCTGTTTAGTTTTTCTGTTTCTTGCTTGGTCAGTCTTGGAAGGTTATATTTTTCTAAGAAGTTGTCCATTTCTTCTAGGTTTTCCAGCTTCTTACCATATAGATTCTCATAATATTCTCTTCTAATTCTTTGTATTTCTGTGGGGTCTGTCGTTATTTTTCCTTTCTGATTTCTGATTCTGTTTATGTGTGTAGATTCTCTTTTTCTCTTAATAAGTCTGGCTAGGGGGTTATCTATTTCGTTTATTTTTTCAAAGAACCAACTCTTGGTTTCATTGATTTTTTCTATTGTTTTATTCTTCTCAATTTTATTTATTTCTTCTCTGATCTTTATTGTGTCCCTCCTTCTGGTGACTTTGGGCCTCATTTGTTCTTCTTTTTCCAATTTCAGTAATTGTGTCTTTAGAGTATTCATTTGGGAATGTTCTTCCTTCTTTAAATAGGCCTGGATTGCAATATACTTTCCTCTTAGAACTGCCTTTGCTGCGTCCCATAGAAGTTGTGGCTTTGTGTTGTTGTTGTCATTAGTCTCCATATATTCTTTGATTTCTGTTTTGATTTGGTCATTAACCCATTGATTAATTAGGAGATTGTTGTTAAGTGTCCATGTATTTGTGAGCCTTTTTGTTTTCTTTCTAAAATTTACTTCTCGTTTTATACCTTTTTGATCTGAGAAGTTGGTTGATAAGATTTCAATATTTTTGACTTTACTGAGGTTCTTTTTGTGGCCTAGTATGTGGTCTATTCTGGAAAATGTTCCACGTGCACTTAAGAAGGATGTGTATCCTGTTGTTTTGGGGTGTAGAGTTCTGTAGATGTCTGTTAGGTCCATCTGTTCTAGTGTGTTGTTCAGTGCCTCTGTGTCTTTACTTATTTTCTGTCTGGTTGATCTGTCCTTTGGAGTGAGTGGTGTGTTGAAGTCTCCTAACATGAATGCATTGCTGTCTATTTTCTCTTTTAATTCCATTAGTATTTGTTTCACATATCCCGGCCTTCCCATATTGGGTGCATATATATTTATAATGTTTATATCCTCTTGTTGGATTGACCCCTTTATCGTTATGTAATGTCCTTCTTTATCTCTTGCTACGTTCTTCGTTTTGAAGTCTATTTTGTCTGATACAAGTACTGCAACACCTGCTTTTTTCTCCTTGTTGTTTGCATGAAATATCTTTTTCCATCCCTTCACTTTCAGTCTGTGTATATCTTTAGGTTTGAGGTGAGTCTCTTGTAAGCAGCATATAGATGGGTCTTGCTTTTTTATCCATTCTATTACTCTGTGTCTTTTGTTGGTGCATTCAGTCCATTTACATTTAGGGTGATTATTGATAGATATGCACTTATTGCCATTGCTGGCTTTAGATTCGTGGTTACCAAAGGTTCAAGGGTTGCTTCTTTACTATCTAATAATCTAACTTAACTTTCTTGTTAATTTATTGTGAACGCCATCTGTTGTTTCTTTATCTCTCCCTTCCTATTCTTCCTCCTCCTTTCTTTATATATTAGGTGTTTTATTCTTTGCCTTTAGTTAGTATTTGGATGGTCTGCTTTCTTTGCTATGATTTTATTTTCTCTGGTGACAGCTTTTTAGCCTTAGGGGTGTTTCCCTCTAGAGCAATCCGTTTAAGATATCCTGTAGTGGTGGTTTATGGGAGGCAAACTCTCTCAACTTTCTTTTGTCTTGAAATTGTTTAATCCCTCCGTCATATTTAAATGATAATCATGCTGGATACAATATTCTTGGTTTGAGGCCCTTCTGTTTCATTACATTAAATATATCATGCCATTCTCTTCTGGCCTGTAAGGTTTCTGTTGAGAAATCTGATGATAGTCTGATGGGTTTTCCTTTGTAGATGATCTTTTTTGTCTCTCTAACTGCCTTTAATACTCTGTCCTTATCTTTGATCTTTGCCATTTTAATTATTATGTGTCTTGGGGTTGTCTTCCTTGGGTCCCTTGTGTTGGGAGATCTGTGGGCTTCCGTGGACTGCGAGACTATTTTCTTCCCCAGCATCAGGAAGTTTTCAGCAATTATTTCTTCACAGACACTTTCTATCCCTTTTTCTTTCTCTTCTTCCTCTGGTTCTCCTATAATATGAATATTGTTCCGTTTGGATTGGTCACACAGTTCTCTTAATATTGTTTCATTCCTAGAGATCCTTTTATCTGTCTCTGCCTCAGCTTCTCTGTATTCCTGTTCTCTGATTT